>JAGDYQ010000020.1:1734612-2070531 GCA_021962125.1 Bulinus truncatus
ATCTAAATGTTTAGATGTTTGTATCATATAATGTATTTGTAATAATTTATTTTCTTTCACTTAAAACCGACATAACTTAAATTTTACGCTTCAGTGAATCGAAAATTCGCTGATATTCCAAAACAAAAACATTTGGCTATAGATAATAGTCAACACAGTCATCAGGGGAATCACTATTAAGTCAGCAGTCGTGGCCTCCAGCATTCTACGGACACAACACTAAATGTCTCTACATGACCCCAGTCCATACTGGGGCCAGGAAAATGACCTATTGTCCTTAACAAGCGGTCGATACTCCGGGCAGCTCACATTAACATCAACGGTTCTCGAATTATAAACAGAGAGGAACATATTGTTCGAATAGTGGAAGTTGTGACAGAAATGATAATAGATACTAGAATAAGTTATACTTTCCTACATGGTCATTGTAAGGTTGTGACTTTTAGTGATGCGTTGGAGACCGAAACCTGTCACCATCGGTGCAAGGCTTCTCCAAGTCAATCATGGGCCCTTGACGATCTCTACGACCTTGGGCCTTTATGACCACACCCACCCATTAAAGGCTTAGTCAATTTATAACCGATTAACGTGTCCGAAAGGGCCCTCTAATGGCAATGCTCCCTAACATGTGTTTGTATTGCACCCACTTGACCAGTAGGACAGTTACTGTAGCCTCTTACAGCTCAACACTTCGGCCTAGTCGGGGCCCGCGGTCTAGGAGAATGGATCTCAGTACTATATGGATAATCGACAGGGACAATTCATGTTTTGAGAGCCGACCCTCAGACCTTGATCGGATGGGCCACTAAGTAAACCTCACGATCCCCCCCCCCTTTCACCGCAGTCTCAATATACAGTGTAACCTCGAGTCACATGTTTCATCAATATCTGGACAAAGTACCAGAATCAAATTGTGAGTGAACATAATCAATGAAATTTGGGTTTCAGAATCCTTATATATATTCTACGCTTAACTTTCACGGCACGGATTTATTTCGTAGTACAAAGCATTGTTCGTAAATCAAGGCAAACACATTTTTTAAATGCTTTTCAGTTTTTTTTTTCACGAACAATAAATTTTTAAACATAATTTCGTCTCAATTTACAAACACTGCTTTGGACTACGAACCAAAGGCAAGCAGTCATATATCGTCTGAAAAGTTCGTGTAGCGAGGTCTCACTTTTTGTAAAACATAACTATGTTGCCAATGGCGGTGTACAAATGTATACAAATGTTGTGACCACCTATTGCGAAATACTCAAAAATCTGATTGGTTATTTTTTGTGTCTGATGTACCGATGTAACAGAGATTATAGAATTATAGTTAATCCACGTTCTGTGACTAGAGGCAGTTAAGTTAGTTATTTTTTTTTTGTTTGGTTGTTTTTCCCCCCTTCGCTCTTTCATCATCATCAATGAGTTGAACAGGAAGTCTGAAACATTTCATTATGGGATGGTCTGTGATTCAATGGGACAGCCGAGATTTACATGAGAAACAGTTTGCTTTGTACTTTAACATAAATAAAGGATTGTACAGTAATAGCACTTCAATTTTGAATCGCGAGATCTGGTCAGTGTAGTGTTGGAATGTATGACTGTGGACCTGATCAGTGAAGTGTTGGAATGTATGACTGTGGACCTGGTCAGTGTACTATTGTAATGTATGACTGTGGACCTAGTCAGTGTAGTGTTGGACTGTATGACTGTGAACCTAGTCAGTGTACTGTTGTAATGTATGACTGTGGACCTGTTCAGTGTAGTGTTGGATTGTATGACTGTTGACCTAGTCAGTGTAGTGTTGGAATGTATGACTGTGGACCTAGTCAGTGTACTGTTGGAATGTATGACTGTGGACCTGTTCAGTGTAGTGTTGGAATGTATAACTGTGGACCTAGTCAGTGTACTGTTGGAATGTATGACTGTGGACCTAGTCAGTGTACTGTTAGAATGTATGACTGCGGACCTGATCAGTGTAGTGTTGGAATGTATGTCTGTGGACCTGGTCAGTGTAGTGTTGGAATGTATGACTGTGGACCAGGTCAGTGTAGTGTTGGAATGTATGACTGTGGACCAGGTCAGTGTAGTGTTGGAATGTATGACTGTGGACCTAGTCAGTGTAGTGTTGGAATGTATGACTGTGGACCTGGTCAGTGTAGTGTTGGAATGTATGACTGTTGACCTAGTTAGTGTAGTGTTGGAATGTATGACTGTGGACCTAGTCAGTGTAGTGTTGGAATGTATGACTGTGGACCAGGTCAGTGTAGTGTTGGAATGTATGACTGTTGACCTAGTCAGTGTAGTGTTGGAATGTATGACTGTGGACCTGATCAGTGTAGTGTTGGAATGTATGTCTGTGGACCTGGTCAGTGTAGTGTTGGAATGTATGACTGTGGACCAGGTCAGTGTAGTGTTGGAATGTATGTCTGTGGACCAGGTCAGTGTAGTGTTGGAATGTATGACTGTGAACCTGATCAGTGTAGTGTTGGAATGTATGTCTGTGGACCAGGTCAGTGTAGTGTTGGAATGTATGACTGTTGACCTAGTCAGTGTAGTGTTGGAATGTATGACTGTGGACCTGATCAGTGTAGTGTTGGAATGTATGTCTGTGGACCTGGTCAGTGTAGTGTTGGAATGTATGACTGTGGACCTGGTCAGTGTAGTGTTGGAATGTATGTCTGTGAACCCGGTCATTGTAGTGTTGGAAAGTATGACTGTGGATCTGGTCAGTGTAGTGTTGGACTGTATGACTGAAATACTGGTCAGTGTACTGTTGGAACGTATAACTGTGGACCTGGTCATTGTATTGTTGGAATGTATGACTGTGGACCAGGTCAGTGTAGTGTTGGAATGTATGACTGTGGACCTGGTCAGTGTAGTGTTGGAATGTATGACTGTTGACCTAGTTAGTGTAGTGTTGGAATGTATGACTGTGGACCTAGTCAGTGTAGTGTTGGAATGTATGACTGTGGACCAGGTCAGTGTAGTGTTGGAATGTATGACTGTTGACCTAGTCAGTGTAGTGTTGGAATGTATGACTGTGGACCTGATCAGTGTAGTGTTGGAATGTATGTCTGTGGACCTGGTCAGTGTAGTGTTGGAATGTATGACTGTGGACCAGGTCAGTGTAGTGTTGGAATGTATGTCTGTGGACCAGGTCAGTGTAGTGTTGGTATGTATGACTGCGGACCTGATCAGTGTAGTGTTGGAATGTATGTCTGTGGACCTGGTCAGTGTAGTGTTGGAATGTATGACTGTGGACCTGATCAGTGTAGTGTTGGAATGTATGACTGTGGACCAGGTCAGTGTAGTGTTGGAATGTATGACTGTGGACCTAGTCAGTGTAGTGTTGGAATGTATGACTGTGGACCTGGTCAGTGTAGTGTTGGAATGTATGACTGTTGACCTAGTTAGTGTAGTGTTGGAATGTATGACTGTGGACCTAGTCAGTGTAGTGTTGGAATGTATGACTGTGGACCAGGTCAGTGTAGTGTTGGAATGTATGACTGTTGACCTAGTCAGTGTAGTGTTGGAATGTATGACTGTGGACCTGATCAGTGTAGTGTTGGAATGTATGTCTGTGGACCTGGTCAGTGTAGTGTTGGAATGTATGACTGTGGACCAGGTCAGTGTAGTGTTGGAATGTATGTCTGTGGACCAGGTCAGTGTAGTGTTGGAATGTATGACTGTGGACCTGATCAGTGTAGTGTTGGAATGTATGTCTGTGGACCAGGTCAGTGTAGTGTTGGAATGTATGACTGTTGACCTAGTCAGTGTAGTGTTGGAATGTATGACTGTGGACCTGGTCAGTGTAGTGTTGGAATGTATGTCTGTGAACCCGGTCATTGTAGTGTTGGAATGTATGACTGTGGATCTGGTCAGTGTAGTGTTGGACTGTATGACTGAAATACTGGTCAGTGTACTGTTGGAACGTATAACTGTGGACCTGGTCATTGTATTGTTGGAATGTATGACTGTGGACCAGGTCAGTGTAGTGTTGGAATGTATGACTGTGGACCTGGTCAGTGTAGTGTTGGAATGTATGACTGTTGACCTAGTTAGTGTAGTGTTGGAATGTATGACTGTGGACCTAGTCAGTGTAGTGTTGGAATGTATGACTGTGGACCAGGTCAGTGTAGTGTTGGAATGTATGACTGTTGACCTAGTCAGTGTAGTGTTGGAATGTATGACTGTGGACCTGATCAGTGTAGTGTTGGAATGTATGTCTGTGGACCTGGTCAGTGTAGTGTTGGAATGTATGACTGTGGACCAGGTCAGTGTAGTGTTGGAATGTATGACTGTGGACCTGATCAGTGTAGTGTTGGAATGTATGTCTGTGGACCAGGTCAGTGTAGTGTTGGAATGTATGACTGTTGACCTAGTCAGTGTAGTGTTGGAATGTATGTCTGTGGACCTGGTCAGTGTAGTGTTGGAATGTATGACTGTGGACCTGGTCAGTGTAGTGTTGGAATGTATGACTGTGGACCAGGTCAGTGTAGTGTTGGAATGTATGACTGTTGACCTAGTCAGTGTAGTGTTGGAATGTATGACTGTGGACCTGGTCAGTGTAGTGTTGGAATGTATGACTGTGGACCAGGTCAGTGTAGTGTTGGAATGTATGACTGTGGACCAGGTCAGTGTAGTGTTGGAATGTATGACTGTGGACCTGATCAGTGTAGTGTTGGAATGTATGTCTGTGGACCAGGTCAGTGTAGTGTTGGAATTTATGACTGTTGACCTAGTCAGTGTAGTGTTGGAATGTATGTCTGTGGACCTGGTCAGTGTAGTGTTGGAATGTATGACTGTGGACCTGGTCAGTGTAGTGTTGGGATGTATGTCTGTGAACCCGGTCATTGTAGTGTTGGAAAGTATGACTGACATACTGGTCAGTGTAGTGTTGGAATGTATGACTGTGGACCTGGTCAGTGTAGTGTTGGAATGTATGACTGTGGACCTGGTCAGTGTAGTGTTGGAATGTATGACTGTGGACCTGTTCGTTGTAGTGTTGGAATGTATGACTGACATACTGGTCAGTGTAGTGTTGGAATGTATGACTGTGGACCTGGTCAGTGTAGTGTTGTAATGTATGACTGTGGACCTGGTCAGTGTAGTGTTGGAATGTATGACTGTGGACCTGGTCAGTGTAGTGTTGGAATGTATGTCTGTGGACCTGATCAGTGTAGTGTTGGAATTATGACTATGGACCTGGTCAGTGTAGTGTTGGAATGTATGACTGTGGACCTGGTCAGTGTAGTGTTGGAATGCATGACTGTGGACCTGGTCAGTGTAGTGTTGGAATGTATGACTGTGGACCTGGTCAGTGTAGTGTTGGAATGTATGACTGTGGACCTGGTCAGTGTAGTGTTGGAATGTATGACTGTGGACCTAGTCAGTGTAGTGTTGGAATGTATGACTGTGGACCTGGTCAGTGTAGTGTTGGAATGTATGACTGTGGACCTGGTCAGTGTACTGTTGGAATGTATGACTGTGGATATGTTCAGTGTACTGTTGGACTGTATGACTGAAATATTGGTCAGTGTAGTGTTGTAATTATGACTGTGTACCTGGTCAGTGTAGTGTTGTAATGTATGACTGTGGATATGGTCAGTATATTATCTGTGCGACGACTGAATATTTTAGTACCCCAGGCTGACTGTCAGTTCCGGTGTTAGACTTGAGTGCAGGCAACGTGTTTCATTTACCCACATGAACCTCATTGTTAGTTTAGTGATAAGGAATTCAAATATTGAACGCCAATGTATGTACTGAATAGGAACATTGCACTTTAATGGGAGGATAACACTTGAATGGGAGCATAAAATTTTTATGGGAGCATAACACATGAATGGGAGCATAACACTTAAATGGCAGCATAACACTTGAATGGGAGCATAACACTTTAATGGCAGCATAACACTTGAATGGGAGCATAACACTTTAATGGCAGCATAACACTTGAATGGGAGCATAACACTTTACTGGCAGCATAACACTTGAATGGGAGCATAACACTTTAATGGCAGCATAACACTTTTACGCGGTTTTTCTGTCTTTTATTTATTTTTTTTCCTGTTAACTTTCAATGAACTCTTAGTGTTTGAATTTATTTTTGTCTCAACTTTCTGTCTCATCATTCTGCTACAGAATCCTTTATTGTGGGTAATTCTGTGTGTGTGTATACATGTTGTAAACGAGAGCAGAGATGAGAGACATCACTGACACATTTTGTGGGATATATAAACGATCGGGAGCTGGGAGTGTGTATGTGTGTGTGTAAGGGGCCCGGGGGGGGGTAATTTATTAGATTTATATTCAAGTGTTGTGAAGACCACGCCCATATGTGGCCGGGGTCAACGGGACGTGCGAGGCGCCGTATGGACGTGATGACCTTGAGAGCTAGTGAGAGCGGGAGGGAAGGAGAGGGTTAGAGGAAGGGGAGGGATGAGAGGGGGGGGAGGGAGGCAGTGAGAAACAGAGAAAGGTTACATTAGGGAAAAATAAAAAGAGTCACAATGATCTAAGTATTACGTGGAACAGAGAGACAGAACCATCCAGCGTGAGACGGGAGGACTCCGATAATAGAACAAATAAAAACAATGTGATAAAAGCATGAGGCGCTGCATAGAGGGGCAAGGGGAGGGGCACTAAACAAACTATGTTAGGAGCCTCAGGACTTAGGTTATAAAGCCATCTGTTAATTATATATATTTATCAATATATATATATATGTTAATATATATATATTTGTGTATGTGAATAGAGGGGGGTCCCGGTTGAGGGTGAACTCCAGGGGGAGGGGGGCATTACTAGCTGCCGGCAATTATGTAAAGAGATTAGAAGAAATAAAACAACACTGCAATGAGTTGTTCTCTATTGGACATACAACAATACAGTCACAACAGAGTGAGTGGCTTAGCTTTGATAAATTGTTGCATACATTAAAGAAATATTTAAATGAGAAATATACAAGCCAGTGTATATCGATATGGCTATAGCCGACCTTCAGAGGTTAAGGAACTGGCCAGAGACCGTGAAATCTCCAAATGAAAACAAGAAATTTAAGTCTTTTCCGTTTCGGACAAAGGACATTTTAGAGCATTTTTAATGAGAGGGAAGTAATCATGTTGAATAACTGTTACAAAAATAAATAATGATTACGCCCCTTTGATTAGCTTTTATTATTTATATTTAAAAAATAAGCAAAAACGGTACATAAGAAACTCTTAAATTTTGGCCCTGGGAAATGGACTTCTGAAGTACACTTGGCAGGCCAAGACCTACAAAATGATATATACATCATGGGTCTAGGGCTTATGGTTGCTGAGATATAGGGCGCTCCTTTGTTAATATAGCTTATATAGTAAAAAACGGTATTTTATAAGCCCCCTTTTACGGCCCTCAGAGGTCAGATCGCAAAATGGACTTTTGCTGCACATATGGCAGGCCAAGACCTACAAAATGATATATACATCATGGGTCTAGGACTTATGGTTGTTGAGATCTAGGGTGATGACGTACAGACAGACAAACAGACAAAACGGGGACTATAGAGCATTTTAGAATGCTCTAAAAATGATTTTATTTAATTTCAATGTTGTATGATCATTTAATGTGCTACAAATTGGTACACAATTTAGTGAAGCTGGCTTATCATATTATATCACCAGATTTGACTTGATGTTCCACGGCATTGGGCATTTTCTTGCCACAGGAGGCTCATTAAGGTTTCCTAGAGCGTCCAACACTAAAAAAAATGTCCTGCTTATGGGGCCCAGGGCATAATGTTCCCATTGGCGTAGAGTACGAAGAGCAGCAATAAAATGATCCACCAGCACTATGCCCAGACGGACCCTTTAGAGCCGTGTTTCATTTTTAAGGGGGGCAATTCGAAAATGGACTCGATACGAGTTTTACCCTTTCGCTCCGGGCCATTTAACCTTTTGGGCACTATAGTCGCCGCGCGTCGCCTCTACTGATTGGCAACTATAGTCGCCGCGCGTCTCCGATTTCGGGTTGTTCCGTTGACGATAGTGCTACATGTTTTTAATTGCTTTAAATTTTAAAGTCTTAATTCATTTTACAACCTATACACACACACTTTTAAGAACAGCTATCATTTAATTTAAGATTTTTAGTTCATTTTTTTTTTTATTTTTGTTTATCAATTCAAATTTGAGTGGGCAATTTTGTTTTTCAGTTTTACCGAATCTCAACTTTGATTTGTAAAAGTTTCATCTTGTTTGATATACATTCATCTTGAACGTTGCACTGAGTTACTTCTATCAATGACATTAATGTACTTTAAATGGAAACGTACTTTTAAAAGCCTCGTTTCTGTACTTTAAAAAAAACCATGCTACTTTTATTTAATTTTGAACATATTCTATTGTACATTCACTATAACGGTGTGATTGATAGGCAGCCATTTTGTTTCGTAAACAATGTCGTGTAGTCTTCTTTGTAGTGAAATTTTAACTTTCTAAGCTTATAGAACTACAATTATTGCAGTTAGAAAAGAAATTATAATAATAGATTGATCAGGACTGCCAACTTTCCCCCTCAAGAATTATACAGAAAAATATGAAAAACATTTAGATGTATCTAAAAAATGTACCGAATAAATAAAACTAGTCGTCCCGCGGCGTATCATACGCCGCAAATAAAAAGGAAAAGATACTGACACAATTTTTGATACTGACACAATCTTTGATATGGACACAATGACAAAGCGACGTATGTTTTCTGTAAAGCGAAATTTATTTTGAAACATTTTAAACATCTATAGAAGACGGATGAAGACTTCCTGAGTGATCCATCTATAATGTTTTTTTTTTCTTGCTGTCGCGAGTTGTCGACGTATTCGGGAATTCCAAAATATATAAATAGTCCTGCGTCTTGCGTCTCGAAGTTGAGAATTATATATATACTAGCCATCCCGCGTCGTAACAAACGCCGCCTTATCAACCAATATAATAGCTGTAATTATATTTTTTAATAAGCAATCAAACAAAATAACAGGCTGACATCTTCGGAAAAAATACGTGGTATGCAAAGTTGAACTTTGACCAAACATGTGCAGACTTTATTGTCACTATCTGGCACCTTCCAGCAACTTGTTTTTTTTATTATTTTATTGTTTTCATTCAGCATTCCCTCATTTCCGCGGTTAAACGGATACAGAATTTACCGCGGCGGGGGATAAAATAAATAGTTTCATATTTAGTGCACATAAAAACATGTTCAGGGGCAAGTTTAGGTAAGACATCATTAAATTATCGAAATATTTTTTTTGTTCTAAGACGGGCGGACGGACAATAATTTAACATTTCAGTTTTGCCCCCCCCCCACCCGTCAAAGTTGTCTAGATCCGCCCCTGAACATGATTACGACCAAACAATACTGTTTTAAAAATTACTGGAGCTGTCTAGACATAAAATAGTATTGTACAACCACCATTGCGCTCTTATTGCTTAATATATTTCACTAAATAAAACAACAAAACGTCATATAATCTATACAGGCTGGTGCAACACCGCGAGCATTACATCGCGAGTCGTCACGTGTCTTCTATAAATAGTCTTGCACACTACAGTGTTTTTATTTCCGGCGCTCCTGTGATGTCGTCTGTGATCGGGAATTCCAAGTGGTAGCTTGCTTGCGTCTTCTCGAAGAGGAGAAATATATATATAGAAGATATATAGATTGTATGTCTAAATTGAAAGAAAATAATCTTTTATACGAATAGTGTTTTATCGTATCTAAATGTATAACAAATTATTTACATTTTTAAATAAAATATGCTGTGGTAGTGTGGTAGAGCTATCGACTGTAAACCGAGAGATCTCACGTTCGAGGCAATGTTTTTTAGTTCGATCGATGTCTCTTATTCCACAAATGGGTACCCGACTTTGAAGAAAGTTAAGGAGCAGATCGTTGTTCTAACCATACAATGGCAAAAAAATAGAAGAGAGTACAAAAACAGATACGGATGGTCTTGTGGTAAAGCGCTCGACTGTCAACCTGAGGATCACTGGTTTGATCTACAGTGAGCGCCGACGGATTTACAGGTCATGGTTAGTCCCCCGCTATATCTCCCGTGGTACCTCGACGGTCGTTGCACTATCGGCTATGGTTAGTGGCTTATATACTCTAAGACAGTCTAAGAGATAAACATCCCGTCCAAACAGAAACTTCCCACACAGAAAGACATGAACTCTACTTCATCTGCACCCGATGGTCTGAATGTTTTAAAAGATAAACTTTCTCTTAATCGTAAATTAAAGTTGTAAGTCCTGTAATTGAGAGGAATATGTATTTATACGTCTGATGTCCGCCTGTGACCTTAATACAACATAAAGAATCAAATGTTTATAGGTGTACAGAAGTGATCCCCGAATGATTGCTTGCCTCAAAAATTAAACATGGTGATAAAACGATTACTTGATTTATTGATCTCTCCACTTAAATGGCAGTTTAGCTAAAAGGACAAGGGAAGTTAAAAATAAATGAACTTGACCTAAATGAAATTGTCCCAATGTTACCGCTAATTTTCCGAAGGCTGTGTGTGGATAAATGTATTAGTTGTGAATCTTTGGACACTATTTTACATTTTTGAGCGCAACTTAAGCGACATTGGCTTTAAAAGAATGATACAATTGTGAATTTTGATGTATAGTGTGTATGTGTGAGAGGTACCCGCGGATATACTTTCGCTCACTTACGGAATAGTCGCAAAAGAGGTTTGAACCGCCGCGCTAAGGAAACTTCTTTACCCGCCACACTGTAAAGCTAGCACAGCACTTTAACTTACTAGAAGTCTCGTATTAAAATGACCTTATTGGAGAAATTCAAAGGGCGAGTTTTAAAGATTATTAGATGTCCAATATTTGCTATTGGCGGCATAGAGGGCGTTTTCACCCAGTGCCTTAAAATTTTAAAACACAATAACAGCTCTATAATTCGATGTATTATTTGATGGCATGAAACGTAATATTATAGGATGCCGTAGATTAAAGAATTGATTGTGTAGAATGATGAATTTAATTTTCAAATAGAGAAACGACAAACAACGGAATGGGCTTGATGGGCCCCATTCAACTCCGGGGCAGTGTCCAAGTTGTGCACAATCCTTCTCTTTAGGCCTGATTATGATTTAGTTTGAAACCATCTCATTTGTAAATGTGCACAAAAGAATGTATGTACAGTATAGTTTAAATGTTGTCTGCACAAGTTTGATTTTTTTTACTGACCGAGCAGAGAGTAAAAGATTAAACTCGTCTTTCATTTTATGTTGGAGGGTACTCACTCACTGCATAGTTTGTGGATAAACTCACAGGAGAGACACCGTGCCCGGGGGGGGGGGTGAGGGGGTGATTACTGATAAGAGAACTGGCACATTTTTTTTTTACAATGTTTGACGAACTGTTCTATCATAATACAAACAAAACAACTGGACAATGGGGGAAAGAGTGTGTGTGGGGAAAAGGGGGTTGTAATCGTGTAATGTTTTACCATAGATAGGGCTGTTTTTTTTTCACGTCACACTGACGTGATTCTATGACGTTCGTTCTAACAACAAACGCCAATCTAACGTATAATTCACTTTGAAGAAATAAAGCTTTAGATAATGTAATCACAGAGAGTTTGTTTTATTCTGTGCAATATTTTTTTTTTGTTTTCTCGGTTAAATTTAACACAAATAAATAATAAACAAAACATGCTATTGTAAATGACAATCATAAATAAAATTATACGCATAGCTTAGACGGCCTTGTCAGTACACAACTCAGGCGGCCTTGCCAGTACAAAGCTCATGCGGCCTTGCCAGAACACAACTCAGGCGGCCTTGTCAGTACACAACTCAGGCGGCCTTGTCAGTACACAACTCATGCGGCCTTGCCAGTACACAACTCATGCGGCCTTGTCAATACACAACTCAGGCGGCCTTGCCAGTACACAACTCAGGCGGCCTTGTCAGTACACAACTCATGCGGCCTTGCCAGTACACAACTCATGCGGCCTTGTCAGTACACAACTCATGCGGCCTTGTCAGTACACAACTCATGCGGCCTTGTCAGTACACAACTCAGGCGGCCTTGCCAGTACACAACTCATGCGGCCTTGCCAGTACACAACTCATGCGGCCTTGTCAGTACACAACTCATGCGGCCTTGTCAGTACACAACTCATGCGGCCTTGTCAGTACACAACTCGTGCGGCCTTGTCAGTACACAACTCGTGCGGCCTTGTCAGTACACAACTCGTGCGGCCTTGTCAGTACACAACTCATGCGGCCTTGTCAGTACACAACTCGTGCGGCGTTGTCAGTACACAACTCGTGCGGCCTTTTCAGTACACAATCACTGTAAGGATAAGATGTTTATGTCTAAGATCCTTTAATCCACCGCGGAACTGTTTTTGTAGTTTTCGTAGTGTTCTTTCATCCCCCACCGTAACCGATAGTGCAATGGTCACCGCGGAGGCACTACGGGGATTCATGGCGGGAGCTTTCATTACGACCTGTAAAAATTCCTTTTGCTTTTACATACCATGACTATAGAGATGACTATAGAGATGACTATAAATATGATTATATAGATGACTATAGACATGGCTATATAGATGACTATAGACATGACTACATAGATAACTAGTGACTATGAAGATGACCACAGGCATGACTATATAGATGACTATAGACATAACTATAGAGATGAATATAGAGATGACTAGATATGCCTATAGAGATGACTTAGAGATAACTATATAGATGACTATTGACATGACTATATAGATGACTATGTACTTGACTATATAGATGACTATAGACATGACTATGTACATGACTATATAGATGAATACAGACATGACCATTCTTTATGGATAAGGTAAATACTTTTGCCAAAGGGTCCCACATATTTTTGGAAGACTCTGCCTAGCGGCCGCAAAAACATAACAACGTCACAGTCTAGTATCTACAGATACAGATGTTTTTTTTACATTTCATCTGTCCAGGTAGTTTAGGAGCTAAATAGAAAACCTGACTAAAGCCCTTGTGTACTAAGTGATAACAAGTATTTAAAATGTTTGATATATTGATGGCATAATGTGTTAGTGATAGTTTAACATTAAATAACACACCGTGAAGTACGCATGTAACAACACAATAAGTAGGCATGTGGTCCATGAATATGTCGATCAATATCGTAACACAAATAGTAGCACCATGTGGTATGAAGCTGTCAACAGAAGGCCGACAATGTAAATTGCCACAGTCGAGAGAGGCCATGCAACAGATGTTTCCCGGGTAGTCAACAAGATGGAGACCACCACTCGCAGCGTCACACGGACACGTCCCTGAGCCAGGTGCTACTGTGTGTTGACTATAGAAGGGCTTCCTACTCACATGACGACCTGGGGGCTTAAAATGTCATGTAATTTCCACGCATGACGGGTTATGGGTTTACCTTTAATGTAGTTAGCGATGATCATGGGTTTGATCACTTGGTTTCATGGCCATTTTAGGAATTTGGAGGCAAACATCAGGTAGCATTGTGTAATGAAGATATAACATTTCAATGTGTAATGAAGCCGGTTAGATATAACATTTCACTGTGTAATGAAGCCGGTTAGATATAACATTTCATTGTGTAATGAAGCCGGTTAGATATAACATTTCATTGTGTAATGAAGCGGTTTAGATATAAAATTTCATTTGTAATAAAGCCAGCCGTTTAGATGGAACATGTCATTGTGAAATGAGTCATTTAGATATAACAGTGCATGGTATAATAAAACCTTCTACAGACGCGATAAACTTTATTTGCTGCTCTTTATAACCTGCTTAGTATCTCACAACCATGCTCTCTTGCGTATTTCTGTTCACTTCTCTTTTGGTTTCATTATTTATTTTTATCCCTGTGGATTCCACTTTGGTTTATAGCATGTATTGTTACTCTCTTGTTATCGAAGTATGTGCTCAATTTATGGCAATTTAGGATGTCCGATCTCCATATCTAACTGGTGTCTGTCCTAACCAAGGCTCAGGAGCTTTCAAACATGTGCCAGCGTGCATGGAGGCACCACGGGAGACATAGACGGGAACTTAAGCCATGACCAGAAATAACCATTTGGTCCTCACCAAAGATCGAACCAGTGACACTCAGGTAGACATTCGAGCGCTTTACCACACTACCAACGGGCCCGGTAACGCTAGCCAGTATGCATCTCCCGTCATTGAAACGAAAGACAAAGATTTTACTGGAATTCAAAGTTGAAATCGATCGAAAAAGAACATTCTGAGGTTGACGTCAACCCAAAAGCCAAATCCCCCCCCCTCCATCGCTATAAGGGGCCCCGATAAAAAATATTCTAAGTCCCCGTTCTATCTTCAAATACTAAACATCCCTCTCTCTCTCTCTCTTTGTTCACAGTCTCTCTCTCTCTCTCTCTCTCTCTCTCTCTCTATATATATATATATATATATATATATATATATTCCTAATCTATGTCAGTTTGTTCATTTCGGTTATCGATAAAGTGTCACAAGCATTCAGAGCTTTATTCATGAATTTGTAGAAGACCACCTTCCCCAAGAACCCCCACCCCCGCTGCTGTCAGAACTAAGAGCCCCCCCCCCCCGATTTTTTATGTCAAAGACCCCCCCCCAAACATATTGTGAAGTCTAAACCAGGGCCCCATGCACAGGCCCGGCCTAAGACTGATAAGAGCGATTTCCCCAATCAGGCCCCGTGCCTAAAGATACACCATGGTAGAATGGTTTCCACACCACACTCTTGGTTTCATTAAACGCACCACTACATTTTAAGAGAACAGCTGTAACTAGTGTAACAAAGTGTTTGTTACTTAGAAATATTTAGCGCCCCCCCCCCCGATCATGCATTGATCACGTGCTCTGGGAGAACTTGTAACCAAAAGTTTGTTTTTGATGTTTTAGAGCATCTTCGAAAAAAAATGCTCTATTGTCCCCGTTTTGTCTGTCTGTCTGTCAGTCTGTCTGTCCGTCATCACCCTACATCTCAATAACCATAAGTCCTAGACCCATGACGTATATATCATTTTGTAGGTCTTGGCCTGCCATGTGTGCATCAAAAGTCCATTTCACGATCTGACCTCTGAGGGCCGAAAAAGGGGGCGTATTAAGTACGTTTTTTACTATATAAGCTATATTAACAAAGGAGCGCCCTATATCTAAGCAACCATAAGTCCTAGACCCATGATGTATATATCATTTTGTAGGTCTTGGTCTGCCAAGTGTACATTTCGTAATCTGACCTCTCAGGGCCGAATATAAGAGTTTGTTTAGGTACCGTTTTAGCTTATGTTTTAAATATAAATAATAAAAGCTAATCAAAGGGGCGTAATCATTATTTACTTTTGTAACAGTTATTTAACATGATTACTTCCCTCTCTATTTATCAAAACCCATACACGTGGAGCAAAAATCTATGGCTGTAACCCGGACACAAAAATACGGATTTCGTCCGGTGTAACCGTAGCCACTGCTTACATGAAAATGCTCTAAAATGTCCTTTGTCCGAAACGGAAAAGACTTAAATTGCTTGTTTTTATTACGCACCGTTTTAGTAAATACAAAGAAGCGCAGGTTAGCAATTTGTGTCAGCACGGGCTACTTGTAAATGGTGACTTACAACAGTATATTAAACAAACAGAAATAAAAGACATTAGCTCTAACAAGGGAAATATACCACAGACTTGTCTGAAAGTAACGTCAGTGCCGACAATGCTCCGAATCTGGGAGTGACCCCCGCGATGGGAGAATTTTCTGTTTCCGAACTGTAACAAAACTGAAAGTTTGTTCCAGTGATAAATAAAAGGGGGGAAAAACCGATATCCATAAATCTGTTCCACATAGATGTAAAGTCCACATTTTCTAAGTTTACGTTCATTTTGTGATATCCATAGAATTACGACACAGCGTTACACCCCAAAAGGTTTTGTTTTTTTTTTTTTTACAAATCACACGTTCTTCTAACAAAACATCAGATGGAAAGGGTGGTTAGGAAACGCCAAGCTGAAGTGACAAATTTCTGAAAGAATTTCAGGCTCAGATGAACTATTTAGAAATTGTTACAAATGTTATCCAGTTATTAATGTGTGTCATCAAGTAAGTTTTAAACTATAAAATTGAGTTGAAAATAAGTTAATGTTATATATAATTATTTACTTGTACATTCCCCCCCCCCCCCCCAAATCTCGTTGAACTCGTCATCATATAATGGTCGCTTCAATGAATTGCGGTTTTTTTTCCTAGTGGGTGTGGCATTTACTCTAATTAAACTAAGTCTCGAAAAAAAAAAGTCCAATCATCTCAGCTGGTTGCCAGGGAAATGATAAAAAGGCAGGAAAACGAAGATTTTCAAACCTCTATAGCTTTCTTTGTACAGTACTATTATTCATTTTGAAAGATTTTTTTCCCTCAAGAATAGCGTTTTCAAAGAACGAAGTAACATATGATTAAACTTTTGTTTAAAAAAAAAAGACATTTTGGACAGGGCTCACTATGTCTAATTTGATAAAAAAAAATAATCCCTCTATTATAAAATTAATTTTTTTTAATCTTAAGAATTTTGTTCACAGTCTACCCCCTCTCTCGGTCTCATCTGAACCCATTTGTCACAAAGTCGAGTTTCATAAATGTGTCCTTTGATTTGCATCAGATACCATCATGTATAAGAGCATTATGATCAAATATCCTCGAATTGTACATTAATAAAATGCATGTTAATGATAATAAAAAGAAAAAAGTGCTAATTGTTAGGGAATGCGAGGAGGGGAAGAGACCACGCCGACAAGTCTCCAATCGGATCCCAGAATTCCAGTTCCGGCCCTGCTAGCACATATAATGAATCCACGCCAAGGACCCCCAACATACACAAGAACGGCTCTGAACATGTGAACGGAATGTATATGTAGTATTTGTGTTACTAACAATCTTTTAGATTCTCGAGAACTTTAGTACTCAGTACAAACAACTTATTGTTCATTGAGTACTCAGTACAAATAACTTATTGTTCATTTAGTACTCAGTACAAACTATTGTTCATTTAGTACTCAGTACAAATAACTTATTGTTCATTTAGTACTCAGTACAAATAACGTATTGTTCATTTAGTACTCAGTACAAACTATTGTTCATTTAGTACTCAGTACAAACAACTTATTGTTCATTTAGTACTCAGTACAAACTATTGTTCATTTAGTAGTCAGTACAATCAACCTATTGTTCATTTAGTACTCAGTACAAATAACTTATTGTTCATTTAGTACTCAGAACAAACAACTTATTGTTCATTTAGTACTCAGTACACACAACTTATTGTTCATTGGTACTCAGAACAAACAACGTATTGTTCATTTAGTACTCACTACAAACAACCTTTTGTTCATTTAGATTCACATAATACAGTTTCAAATAAATAAAAAAAAACACTCGATAAACCGGATGTCTTTATATCAAGTGAAAGTAGTTAAAAACAAATGATATCTCTGGCAACATCCTGGGACAAGCCAGGAAACACAAACTATATATTTATACGACTAACGTGACAACCTATGACGTCATTTCAACCTTATTTATCACTCTTCGTGACCAAGGAATTTAACATGAGCATCTAGAAGGTTGGGTGGGGGGCCGGGGGGGGGGGAGTGAGAATTGGCATCATTTAAAGTCACGTGAAATTATGGGAGCTGGTGTTAGAGTAAAGAAACGTGTGACCAGAACGTTTAACCTTTTAACCTAAGTCCACGTAACTCGGGACAAAACAAGAACAGTAACTTTCAGTCCCGCTCAAACAGAAGACATAATTATCCCATCTTTAGTATTGCCTGTGTGTTATTAATAACGCATCTATACTTCTATAGGTATGAATCGTATATTGAAGATATGTTAATTAATTGACGTGCTCAGCTGGCGTAGAGACTTAAGTGTCTTATGACCTTTGAACTATCATTGGCTGATAATATTGGCGCACTGAATACGTTGATTACAGCACCAGGAAATAGGAATACAAACAGGGTACTATCTGGGAATTACCTCGTCCGGTCTTTGTTTTTGTGTGTTCATTGATCGCAAGATATTGTAAAAAAAAATTTCGTTAAATATTAATTAGCGGTCATGAATTTTGTTTTGCATTTTTGTTTTATTATGACTTTAAACTTCATTTTCTTCTTTTATAACATGGCCTATAAACTAATGACCACTTTAAGACTGTATGCGGCAGAAGATATTAGCTTTGTAACAAATTTTAACTTTTGAGCACAACACAACAGTATTAAGGACTATAAAATAGTATTAAGCACAACACAACAGTATTGAGGACTATATAACAGTATTGAGCACAACAACACCGTATTGAGGGCTATACAACCGTATTGAGGACTATATAACAGTACTGAGCACAACACAACCGTATTGAGGACTATACAACAGTATTGAGGACTGTACAACAGTATTGAGCACAACAACACCGTGTTGAGGGCTATACAACCGTATTGAGGACTGTACAACATTATTGAGGACTATACAACAGTATTGAGCACAACAACACCGTATTGAGGGCTATACAACCGTATTGAGGGCTGTACAACATTATTTAGGACTATACAACAGTTTTGAGGACTATACAACAGTATTGAGCACAACACAACAGTATTGAGGACTATACAACAGTATTCAGCACAACACACCAGT
Organism: Bulinus truncatus; assembly: GCA_021962125.1. NCBI lineage: Eukaryota > Metazoa > Mollusca > Gastropoda > Planorbidae > Bulinus > Bulinus truncatus. The sequence goes on from JAGDYQ010000020.1 coordinate 1,753,344, forward strand.
ATTGAGGACCATATAACAGTATTGAGCACAACACAACAGTATTGAGCACAACACAACAGTATTGAGCACAACACAACAGTATTGAGCACAACACAACAGTATTGAGCACAACACAACAGTATTGAGGACAACAACACCGTATTGATGACTGAAGTAAAAGCAACACGTGTTCGTTCTGTTTCAACCTTTAATTTGTCAGACCGGAGATTAATTTGTGTATAAGGGTTTCTCAAACATTTACCCTCGACCACTGAGGCGCCTGCAAGCTAATTACTGTGTGTCCGCCGCTGATTGAAAACAAAACAAAAAGCACGCATGCGGTAATAATGTTAATAACAAATTGTTTCCAAATATAGGCCGTCGGTATATCAAACGTCTTTATATTATTCGCAATAGATCAGACAGATAAGAGTCGCACAAGCTCGTCAATAGGATTTGTCCGGCTCCCAATGAGCAAGTGTTTTTTTTTTTAATCCCTGTAGTTCACTAAATATTGATAAACTGTTATTACTGCGGCCCTTTAAGGAATTTCTTTTTTCTATATCAAACCCGGAATGCGGCTCTCTTCTAGCCAACCCTTATCCTATGCTGCTCAATATGGCTCTAAGTTGATTTTTTGTATGGCTTCAATAGAGTCATTTTTTTTGTAAATATTTTTATAATGAATCTTGTTACAATGAAAATCACGTGACTCTTTATAGTCTGCTTTAATAATCAGTGCCGAACCTAGGAATTAGGGGGCCCGGGGGCCTTGGTCTCTTTGAGGGCCCCTGCATTTTATCATTCGACAAAGATGACATGAGATAATGTACTTAATATTTAATGTAAAAATATGTTGGGGCCCCCCTCAAGTTGGGGCCCAGGGGGACTTTCAAATTTGGACCCTTCTCCTCCCACATTAGGTACTCCTCTGTTAATATTTGAAAACCTGGAGGTACTACTCTTATCGCCCGATGTGTGAGCGCCCCAATATATACAATGTTTATATGGCGCCCTGTCCCACTTTCAGTATCTAAAAATGTATTCAGGCTTTTACAAAGTTTTGCAGTGAACGGTATTTGATCATTGGAGTTTAATAATACTGTGCTTTTATAAAAAGGGTTTTATAACAGTTTTTGAGATAATTGTTTTATTTTAATTATTTTTAAATGTAATTTGCAGGAAGTGTATGAATAAAGGGAACAAAAATCTGCATGAATACAATTAAAGACAAAACTAGATTAACGAAAATTTCAAAATCATAAAAAACAACTTGTTGGTACAATGACATTCAGAGACGTCCATTACTTCACGCGACTGTTTGATGTCCAGTGTGGGACGGGGTTGGTTTCGTATCAAAGCCCGGCATGGAAATGACCTTGGGTCAGTGGCGGACTTCATAGAGTAGCAAACACTTAGCGCCTAGTGATAAGGGGAGGGGGGGGTTGAGGCTAGGAGATTAGAAAAAAGGTCTATATTAATAACTGAAGCCATGTTGCATTTACTGCAACACAGGTCTCGCTAGATGTGCGCGCTACAGTCACAGCTGAAGCTACACGGAGAGGCCTCCGTGCAAAATGGTCTCTATGCAAATTTCCACTGAATGCAAACAGTTTGATGTTTTCTAAAACTTTGACATCCCGAAATGCAAAATATGGCACATCCATCAAGACATAGGTCGAATATGACATCAACTTGCCTTCTGACTGACCTGACACGATGGCACGTACGCTGGTCCCAGTGCAGCGAGTGTCACAGCCACACCTCCCTAACCCACTTCCCCCTTACCGTTATAAAAAACAGGTCGTGTTCTACTGAATAACTCATATCGTGCTATAAAGTATTACCAGGGTAAAGGGGGTTTGTCTGTGCTTACCTACACATCACGATGTTAGCCTTATCATCTCGCTTGATGTCATTTGACTTTATGTAGACCCTGTTATTATGATTAGGACCACCAGGTGACCGCATTAAGCCCACACTTGCGAAAGAGCCTCCCCCCGCTCGCCACCCACCTTTTCAAATTACGTTTCTATATCATCTGATGCTTTGTGTGGGGTGGGGCAAATGAACCTTGGCACACCCCCCCACCCCTTATATGTCAAAATATCTGCAAAGGGGCCCCATAACACCTAGTCAAAGACTCTGCGTAGATGTATATAATTATACATCTAAAATTAGCAAATACAACTGTTTCCTGACTTTAGGACGACTCCAGTAGAATCAGGTTTTAATTATTACTAGCTGTACCCTGCAAAGCTTTTGCATATCGAGCCGCGAAGAAGCCACGATTAATATTTTAAACTGGAATACTGTTATGTTCTTAATTCTTTACTTTCGATTTAACGCGGACGTGAGACCGCTATTATTATATTAGATTATTATTATTTATACCGCACTACCGTGGTTCTAAAATATTTTTTGTGACTACCCCAAAGTATGTCCGCTGGTACCCCTCACAGGTAAGTTCCTCAAACTATTCGTAGTTTTAAGCAATAAATAATCAGTCGATGCGTACACCTGTATAATCATATGCCGTACCCCTAAATGTACGCTTACTACAGGTTGAGAATTGCGGTGTTAAATTGACTACTGAGTTGCTTTTCATAGTAATTCAGACTTCTTTTAAAATAACCGAAATGCAGCTCATAATGATCCAATAGGTGCACCTCCTCCTTAAAATCCGTTAAAAGAGAAATTCAAGAATTAGATGTTATTAATTTTAATAGAAAGTACCCACAGGTGATTTGCCTTTGCCCCACCCTAACATCTATGTTGTCTGACTGAGTGACCAAAAGCTGCCTTGATTATACAGATAATCAAAGAAGATGATATTGAGTTTTAATTCTAGAGAATATGGTCATTTAATTCTATTGTCATTCAACTGAAGAAAAAAAAATCATTGAACTTGTATGTACTTACAATACCATTCCAATAAATACAAGGAGACATTCTTTTTTTAAAGTGAATATGTATATCATAGTGTCGTGTGTCCCATGTGGCCACTTTATTTTTAGTTGACTGGGTGGGGGGGGGGAGGGTTCATGTAGTGAGGTCTTCGAGAAAACAAGATACTGACCACTGTCCACTACTTGTCGTACAGAAAACTCGGGGACATCTGTTTGCTCATAGTCGAGCAGTGTAATCACTGTAGTACCGGGTGAGATGGGAGGGTAGGGAGACCAATGGATGGATATTTCTTATGAGACAGATGAGACTAGAGAGTGGAGCTTAATATTTGGTCAAGTCTGTATCTTGACTTGGAGAATTTGTGAGCACCACACACACCCACACACACACAGCCACACACACACACATGCACAACTCATAACATAAGCCGAGCCTAATCTTTTACCCGCTTGAGGGCAAACAGTATTTTGATCCCCCCCCCCACCCCATCCCTCCGTTTCTTTCATTTGTAGCTTTCTAAGCAAACCAACTGTGCACTATGTTATAATGTGTGCACTTGCTAGCTCATTAAGCAAACCAACTGTGCACTATGTTATAATGTGTGCACTTGCTAGCTCATTAAGCAAACCAACTGTGCACTATGTTATAATGTGTGCACTTGCTAGCTCATTAAGCAAACCAACTGTGCACTATGTTATAATGTGTGCACTTGCTAGCTCATTAAGCAAACCAACTGTGCACTATGTTATAATGTGTGCACTTGCTAGCTCATTAAGCAAACCAACTGTGCACTATGTTATAATGTGTGCACTTGCTAGCTCATTAAGCAAACCAACTGTGCACTCTGTTATACTGTGTGCACTTGCTGCTCATTAAGCAAACCAACTGTGCACTATGTTATAATGTGTGCACTTGCTAGCTCATTAAGCAAACCAACTGTGCACTCTGTTATACTGTGTGCACTTGCTAGCTCATTAAGCAAACCAACTGTGCACTATGTTATAATGTGTGCACTTGCTAGCTCATTAAGCAAACCAACTGTGCACTATGTTATAATGTGTGCACTTGCTAGCTCATTAAGCAAACCAACTGTGCACTATGTTATAATGTAAAATGCACTTGCTAGCTCATTAAGCAAACCAACTGTGCACTCTGTTATACTGTGTGCACTTGCTAGCTCATTAAGCAAACCAACTGTGCACTATGTTATAATGTGTGCACTTGCTAGCTCATTAAGCAAACCAACTGTGCACTATGTTATAATGTGTGCACTTGCTAGCTCATTAAGCAAACCAACTGTGCACTATGTTATAATGTGTGCACTTGCTAGCTCATTAAGCAAACCAACTGTGCACTATGTTATAATGTGTGCACTTGCTAGCTCATTAAGCAAACCAACTGTGCACTATGTTATAATGTGTGCACTTGCTAGCTCATTAAGCAAACCAACTGTGCACTCTGTTATACTGTGTGCACTTGCTAGCTCATTAAGCAAACCAACTGTGCACTATGTTATAATGTGTGCACTTGCTAGCTCATTAAGCAAACCAACTGTGCACTCTGTTATACTGTGTGCACTCTGTAGCGTACTAAGCAACCAACTGTGCACTCTGTTATACTGTATGCACTATGTAGCTTACTAAGCAAACCAACTGTGCACTCTGTTATAATGTGTGCACTCTGTTATAATATGTGCACTCTGTTATAATGTGTGCAATCCTCTGTTACAATGTACGCGCACTGTCAGCAAAGTGTTTGCGAACACGTACAGCATAATGGGAAACACTGCCCAACCCCAGAGCCGTTTTACGGGGCCCTCCCAATCCAGTTAGCCCAACCCATCTTTAATACCCAAGGCTATGTAACTAATGTGTACACAATCTTAAATGAATAATTATCTTACGTGCTGTTTGTTTTAAAAAGCCCATCATTTTTTAACCTAGCTTACATAAAATCAAATGATTCCTTCCATGAGTTTGTGAAACTCTTAAAGCATCCCCACCCGGCAATAGCGTCTTATATTTTAAAGCTTCTTTGCGACTGTGTTATCATACATAGCACAACATCAAAGATAATCACTGATAGGATGCCGCATTTATGGTAACAACAAGCTAGCGAAGATGACACGCATTTGATCAACAATCTTTGATTAATAATGATGTAAATTGCTATGATTGTTGACTATTTTACCCATTAAAATAACATTTAGATATATACAGTAAATATATATATATATATATATATATATATATATATATATAGTAAGACTGTATCTAGACCTATACAATAAATATATTGGCATAACGTTTGTTATTATGTGTTATATAGGGAAGGGTGGAGAAAGGGATATTTTACAATTATAGGGCCTGGGGTGTGGGGGGACAATTGTGTAGTAACTTTGTTTTATAATTACCGTATTACCATAGACTTAAGTACAATGAATAGAGAGTCACCACTAAAGACATGAGTGGGTGACTAAATCCAAGTCATCCAGGTAAAAGAGAACGAAACCACTGATATAGTAGAGATCAATACTTGATACTATCAGAGGTAAATGACGTCAATACATGATACTATCTCAGGTAAATGACGTCAATACTTGATATTATCAGAGGTAAATGACGTCAATACTTGACACTATCTCAGGTAAATGACGTCAATATTTGATACTATCCCAGGTAAATGATGTTGTTCTTGATACTATCTCAGCTTCTACCTGTTGGTATCTCAGTTTGTTATACCGTGAATAAAAAAACGAATAAGTCGTTGGTACTGACTGTCTCGTCGAGTGTTGTGACTGACCTACAATCTTCAGAGTGGACACATTCGGTCATTGCATGAATGGATATACTTTGGATAATACTATACCCTGACCAACTGTACTGCAAATAGATGCCCACAAATAAAAATAAGTAGTGTTATGAGCTAATGATAAACATTGTGTTGTATAATTTTTCATTTACCTAATCCTACGCCAATATCGGAACTACTGTTTTTTTTAAATACAAACAATGAAAGACCGATAAAACGAGATAAAGGAGATGGACTAAACATTATTTTCAAACTAGCTGTAAACCTGCAAAACCATTTCATAGAGTTTTATCCCCTTAGGCTTGATCGGTAGGCTAGGTTATTTTTTTTTTGGTTCCGGGCAGATCCGATTTTTTTCATGATTGTATTTTAAACTAGAATACTGTTGTATTAATTCTTTACTTTCGATTTAACGCAGAACCCTAATCGCTATTATATATATATATATATATATTATGTCCAAGACTCTAAAGGTGATTATCTCTGTATTGCAGGAGAGGATATGGGATGCCTTGAAATCTCATTTACGTTTAATTACTTCTTTTTATTTTCATTTAAATGTGATCTTGTTATCCGTGATTCTGTGTTATTATTTCTTGCGCCATGCATTGATTGGGTCATAGTGGCCAGGCGGTGGGGGGTCACCTTGCCCCCCCCCACCCTCCCTCCAGACGGTAAATAAGCATGTCATTGGAGACAACAACGTTTTAAAAACAAAACTTTAAAAAAAAATAGATCCAGCTTGATACATGATATGTCACTTGCTCTACAGGTTTCTCTTAGTGAAACGATCGCACAAAATTACATACCAGATTTTTTTCCTCCGGAAATAAGCCAGAAGCATCTTATGACATTTCGACATATTTAAGTCGTTTGTTGTTTATTTGTTTGTTTTTTATTTCTATAATCTCCCTTGAGCAATGATTCACTCGGTTAACGTTGTCGGGAGAGTCTTAATTAAAAGCAGGGGACAGTAAACAGAGCTGGTTTGTGGACATTGAATGCGGAAGTGATATATAATAAATAAAGATAGTTCTGATTGGATAAACTCAAATACACAATTCAGCAGGAGAAGTTAAGCAATATTTTAGCTGTATGTGAGACTATTGGAGTTAGCTTCCTCAGCAAATCATCAAATTATATGATATTGATTAAGAACTACCAAACATCATTTGTAAACAGAAAACCAATGGTTTATAATATATATAAGAGCGATTTGGGTTCTGAGTTAAATCAAAAGTAAAGAATTAATACAACAGCATTCCAGTTTAAAATACAATCATGGAAAAAATCGGATCTGCCCGAAACCAAAAATAACCTAGCCTACCGATCAAGCCTAAGGGGACATAACTCTAAGCAAATGTTTTGCAAGTTGCAGCTCTTATAATATAACCTGCAATAATGTAAGATGTAAACGGCATTAAGTTAAAATACAATCGGTAATAAGTTAGAATGTAATCAGGAATATGTTTAGGCAATCGACAAGACGATACGAATTCTGAAACTGAATAGAACTTTTCTGCACCCTGATATTAATATCTTCGTCGTGGTCTTCATTCAACTCTTATTAATATTTTTTTGATAATCAACTGTAAAATTATAAGTAATAATTAGTTATGCATAGCTTATCATAATTGTATCTCCTTAGATTTAAGACGAGTTTGTTTACGTAATGAGACCATTTAACACTAGGGAAGGGAAAGTGTTGGGTGGGTCATAGAATATTTCCTACTATACCTGTGCTTATAAATGGCCGTTTGATCTGATATTTACTAATTGTCATTGTTATGCACAAGAAACATTTGTATTTTTTGGCCGTCTCTCAAATAATTCTTTCGACCATTTGTTTTATATTTTGTCTTTACATTTTCTTTTCGTCCATTTTGCCTCTATACGTCATAACAGATGTTCAGCCAATCAGCGTTAAAGATCACGTCTAGCCCCTCCACCCTTCCCCCCACCCCAGCTCCACCATATAAATGCTCTCTATTCTCCACTACCACTATGGGGTCTGTATCATGTATGGCCATGTCACGAAGGAAGGTCATCTACGTCAGCCGTTGTCATTTAGCGAAATTTCCCTGCGGTCTTGACATTATCCCAATCTACAAGTTCACGTAAAGAGGGAGTACACATGTAAAGAGTGAGTATACAAGTAAAGAGGTACTACAATGTAAACAGGGGCTACACAAGTAAAGCGGGATTACACAAGTAAAGAGGGAGTACACATGTAAAGAGTGAGTATACAAGTAAAGAGGTACTACAATGTAAACAGGGGCAACACATGTAAAGAGGGAGTACACATGTAAAGAGTGAGTATACATGTAAAGAGGTTCTACAATGTAAACAGGGGCTACACATGTAAAGAGGGAGTACACATGTAAAGAGTGAGTATACAAGTAAAGAGGTACTACAATGTAAACAGGGGCTACACATGTAAAGAGGCATTACACAAGTTAAGAGGGAGTACACATGTAAAGAGTGAGTATACAAGTAAAGAGGTACTACAATGTAAACAGGGGCTACACATGTAAAGAGGGATTACACAAGTAAAGAGGGAGTACACATGTAAAGAGTGAGTATACAAGTAAAGAGGTACTACAATGTAAACAGGGGCTACACATGTAAAGAGGGATTACACAAGTAAAGAGGGAGTACACTTGTAAAGAGGGACTACACGTGTAAAGAGCGACTGCACACGTTTTAGAACTGACCCAACTATACACGCTGGACAGAGAGATATTTAGAACTGATCCAATAATGCATACCAGACAAAGATATATTTAAAACTGAGCCAACTATACACGCTGGACAGAGAGATATTTAGAACTGATCCAATAATGCATACCAGACAAAGATATATTTAAAACTGAGCCAACTATACACGCTGGGACAGAGAGATATTTAGAACTGATCCAATAATGCATACCAGACAAAGATATATTTAAAACTGAGCCAACTATACACGCTGGACAGAGAGATATTTAGAACTGATCCAATAATGCATACCAGACAAAGATATATTTAAAACTGAGCCAACTATACACGCTTGACAGAGAGATATTTAGAACTGATCCAATAATGCATACCAGACAAAGATATATTTAAAACTGAACCAACTATACACGCTGGACAGAGAGATATTTAGAATTGATCCAATAATGCATACCAGACAAAGATATATTTAGAACTGACCCAACTATACATGCTGGACACACAAATGTTCACAACTCACACACATACACACATGTGATACAGACTTTGGAGACTAAACGCTAAAACACTTATAAACTTGAGTCAATCATTCAACTTAATTTTAAAATACATCACAATCGATTCCTTATGGTAAGTAAAGATTGCGTATAGAGTCTAATACAATGCGAACTATTTTCTTTAAGTTCGCTAAAAAAGTTGGTTTATTCAGTACCGGAAATTCTCAGTTTGATACACTTCTGTAGACATCCCAGTCTACCGCAACTTCTGTAAACATCCAAGTCTACCGCAACTTCTGTAGACATTCAAGTCTATCGCAAAATTAGAACATGTCTTAATAGGAGAAAATGAAAAGGATGGGAAATGAATATTAACACACTAAACTTTAAATGTCAAATCTGTGGCATTTCCAAGTGCATTTATTGATCTACATTGCAGGTAATTGAATCTTTTTTATACCCAGTTCAAGGCAATTGAGAATAAAAAGTGATTTACTAATTCAAACAATTATCTCCAATGGATTCCATTGGACTGGGGGTATACTGTATATGTTGTATATCATTGAATGGAGTTGAGCTGATGGAGTAATGCAAATTTGAAACAAAGTCTTGAATGATAAATAAACTTACATTTGAACCCCCATGTAAATTAAACACTGCCGATGCCGCTGCTTAAAAATGTAGCCCCCCCCCCCCACGAAGTCATCCTGGTCATTGGTCATTTTATGCAGGATGCAAAAAAAAATTCCTAACATTGGTCATAGACGTTCGCATAGTTTTGCTATCCAATGAACGTGTCTGCTTTTAAATAAACTTTTTTTACTGTGGCATGTATTAATTTATTTCATTTATTTCCCCCCCCCCACCCTAAACTCCCCATGACCAATGCTCGTCACACTGTCGTCGGCTGGCACAACCAACAGAAATTGCGTGTACCTATACAAAATTAATGTATTATATTTACAAAAAAACAACAAAAACTTCGCTGCGAATAGCTGTCGACGTCCATGGCCACACCTCCGACATCCGGGTGACACGAGCTATAATTAGCTCAGTGTGACCCAATTAGTTCGTTTATTCACACACATGGTTCGTTTGTCCGAGACGACGTAATTAGTCGCGTGTTGACGTCATATCGCACCATATGTTACCTGTCTTTACATCACGTTCAGTGAGTGTCAGTGGTTCCAAAACCTGTGCGACGAGTACCCTATAGAGAAAACCTTGGATACGGGGGACAAATAATATTGACAATGTTAGAGCCGCTCTTATGACGAGGCAAACAAGGCGAGTGAATATGGCCCCCACTTCCTAATGGCTCTTTCTAGTACAATACCAACTCAAATCTGTTTCCATACGGACCAGTTCGACTCTTTTTTCCAAGGCTTCACATATTTCTCCTTAGTCTTTCTCTAGAGCGCCCCCCCCCCCACCTTTCCCCGCCTTAAAACCAAGACTGACTAATTAGAAATAAAAAAAAAACTGCACATAAAATGTTACACTTTTAGTTTAACAGCAAAGTGTCTTATGTCCCTTTTATTAGCTCATAACTTATTTAATGCTGTCAAAATAATGGTTCAAATCTGGGGGAAAATTGTCAGCCGAATTGATGCGGAATACATTATACATTTTAGAGATAATGCACATCTTTGATTTGATCAATTTTTCGATCAACGGCCGCTTTTTTTAGTATTATAACTTAAACTTACAGCACGGATTTATCAATTTTAAAACATTGTGATGCTTTTTATAACTTTTTCAGCAAATCGATACGTTTTTCTTTCATATTTTTGTGGTAAAATAAATACCTGAGGTTTTGGCACGGTTTTTATATTTATTTTCATAGCTATAAGAAATAACCTCCGTCACTTTGCCCAATAGTGTAAAGTCCAGTGTAATTTGATTTTTTTTTTACTTTGCATCAAACAAACTTAATTAGTGTTACGAATTATATTTAATGAGAACAGCAGAAACCCAAAAGAAACCCGCTGAAACCCATTAACTGAAACGCAATATGAAAACCACTGAAATCCAAAATGTAAACCCACTGAAACCCAACAAGAAACCCTCTAAAACCCAATATGAAAGCGCCTGAAAGCCTGCTAGATTAGTAAAATTTACTTCTATTTTTTTTATTTTACAGGTCATTTTTTTCTATTTGCGTTACATAAAACGTTGATGCCGCAAAAAGTCCGTCAACCTGCCCAAACCCGCCAACCCGCCAGTGAGTTAAGAATTTCGTTGATACCTGGAAACACCGTCCAAATTATTATAGTGAGTAAAATCCGAAAATAATGTCTCGTTGACAAGTGATTGAAAGGGAAAGGGGTAGTTCATAAATGAACAAATAAATTCCATGAAAGAGTAATAATGAACAAACTTTAAAAAAAGTGCCTAATGTGAACACATCCCTTACCATCCCCAGCTTCACCATCAGAGCGTCAGTCACTATACACGTGACTAGCTCCACCCAATTAAGCCCATCCCACACTCCCATCACCCAGCTGCCCGACCCCGAGATTTGCCGCCCTTTTAATAACTGCACGCACATCATTTATGAATGTACAGTTGTCAGCACAGCGGATGGGGGTGGGGGGGGGGTAATATGGTTGGGAGCTGGGGTAACCAGATGATTTTGTGCATTACGTAATGTTGTATCTCCATTGTGACAGCTGGGACTACATCAATACATACTCACACATGATTGATAAATCATACGTATGTGTGTATGTGTGTGTGTGTGTGTTTGAGTGTTTGTGTGTTAGAAAAAAAACAGGGGGGGGGGGAGGGTAAAGATAACGACAAGAGTGTAGCAGTGGAGGCGTTTTATCATTGGCAACAAGAACAGCAAGCCACGCCCCTGAAATGCGTGGACGCCATTTGAGGGCAGTAAATGATGACATGACAAAATTTAAACTTTAATAGTGTCATCAAAAAAAGGTCATTGAAAAATGGAATAGAATATATTCAAAGTAATATCCCGTTAAATGTCATTGATTTATAAATGACCCAATATGGAAATGCGGCTTGTATTCCACATTGGCAAGCGTGGTTCAATTTTTATAGCCACCCTAGTTTATCTTTATATATATATATATATATATATATATATATATATATATATATGAATCACCTTTAGATTTATTATAATTAAATTAAAGAGTATTTTTAGTACTTGTTTCATCCCTGTCACTAGGCTCCCATAAAAACTATGACCAAGTCGACCATCTTCATCCTTCCCCTCAAAAAAGGCCCCAGCTTGTTGCACCAATGGATATAGAAGTCTGAGAAGTGTGTGGGATGCTTTCCCCTAGCGGTGATCTTGCCTGTCTGCATTATGTTGTTGTTATTGATAATTTTTGTATGTACTCTTTACACATTTAGTTCATTTATGGAAGTGAATTCATTTCTTTTAGTTCATGCACATAAGAACAGACCGTTTTGAGTTAAATTTTACTGAGCGTGTAGACCTGGAGTAATTTACTCACTGTAGACTGCATTTTTCGTGTTGTGTAGTTGATGCAACCCAAGCGCTAGACTTAATAACACTACCAGCACACTTTGAATTTAGCCATTCATTTTAAAAAATAACATGACAGATGACATGTTGTCTGTTAACTGGTGCTAACCCAATTCTTTCACCTTAGTTGACTCTCTCTCTCCCTTCCCTTCCCCCACACATCGCCATCCAGCGGTATCCCAGGAGGTCCCCCTCTACGTTAACAAGCCAGGATCGTCTCTTCAATGGGGCGATTCCATATATATGTGATAGCCGGAATAGTTCCCCGTTTAGTTCACAGAGTAGCCAGATTGTGCTAATTTGCTATTGTTTATGTACTGCAATACAAAAAGAAAAAAAAAGAATTACGGCTTTAATACCCATTAAAAACTGATTTCTACTTTGTGTTTCACAATACGAGTTGCACAAAGAACCAAATATAACAGCTGAAATTAAAACGAATAGATTGAGGTGGATAGGGCACATAGAAAGAATGGAAACAACAGAGGCCCCAAAGGCAACATATAAGGCATGAGAAAAGGCCTAAGGGCAGACCAAAAAGCAGATGGTTAGAGGAAGTGGAGAAAGACCTTAAAGCCATAGGAGTGAGAGAGTGGAAGAAGAAAACCATGGATCGGGAAAAGTGTAGAAGAGTAGTATGGCAGGCCAGGGCCCTAAATGGGCTGTAGAGAGTAGTATGGCAGGCCAGGGCCCTAAATGGGCTGTAGAGAGTAGTATGGCAGGCCAGGGCCCTAAATGGGCTGTAGAGAGTAGTATGGCAGGCCAGGGCCCTAAATGGGCTGTAGAGCCAAAGGAAGAAGACGAAGTTTCACCATTTCACCCTCCCGTGCTAACTTTGTTTTTTTTGTCTTTTTTCCGTAACACTGTCAATTTACAAATCCTATTTACTTGTTGTATTTCAAGAATGTCTAAGTGTGCATTGCTATGTTCCAATTGACACCATCTTCTATTCCCTCCCCCGTACGTCAGTATCTTGTTTTTAAGTCCGCTACACCCATTAGATGGTGTTGATACTGTGTTCAACTGTATTCAAGCCTCATAAAAATGATGAAATCTGGTATCGCCCCAGTAGTACCTCCGCGTCAATGACACCCTCGACCTCGCAAGGAAAGTTTTTAAAAAAGCACTACAAAAAAACAAAAAATAAATGGACAGCGGTTCTCAAAGTGTGGCTCGCGACCTACTTGTGACTAGGAAGCTGATTTGAAGTCGGTCTTCAAATATTAACTTCCAGAATCAATTCACATATAGGAAAATGCATTAGTATTCGCAGATTCCAATACACATTCGGATACTTTAAAAAATTTCCCGACTACCGATCTCGATGTATTACGACTACCACATCTTTTTTACTGTGCCCTGCCTAATGTTCCTCTCATTAACCCTGTTGGTGAGTGATGATCGTTTTATCCCCACTCAATTCCTTATTTATATAATTTTATTAATATCTGTTGAATGTTTAATACCCTAAAAATTTCGTTGTTTCCTCATTCGGGGTAGTTTTCTCCTGTTAACCTTTCCCAGGCATTTCCAGACAGACATTAACTACAGGCAGGCGAAAGAGAGAAAGAGAGAGAGAAAGAAAGAGACAAACAACGTAAAAAAAAATGAAAATCTTGTTCAACCAATCAGCTGTGAGAACGCTCCGATTTGTGAGACAGAAATCACATGTCATAAAAAACAAATCGAAGCTTATGACGTAGGTTTGAGATCATAAAGTGTACTGTGGCAGACCTCTCTAGACACAGCATCCACTGGGTTTCGTTGTCTTCCATAAAATTCCCTCCCCTTTCCCCTCCTCCCACCCCCCCACAAACACACGTCCTGGTACGTTGTAATAGTTTATGATAGCGGTAATAATGTTGTCTGCTATTTTTTTTAAACAGCCGCATTCAGCCTTGAGGAGAAAAGGTGCACCATGTATGCTAGTACGGGGGTCCCATGAAGCTTAAAAGGTCCCATGAAGCTCATTGCGTCCCATAATGTCAACTATTTAAAAATAATACTTTTTGCATGCATATTTTAATATCGAAAATGTATTTCTCACTTTAATCTGTAAAAGTTAGCATTATATATAAATATGGGGGTGAATGGAATAATTTTGAGCCAAGCCCTATAAGACCTACTTTGAACCCTTGATGCATATGTCCAGCTTTCTTAACAGTACATGAAAAAAGTACATACCTAACCTATATCAGCCATAGAACGATATTTGTCCTATAACTAAATCTGTCATATTACTGTATCTGCCATTTCACATAGGCCAGCGAGTAACATATCATATAGACCAGTGAGTAACACATCATACAGGCCAGGGAGTAACAAACACATCATACAGGCAAGTTGGTAACACATTATACAGGCCAGTGAGTAACACATCATACAGGTCAGAGAGTAACAAACACATATACAGGCCAGTGAGTAACACATCATAAGGCCAGTGAGTATTACATCATACAGGTCAGTGAGTAACAAACACATCATACAGGTCAGTGAGTAGCACATCATACAGGCCAGTGAGTAACACATCATTAGGTCAGTGAGTAACAAACACATCATACAGGTCAGTGAGTAACACATCATGCAGGCCAGTGAGTAATACATCATACAGGCCGGTGAGTAACACATCATTAGGCCAGTGAGTAACACATCATACAGGCCAGTGAGTAACACATCATACAGGCCAGTGAGTAACACATCATTAGGCCAGTGAGTAACACATCATACAGGCCGGTTAGTAACACATCATTAGGCCAGTGAGTAACACATCATTAGGCCAGTGAGTAACACATCATACAGGCCGGTGAGTAACACATCATTAGGCCAGTGAGTAACACATCATACAGGTCAGTGAGTAACACATCATTAGGCCAGTGAGTAACACATCATACAGGCCAGTGAGTAACACATCATACAGGCCAGTGAGTATCACCTCATACAGGCCAGTGAGTAACACATCATACAGGCCGGTGAGTAACACATCATTAGGCCAGTGAGTAACACATCATACAGGCCAGTGAGTATCACATCATACAGGCCGGTGAGTAACACATCATTAGGCCAGTGAGTAACACATCATACAGGCCAGAGAGTAACACATCATACAGGCCAGTGAGTAACACATCATTAGGCCAGTGAGTAACACATCATACAGGCCAGTGAGTAACACATCAAACAGGTCAGTAACACATCATACAGGCCAGTGAGTAACAAACACATCATACGGGCCAGTGAGTATCACCTCATACAGGCCGGTGAGTAACATATCATACAGGCCAGTGAGTAACACATCATACAGGCCAGTGAGTAACACATCATACAGGTCAGTGAGTAACACCTCATACAGGCCAGTGAGTAACACATCATACAGGCCAGTGAGTAACACATCATTAGGCCAGTGAGTAACACATCATACAGGCCGGTGAGTAACACATCATACAGGCCGGTGAGTAACACATCATACAGGCATGTGAGTAACACATCATACAGGCCGGTGAGTATCACCTCATACAGGCCGGTGAGTATCACCTCATACAGGCCGGTGAGTATCACCTCATACAGGCCGGTGAGTATCACCTCATACAGGCCGGTGAGTATCACCTCATACAGGCCGGTGAGTATCACCTCATACAGGCCGGTGAGTATCACCTCATACAGGCCGGTGAGTATCACCTCATACAGGCCGGTGAGTATCACCTCATACAGGCCGGTGAGTATCACCTCATACAGGCCGGTGAGTATCACCTCATACAGGCCGGTGAGTATCACCTCATACAGGCCGGTGAGTATCACCTCATACAGGCCGGTGAGTATCACCTCATACAGGCCGGTGAGTATCACCTCATACAGGCCGGTGAGTATCACCTCATACAGGCCGGTGAGTATCACCTCATACAGGCCGGTGAGTATCACCTCATACAGGCCGGTGAGTATCACCTCATACAGGCCGGTGAGTATCACCTCATACAGGCCGGTGAGTATCACCTCATACAGGCCAGTGAGTATCACCTCATACAGGCCATTGAGTATCACCTCATACAGGCCAGTGAGTATCACCTCATACAGGCCGGTGAGTATCACCTCATACAGGCCGGTGAGTAACAGCTTTAAAGATCTGTTTTAGGGGGTGAAGGAGGGGAGGGGTCAATGGCCTTGAAACCTTTTTTGCAAAGTTGGCTATACAGTACCCCCCAATCTACGCCCACAATCTTTGTCCCCAAACCTTCCTGATAGAAAGAAATAAAGTATTAAAAACTATGACTTAATGAATTCAAATTTAGAAGTAATTGAATGAAACAATTAAACTTCAATGTTTTTTTTTGTTTTTGTGTTTATGAAAATATCTTTACAAATAAATCATATTTACGGTTTGTTACATTTCCTAAACGCGCACACACATGATGAATGATTTTAAATAAAACTACAAAAAAAAAGCAGCCATCTTGATCAGCTAATATATATATATATATATTTAATAAAAATGTTTACACTAAACAGGTGCCTTTGATTGATCTGCTACACGAGATGTGTGTCTGGACCACCAGATGATTGTCTTTGTTCGTCTCTATTTTATTTAAATAAAACAGAACAGGTCGATCTAGTTGAACGTTAAAGGTCAAGCGATTATTGTAGATTAGCTTTACAAAGGCTGCAGTTGACTATCAACTACAAATGTCGTCATGGTAACAAAGTAGATGGATGTCATTTCCGGTCTCTCCAACAAACTTTTTTTTTGTTAACTTCCTCTCCGACTCCTTCATATGACGATACTCTCTCATCTCAACGATTTGTTGTTGCGACATTTCAGATATATGGAAGTGTGAAACAGTCAATGAATCTCTTTTGAGATATATGAAAGTGAAAAACAAAGGATAAATAACATTTGAGATATATAAAAGTGTGAAACATTGGATAAATAACATTTGAGATATACGGAAGTGTGAAACTGTCAATGAATCACATTTGAGATATACGGAAGTGTGAAACATTGGATAAATCACATTTGAGATATATGGAAGTGTGAAACTGTCAATGAATCATATTTGAGATATACGGAAGTGTGAAACTGTCAATGAATCATTTTTGAGATATATGAAAGTGTAAAACAAAGGATAAATAACATTTGAGATATATAAAAGTGTGAAACATTGGATAAATCACATTTGAGATATACGGAAGTGTAAAACTGTCAATGAATCACATTTGAGATATATGTAAGTGTGAAACATTGGATAAATCACATTTGAGTTATACGGAAGTGTGAAACAGTGGATAAATCACATTTGAGTTATATGGAAGTTTGAAACAGTGGATAAATCACATTTGATTTATATGGAAGTGTGATACAGTGGATAAAGCACATTTGAGTACACCTGAGTAAAACGAGGTGATTTACATTTTATTTCTATGAAAGTGTTTAGCATTTGGCAATAAAGTGGAGATCAAAAGTGAGCCTTACATAATGCTCAAATTGGACCAAATTAAGTTTTTCATAATGAACTTTATATAATGTTCAAACCAGAGTTGTTTGTTTTGGGCCTAACCTACATTTTTATCTGGATCTAGCATTCACACTGAGACAATCATGATGTTAACACTAAAACATTCACACTGAGACTATCATGATGCTAACACTAAAACATTCACACTGAGACTATCATGATGTTAACACTAAAACATTCACACTGAGACTATCATGATGTTAACAATCCATAAGAATACTCCCCCAAAAATACTTCTTAAGAACACTCACTTAATACATTCACTTAGAACAGTCACCCAGAACACTCACTCAGAACACTCACTCAGAACACTCACTCTGAACACTCAATCTGAACACTCACTCTGAACACTCAATCTGAACACTCACTCTGAACACTCAATCTGAACACTCACTCTGAACACTCAATCTGAACACTCACTCTGAACACTCAATCTGAACACTCACTCTGAACACTCACTCTGAACACTCACTCTGAACACTCAATCTGAACACTCACGCTGAACACTCACTCAGAACACTCAATCTGAACACTCAATCTGAACACTCAATCTGAACACTCACTCTGAACACTCAATCTGAACTCTCACTCTGAACACTCAATCTGAACACTCAATCTGAACACTCACTCTGAACACTCACTCTGAACACTCAATCTGAACACTCACTCTGAACACTCACTCTGAACACTCACTCTGAACACTCACTCTGAACACTCAATCTGAACACTCAATCTGAACACTCAATCTGAACACTCAATCTGAACACTCACTCTGAACACTCAATCTGAACACTCACTCTGAACACTCACTCTGAACACTCACTCTGAACACTCACTCTGAACACTCACTCTGAACACTCAATCTGAACACTCACTCTGAACACTCACTCTGAACACTCAATCTGAACACTCACTCTGAACACTCACTCTGAACACTCAATCTGAACACTCAATCTGAACACTCAATCTGAACACTCACTCAGAACACTCAATCTGAACACTCACTCTGAACACTCACTCTGAACACTCAATCTGAACACTCACTCAGAACACTCACTCAGAACACTCTAATGTTTTCCAACCAATTATAGCGATGTGTTGTAGCAATATGTTTCCAACCAATTATAGCGATGTGTTGTAGCAATACGCTTTAGCTAGTTTGACTAGTTCTAGCTATGTGTTGTAGCAATACGCTTTAGCTAGTTTGACTAGTTCTAGCTCCTGAGTAAACAAAAAGAAATAAAATACACCTATCATTTAAATTTTGATTAGGATATGTGGCTGCGTGTGTGTTTGTGCTCATATCAGTGTCGGTATGATTGTCTTTGTGTGAGTGAATTATCAGATCATGTATCAAATTTCCTCTTGTTTCAATAATCAACGTATCAAGAAGAATTGTTTACATATGTCAGCTGTTTATTGATCTAACATACACATTTTTGGACTCGGTATGTGTGTGTGTGTGTGGAGATGGAGTGCTGCTGGAATAGTATTCATATAGTGTGAAGATGTGGCTACAATGTGAAGATGTGGCTACAGTGTGAAGATGTGGCTACAGTTTGAAGATGTGGCTACAGTGTGAAGATGTGGATACAGTGTGAAGATGTGGCTACAGTGTGAAGATGTGACTACAGTGTGAAGATGTGGCTACAGATAAAGGTATGGCTGTAGTGTGATTATGTAGGCTAAACTTTAAAGATGTTGCTACATTGTGAAGATGTAGCTACATTATAAACGTTTGGCTACACTGTGAAGATATGGCTACAGTGTAAAGATGTGGCAACAGTGTAAAGATGTAGCTAATGATTGAATATGTGGTTACAGTGTAAAGGTGTGGATACAGTGTGATGAGTATGTGGCTCTAATGTGCAGATCTGTCTCACAATCAAGCCAGAAACTGCTTTATTCGGTTAGGGTAAATTCTACACACGCTTGTAAATAGCAAGTCTGTTATATCATGTTTATATGTCTTTAAAACTAACGAGACCAAACCATTATTAAATAAACAAAGTCACTGTTGACTTGAAAATTACCTTCAATTGATGACAATGTGTTACATTGGTCAGGGAAACTAAACCATCTAAAGCTGGGAGATAAAACAAGAGAAGATAGTAACTGGATGAAATCAATTCCGGTAACTCCGGGATTCAATTGAGTTAGCTGCCCTTTAAAACAAAACAAAACCAAAGCAAATCGATGCTCGTAAAGATGAGGTCAAAAGGTCAAACACTTTGATATAATGTACTCCAGTAAACAATCCTAGTTCTCAATAATCTTCACACAAACGTATAGTTCGATTTCTCTCATTTTACAACGCTTTTTCTTAACTTCACTTCTTGTCTGTCCGCGATATTAGACAATCCAATTTTAGTAAAGGGTCAAAGACAATATTAAATCTTCACTGGCTTGTAAACCATGAAACGAAAGTAAGATTTAATTGTATAAATTGTGAATACCGGTAAGATGTTATATGTTATATGTTTTACACTTTATTGAGGCTTACTTTCCGAGACATGGGCCACATACCACACAGTAGTGTGGGTGTGTGGGTGGGGTGTGGGGCATGACATAAGTGATTTATTATTGACAGATATAATAAAAATTGATGAAGAATTGTACAGAATCGTGCATGGTGAATCGCTTGAAGTATCGTGCATAGAAAATCACGTGAAGTATCGTGCAGTTATTAAACTGATACATTAAAAGTAAACCAGACAATACATTACCAAGCGAGTAGAAATTGGTCAGTTCCTGGAGAAATCAATTAACAGTACAAGACATTGGGCAATGACTAAAAGAGGCTTGAAGAGTGCAAGAGGTCACGGGTAATTGCTACTGAACACCAGCTCGTGGGAGAAGCTACGAGTTTAGCAGGAGATAACTCTAGACGCAACAGTGGATGCAAGGAAATTGCACCAATGGATGGATGTCTGGCTTCTTGGCGAATAGAAGATCCATGCACACGCCAGTGTGTTAGTTATTGAACTGACACACATCGACAGCTGGACTTCAGGGGAATAAACAAAGACATATTTTTTTTTAAAAAGATAGCATAAAATGCCCTCGTCACGTTGTATTGATTGATACAGAATATATCGAGTGACCGACTCCCTCCCCCCCCCCCCTCTTTCCCCCAAACATTAGCATATAAAATACTTATTTAAGTCCTTATGTTAAAAATATCATTGCGAGGCTCTGTCTGGGTGCGTACAAATGAAATGCTAATCAGAGCCCGATGGTTTAAAAGTTGATGCGCTCAATAATTGAATATTGTATTGTCATCGCAAGCAAGCATGCGCAGTTTCTACAGAAATCGAGAAATGGGAAATGGGTTGAAAATTGATTACAAAATTCCATTCAGACAAACAAAACGACATCGTCTTGAGAAAAAGCTTGTAAATAATCCGTTTAGTCACCTTGACATATCGGACAAACAGAATAAATACGGACAATTTTTAGAAAGAATCGGTATTCAGAGGGTCAACTCTAGTCGGTAGTTATACAGTAGTCGTTGGACATCGCACAGTCGAGTGATATTCTTTAGACCAGCTGTTTTCTAACCTTTTTAGCAACTGTATCCCAACGGGTGTGGAAGTATGTCCTTGGGTTTCCCCTCACACGTAATTTCGCGAATAGGCTAAATGTTCTTTTTTTTTCGTAATGGAATTTACTTACCTTTCTAATGCGATTCTTAGGCATGTGGATTGGTGATGTGTCACGCAGCGAACTGGCAACTTTTTTTCAAACTCTTGTTTTTAGAAAATGAAAATTGTATGTCACTGCGTACCACTGCATAACCTATCCCTTTACTCTTTGGGGTACTCTTACCACCGGTTGAGAAACAAGAAATTAGACAGTCCTGGAAAGTGATTCTATTAACTTCGTAGCACAAGCGATAGTTTTAGAGCAGACTCAGACGGAGAGATATTAATTGATGCTTACCGTTGAGTCTTCACATCTTTGTATTGTATTTATACGGAGTTCTGTAGCTATTTAACCTATACGTGTTGTGACATTTTATAAATGTAACATATTTAGCTAGAATTAGTTAACGTGTCTGTCACGCGTTACCTGCGTATATTTAAAAGTGTACACCCACACTGTCCCAGATTTATCTGGTCTTCATGTTAAGGTGAGCCTCGATATTGCCTTAAAAAATTGTTGTGACCAGTAAGCAGGATATACATATATTTGGATGTAATTCACGGTAAAATTGCTAAAAATATCTCAAGGATACGTTAAAATTAACTGTGTCATGTGAAATCTTTTAGATCCTATGAACCACTAATGGTTTTATGGTGCTCTTCTTTCATCCCACCATAGCTGATAGTGCAATGGTCATGGACGGGACGCACCACGGGAGATAAATCGAGAGAAAAATTTCCTTGGTCCTCACCTGAGAACGAACCAGGTACCTTCAGGTCGACCGCACGATCATCCGTCCCCGTACCCCTGTTCCGTAGTGATCCCTATTCCGTACTCTATGGTTAACCGACCTCAATCATCTCATCAACAACAGATTTACGTATCCAACTATAGTTTGTTAAGTGATAACGACAGATGGAATGTAGATCTGTTCTGTCTTCTCTATGAACTCGTGAATTATGTAAAAAAAAGTTTGTTTTGAAAGACAAAAAGGGGGTTAAAAAATAAATAAATAGCCCTAAGAATGATGGGATGGGGGAGAGTTAGCTTCGTAACCACGCTGAGCACCAACTTTACACTTCTGATTAGGGCGCAAAGTTTTGTTCTGAGCACGTAGGCCTCAACAGATTTAAGTCCGCTACTGAGTACAGCGTAGGGCTAAGTGCACAATGTTTGGTATGTTGCTTATGTGTAGATGAGTGGGCGGGGTGGGATTTCTAAAATGATGTCTAAAACTGTCATGATGGTTGAAAATATAAAAACAACAACAGATAAGGCGAGAGTGGAAACAAAATAGTACATGATAGATGAGAGAGAGAGACAGATAGACAGGTGAGATAAAGAAAGAGATATAGATGAGAGAAAGATGGATAGATGAGATAAAGAGAGACATAGACAGATAAGAAAAAGATACACATATACAGATGAGAGAAAGAGAGAGAGAGATATATATATAGATGAGAGAAAGAGAGATAGATATAGATGAGAGAAAGAGAGAGATATATAGATGAGAGAAAAGAGAGAGAGAGATATAGATGAGAGAAAGAGAGAGATATATAGATGAGAGAAAAGAGAGAGATATATATAGATGAGAGAAAGAGAGAGATATAAAGATGACAGAAAGAGAGAGATATAGATGAGAGAAAGATGGATATATGAGATAAAGAGAGACATAGACAGATAAGAAAAAGATAAACATATACAGATGCGAGAAAGAGAGAGATAAACAGATGAGATAAAGAGAGTGACAGATGAGAGAGAGAGAGAGAGAGAGTGAGAGAGAGATGGACAGATGAATCTGATCACACATCAATAATTCAATGAAATCCGTTGACGTGGATCGCTAAACAGAAACGCAAGTAAACCCCCACCCACCACCACCACCACCACCACCACCACCACCTTCATCTACTCTCTTCCCCTTTCGTAGCGCACTTTCATTTACGTTCAATTTAAAAAAAAAATACTTGAAAAAACAACTCTCAAACAAAGAAAAAAAATCTAATTCCAAATTATTATAATTATATTAAAAAAGTAATAATTATTATATTTAATTCTAAACCTGTGCATTTGTATTAGTGTCGTCATTGTGTTTTTTATTTATCACATAAATGTTTTGTTTGTTTTCATTACAGTGGGTTAGCTCATAAAGATAATTTTTCAGAGCAGGGGTAATCTCCCGTGTCATAGCAATCTTTTCTTAGGTCCCCACAATCATCCATACAAATCTTTGCATTGGGCACAACAACATAAGAAATTGCTTTGATTGGGTCAATGCTCCGCAACCTGTGTACAACGGGATGGTGTCTGGTGTGCCGTGGCATAAACTGAATTTTTAACACTCAAGTTTAAAGTATCCTCATAGATGGTTTTCAAAGTTATATTTTTGTTCCAAGAGATAACTTCAAGTAAGGCAAGGAAATTAGCATTAAAAAAAGAAGAATTATATTGATGAACACATTCGGATGATGAGCCTAGAGTACGAAATGATGAGCCTAGCGTAAGAATGGTGAGCCTAACTTATGATTGATTGGTCTAGCGTACGAATGTTGAACCTAGCGGACTAATGATGAGCCTAACGGACGAATGATGAGCCTAGCGGACGAATGGTGACCCTAATGGTCAAATGATTAGCCTAGCGGACCAATGATGTGCCTAGCGGACGAATGATGAGCCTAGCGTATGAATGGTGAGCCTAACTTATGATTGATTGGTCTAGCGTACGAATGTTGAACCTAGCGGACTAATGATGAACCTAGCGGACTAATGATGAGCGATGAGCCTAACGGACGAATGATGAGCCACCTAGCGTACGAATGATGAGCCTAGCGTACGAAAAGATAAGCCTAGCGGACGAATGATAAGCCTAACGGACAAATGATGACCTTGGCGTATGAATGATAAGCCTAGCGTACGAGTGAATGCCTACCTATCGTACGAATGGTGAGCCTAGCAGACAAATGATGAGACTAGCGTATGAATTATGATCTGAATAAAATACACACAACAGTTACATTACATTTTTAACTGTTATTTCTGTTTCATTCTTTTAAACTGAAAACATACATGTACCTTGTTTTGATGGGATTTTTTTTTGTGTGCAATTTCCTATCCTCTTTATAGGGACTGTTCACATATATAGAGCTAAAGTTTTTTTTTATAGACAATGAATACTGGGGCTGAAGTCATGAATGTTCTAATGGAGAGGACCAACAAGGTTGCGGCCGAGACCGCCTTCCCCTTTTGCAAAGAGGCCACTTTAAGAATCAACTTCCATGAAATATGATGCTAAGAGGGTCGCCACACCTTGTGTGGAAATCTCTGCCTGGGGCTTCGATCATCTGTGTAAATCTCTGCCTGGGGCCTCGATCATCTGTGGAAATCTCTGCCTGGGGCCTCGATCATCTGTGGAAATCTCTGCCTGGGGCCTCGATCATCTGTGGAAATCTCTGCCTAGAACCCTTCCCCCTCCAAATACCTCAGAACAGCGCTGGCCAAGATTGTCAAACTCCAGAGCCTCTTCACGTGACCTTTATTTTTTTCAAAACAATTAAAAATATAAAAGATAGAAACTTAAAATTTTTGATTTCTGAAAATAAAAGGATTGACGTGAATAGATTTCCGTTTGCACACTTGTTGAACGAACAGTCATCAGTTTGTTTTCTAACATTTGTATCAGAACTGATGTTTCCTGATGTCACGAGGTAGATCTAAAAATAGATGTTAAAGGGGAAACGATTCATCCATACGCGACATCTCCAGAAGGTACGATAGCACTCTGTAGAGGTCTTAGACGTTGGAGTTATGGAACCTGACGTGACGTAACTGACTCATGTCCTTACTCCGGCCGACTTTGAATGTTGCATTTCTTGTTTTAGTGGTAAATATAAATAGTAAATACTTTTAGTTGTGAAAGAATATAAAGAGCTTCAAGTCCAAACACTGTGTTGTCATCTTGTTTTGACTGGTTAAAACTGTTACACTAGCCGCATAGGGACCGTTCAATTATTACGTAACGCCTTTTGAAGGAGGGGTGGTGACGTAATTAACGTTTCCTTATGTCGACCTCAGGTCTGTATATACTCAGATAGACATATTGCCACAGGAGGATTAAGGTTGTCTGAAGTCCGAGGAACATAAGAAAATGTTGGGCCCTTTGAGTGAAAGGGGAATATATTGAGGCCCTTCTAAAATCAACGCCCATGGCTTGAGTTTGGCGCGCCAGCCTTTAAATCCGCCTTTGAAAATGGTCTGCAATGAATATAGCTCTCTAATTTTGGCTTTAAAAAAAATATTCCTCTGTGCTCGGGCCTTAGCCGACATAATTCCGCCTCTGGTTATATAAATTCTAACTGCAGAGCGATTCCTAGGCTTGAAATAGAATAGATCAATGAAAAAGCGAAGCAAAAAGTCTGTGTCAAAGTTATATTATAAATGAATATAGCGAATTAAATCAAAGAAGACATTGTGTATACAGTGAATTCAACAAACATAGGAACATAAACACAAGCAGCACGACTCAATATGTTAGTTGAATTATTAGCGGGATACGAAATAAAAAAAGACAGGGAAAGTAAATATCCAGATGTAAAGTTGGCGAGTCCCTTCTGAAGTTGGGAGCCTAGGGCGCGCTCCCGGTGTACCTTCTGTGTTAAATTAACGTCTGGATATTCAAACCCCGTTTAACGCTTTTCTGTTAAGCGCTGTTTTATTAAGTTGGTCCATGATTGTCTGTTCTACACATAACTCCATTTTTAAAACTTGTCAAATGCTCAAAACCAGTAAAAGAAAGAGAAAAAAAATCAACCCGAGGGGAAAGAATTCTTAGTCATGCTTGACCCTGGCGCTTCAGTAGATAGCCAGTCTTAAAAATAGTGGAAACCCTAGGTTAAAAACCAAAAGAAGGGTTACAGCCCTAACCAGAGTATGAGTGGTGATAGAGGGGAGACAGGGGAGGTCAATGACCCCAATGTTTCAAAAGATAAATGACTCGACACCCCATGTAGACTGTGTAAACATGTACACGGTGCAGCATCCCCACCCCCTCAGCTCGCACCTTTCCCACGTCTCGGCTCGGTTCAATCAGTGTGGCCAGATTAGGCTACTTTTCTATTATTAGCTACGTTTTTAGACAACGTGCTAAAAAAAGAAACCTCCTAGTGCTACTTTGCGCTACATTATTTGGCGTTTTGCTAATTCTGAAAACTCTGGGTTAAAATATACTGGGACAAGATTAACTGTACCAAACATCACAGAGATTTCTGTTAGGAATAGTATAGGCCTACATAGTTTGATTTAAACACTTACTTCACTTTAATGTATTCCCTGACTTCACTTTCACGAATACATTTAGTTTCATTAAGTTAGGAGAGAAAGATGTCGTTTTCAAAGAAATTCTTTTTTTGTTTTAAATTGAAAATAAAAAAGTTAATAGGTTTGGTGTGTGGGACGAATGGCCGAGTGGTGTAGATACTCGACTGTCGACCTGAGAGTCCTGGGTTCGATCCTCGATCCAGGTAAATCTGTTTCAAAGTCGTCCCACAAGTCTACCCAGCTTTAAGTTGGGGAAGTGAAGGCGGCTGGGCGTTGTGCTAACTACACAATCTCTTTATAAGCCAAGGTTATAGAAACAGATGAATTCTACACTTCATCTGCCCCGATGGCCTTCTAGGGCTAAGGGAACTTACTTAGGTTTGGTGTAGTTAGCAGATAAAACGCTAACCAACCAAACCAAATCAAACAAAGATATGGGTGTTAATTTATGCTATCTACCTAATGTGCAGAAATGACCTACATTTCATACGTCACAAATTACGCTTCACCAGTAAACGCTAACAACCTAATCCAAACCAAACAACAAACAAACTAAAGCAAACCATACATCACAAATTATGTTTTACCCGTCAACGCTAACCAATCAAACCCCATTTAAATTACATGTTTATTATTTGTTTAAACAGTAATTAATTCTCTCAATGTTAAAATCAAAACGAAGCATTGCAACAATGATCAAATTAATTTTTTTTTCTCTGACACTTTGCAGCAGAGAGGCAATACAGCACCCGCGCGCAAGTTCAATTCGGCTTCCTTATATCTTTATTAATTTCTTACTTACACGAAAAAAAGAAAATATATAAAGAAATAAAAAGGTTGAGCTACCATACATGGAGAAGAGTTGAGCAACAGACCAATGTTTATTACTACCGGAATGCTTCCATGTGTTTATAGAGAATGCTAGGCAAATGAACTGTTGAGGCACCCAGTAAATAAGTCTAATTAGGGGGCCCCTGACAAGCCTTGGGTCTATAGTAGTCTCTGATAAGTAGGGCCTCTCTGACCACCCCATCTGTTAGGTCTATTTCACCTTGAGATCCCTACCAGGTGCTCATATTGTTGACATCTGACTCTTTTAAGTGTCGGCACGGCAGAATGTGAGCACCAAGATGATACGTTAAAATTTGTACTAAATTATATATTAAGCTTTAACTTTGAAATGAGTTATGTCAAAATAGTTCCAGTAAGAACGACAGAGGTAAAGGACTAGGGAGCGACAGATAATCGGATCGGTATCGGACCGATATTGGCACTATCGGTTAATATCGGATCGGCCGATTTTTGTAGGCAGCGACCGATAGTCGAACCGATATTGGCACATTGGGTTAACTATCGGACCGGTCGTTTTTTGGCTGCCGATACATTGTTTTTTTTTTCACAACAGAGTTGCAGAAAAAAAAATCAGTAAATAACCCAATTCTATAACCAGATCAGACAAGATTTTTTAAAAAAAGGAAAAAAAAAAACCCGTACACAGAAACTGTCACGTCTACATAAAATTATATCAGCGATATGACCTTGAAACAATAGGATTGGCATTTCTTAATTCTAATGTATGACCTTGAATGATACAATTAGTGAACATCGGTGTGTATTTTTTTTGGGATGGGAAGTTGGGGGGGGGGTAGACAAGACTTACGTGTGGGCGAAGTGTTACAAAATATGACAGGGAAGGGGTGAACATGGGTTGACATATGTCATTAGATTGGGACTACAGCACGAGAAAAACACGTGTTTGGCATTGGTGTTGGTTAAAAAGAAAATATCGGTATCGGTTTCGGTAAAAATGCTGGGGGAAAAATATCGGTATCGGACTATCGGTAAAAAGGCATAACGGTCGCTCCCTAGAGGGGACTCCTTTATTGTTCATCTAAAAGAGGCGGCTCTCAAATTATAATATAGATGCAGAAATAATCACCATATTTGTATTAAGCAAGTGTTAAGCAATGTTCAGTATGTATGTACAAGTTTATGACAGCATTTAGGCTAACATTTAACAAGAAAAATGCAATATTGTTATGAACACTGTCATAAGTTAACCTTCATTCAGATGTAGCTTACAAAAAGTACAATGTCTTCAATCAGAGAAAAATATCACGTACTCCGTAATTCTACGTAATTTTACTAAGTGACTTGGTCCAGTTCCTCTTGTCTGTCACAGCCTTCAGTCACGTACTTGCTTGATCTGGGCGAACGTTAAAATTTTTACAGCCAGAAAAATAGAACTAAAACGGCTCTGTAACAAGGGTTCGAACCACGGTTCCCCTCTAAGCTCACAACTCACCGAACAAGCGCACACACACCTTACAACGGAGTGTACAAAAGTTTCGTCTAGTATCCGTATATACTGTCAATTTTCTTCCAAAAAGTAGCACACAACTCAAATCTTTTCCGCACACAGTCTTCGAACAATTAACGGATATATTGAAAGTTTTTATTTTTGTTTTCTAGTTTCGTTGTTTTTTAATATCATATCTGTCATTTGTCATTTGTCACTTGTCATTTGCCATGTCAGAGGACGAAATAATATCATATCTGTCATTTGTCATCTGTCACTTGCCATTTGTCATATCAGTGGACGCAATAATATCATATCTGTCATTTGTCATCTGTCACTTGTCATTTGTCTTATCAGTGGACGCAATAATATCATATATGTCATTTGTCATTTGTCACTTGTCATTTGCCATGTCAGAGGACGCAATAATATCACATCTGTCATTTGTCATCAGTCACTTGTCATTTGTCATATCAGTGGACGCAATAATATCATATCTGTCATCTGTCACTTGTCATTTGTCATATCAGTGGACGCAATGAAATAATGTGCAGGGTGGGGGAGGGACTGATGACATTTTAAAACTTGACCGTCCACGCTGTCCACACCCTGATTCCGATCAAGAGCAATGAATTATGGGATCGCTTTGAATTATCATCAATCATACTTCATCCCACTCCATAGATCAACGCACTTGGCATTAACAGGGTGCTGGGCTACAACATGAACAAAGCCCTTTGAAACACAAAGCTACAAATCTCCTGATTGAACTCACTAGCATAGTCACAACACTACATAAACACATAAACACAACAAGAGATTTTCAAAAGTTGTTTTTCTGTGTTTACTTTTTATAGTTATAAGCTGAGCATTAATGCCAGTGTTTTACTCCATATAAAGATCCATATATAGTAGGCATAATCAACCTCATAATAACCATCGGCTAGGGTGGATATAAAAGAAGGGCACCATAGGTTTATAGGATCTAAGAGATTTCATCTCATCCTTACAGAGACTTCACACACAATTACACGTAAGTTTTGAAATATATAACATACTCTCCATATATAACAGAGTAAACGTGTCAAAGGACCACTCGCAGTGTTCTGTACTTTTCTCTTGACTAATGACATTGTTGAAGGCGAATTTCACACTTCTCTAGATAACTTAATTATTGTCTACATAAATGGTCTTTTATTACAGGCAAAATATTTTTCAGACCAGTAGTGACCCAGTGGGTTGGTAACTATGGCGACCACCTCAGGCCCATCCCCACGACAGTGCCGAACACAGGGATTCAGGGGCCGGGGGGGGCTTGGCCTCTTTAGGAGCCCCCAGCATTTTGATATTCGACACCATGACATGAGATAATGTATTAATATTTAGTGTAAATTTATGGGGCCCCCTCAAGCTGGGGCCCGGGGAGGGACTTTCGAATTTGGATCCACCCTCCCCCACCCTAGGTACGCCTTTGCCCCGCGACCAGGAGGGGTGGGGGGCACGATAAAAACATGTTGACCACCTAACGTTACGCTTAAGGCCAACATATTTGGAAATCTCTGTCCATGTCTATTAAAACCCAGAACTATGGGATCGCTTTGAATTATCAATTACACTTCATCTCATCATTGAGTCTTGACTCTAACTTTGAGAATCTGACACTTAAAGTAAAGTAACACTTAACATTATAACGCTAGAACATTAAAAAAATAAACGTTGATTTTTAAAATAAAATGACAATATTCCATTACTTGTAATCTATTTGGTAGATAAATTATGAAATGGAGATATTGATTAAAGTTTAAAAAGTCGAACAGACTTTGTTCATGGAATTGTACGAGCGATAAATGTTACAAATACGTTCCTACACTTCAAACGATAGGCAATGATTTATTACTAGGGCTAGAAAACTGTTAGGAATAAACAGAAGTCGGTTTAGAAAAGGGGAAACAATCGGGCTGTTTTACAACAACGTTACAAATTATACGGCAAACACACGCACGGACGCACACACACACGCCAGGTCACAACCACGCTGATAATATTTATCCCTTGGGGCTGGGGGGTGAGGGGGTAGGGAAGACTTACAATAAAAATAAATGTTTAGAAAAAAGAAATAAACAGAACGACTTACTTTTACCGAGCAGACGATAAATATCCGTTAGTTGTGATCAATTTGTAAGAAATTCCATTTACGACTTATCCAGCAGACGTCAGGCAGCTAATTCCCCCCCCCCTCCTTTGTATTTACTCTGAAGACATCCAAGTGTAACTTGCTGAGGGGGGAAAAGAACTCTTCACAATGTTATCTATCCTTCAAAAGGTCAGAATGACAGAACTGAAAATGAGTAGGGGGAGTAACTTATCCAGATTTACAAAGAAATGACGTAAACGAAGATCGGAGAAGAAGTGGATTGTATCCCTTGCCTTCTGTCAACTAACTCCTGTATAAGGAAGAAAAAAAGGGCGGAAGTGAGACATTATAATTTCATGCAGCTCATGTTTGATTTTGTGATAACTGTGTAAAAATTTTGAATTGTTGTTATTGCAGAGTCAATGTTTTGTGTCAAGGACAGAGGACAATTAATCTGAAAAAAAAATTGCAGTATTTTTGTGTTCCTTGTCTTTGAAGAATAGAATACTGCTTTTCACTAAGGAAACTTGGATATTTAACATAACAACTTTTTCGCTTTCAAAAATATACGAGTTCCTCGAGAACACCTTTAAATGCAGCTGTGGACATGTACAGCGGAGAATGAACAATAATTTGACCTGTAGGGTATGTGGGGGAGCGGGGCAGCGCTGCCTCACACTTTTATTTTTTAATTTTGATTTCGAATTTATAAGAATAAAAAATATTGTTCTAAAGTGTCTAGTAAACACGGCAAGACTTCTGAAATACCCTGAGTATGAAATTAAAAATTTCG
Organism: Bulinus truncatus; assembly: GCA_021962125.1. Classification (NCBI taxonomy): domain Eukaryota; kingdom Metazoa; phylum Mollusca; class Gastropoda; family Planorbidae; genus Bulinus; species Bulinus truncatus. The sequence continues at coordinate 1,785,461 of JAGDYQ010000020.1, forward strand.
ACATGTAAACAATTTCCACCATCTTCAGTTTAAATCTTTTTTTTAATATTTCTTATGTATTAATTTTTAACAATACATTCATAACTATCTAACTGTATTAATGCAATAAATATATAAACTAATACACAATACCGACAAAACATCACAATGATATATACAGAACAGTGTAATGCCCCAAGACTCCATTTCACCCAGGCCAGCAATTTCTCTTGGTAACCGTAAAGTAAATGCAAGTTCTGTTTTAAGAGCCCTACCTAAATTACATTATTGTTGTTTATTTTTCGTAAACTAAGCATTGTACACTATAAACTGTACACTGTAAACTGAAAACTGTAAACTATACACTGTACACTGTAAACTGTACACTGTACCAGTGGCGTCACTAGGGGGTGCGGGGGGTGCGGACCGCACCGGGTGACACCCTCACAAGGGGTGCCACCATAATGCAAAATATCTAGTTTTAGGCCTATATTCTTATTTTGTAATTTAAAATAATTCAAAGACGTATTTAATTTTTAAAAATAAATAAAAATATCTCCGATTATTAACAGCAAATGACTTTATAAGGCTTCGAAAAAAAATAATGCCAAATATAAAAATATCTCCGATTATTAACAGACACTGCGTACTTTTTATTATTAATTATTTTAATGAAATGATTGGTATACTTGCACTGACCTATAGATATCTATTATCGCTAAAATCCTGAACGGAAACGGAAAAATAAAATAATAAAGTCGGGGTGTCATAAGAGGGATGAAACCATGAGTTACCGCACCGGGTGACACCAACCCTAGTGACGCCACTGCACTGTACACTGTAAACTGTACACTGTAAACTGTACACTATAAACTGTACACTGTACACTATACACTGTAAATTGTACACTGTAAACTGTACACTGTACGCTGTACACTATAAACTGTACACTATAAACTGTACACTGTACACTGTAAATTGTACACTGTAAACTGTAAACTGTACACTGTACACTGTAAACTGTACACTATAAACTGTACACTGTACACTGTACACTATAAACTGTGCACTGTACACTGTAAATTGTACACTGTACACTGTAAACTGTACACTGTAAACTGTACACTGTAAACTGTACACTGTAAAATGTACACTGTACACTGTAAACTGTACACTGTAAACTGTACACTGTAAACTGTACACTGTAAACTGTACACTGTAAGAGGTACACTGTACACTGCAAACTGTAAACTGTACACTGTAAACTGTACACTGCAAACTGTACACTGTAAACTGTACACTGTAAGAGGTACACTGTACACTGTAAACTGTAAACTGTACACTGTAAACTGTACACTGTAAACTGTACACTGTAAACTGTACACTGTAAGAGGTACACTGTACACTGTAAACTGTAAACTGTTTTGTTCAGATAATTCTTCAAACAAACGTATTTTTTTATTATTTCAACTTGTACTTCATGGCATCTCCCGCCAACAAAGAGTTATATTTAGATTCAAAAAAACCGCAGCCATTTTTTTCCGCCCTTGCCGCATTTTCATATTCGTTTTATAATTCAACGGCACACTTGAAGTATAGTTACTTCATTCAGGGCCGTAGTCAAAATATCGAGAACACCTGACAGATTATGAGCCCCCCTCCCGAACCCCTTTCTATGCAAATTAGCAGAAAAAAAGTTTCGAAATCGACTGCCCCGTGACAAGTGTTCGGATTTTGATTTTAAATTGGCTTTTGAATATCCGGCAATATTTCCATAACATCTAGATAACAACTGTTTTCTTGAACTATCAAAACGAAGAGGCATTTTAAATTAATTTAATGATGATGTAAAAAAAAATGACGAAGAACTCCTTACAAGTGTTTTGTATTCCCCTCCCCCCCCCAAACCCCCTTACCCCCCGATAGGGCCACACCCTCGTGTACTGTACAAATAAAAGTCATCCTTAAATTGAATACAGAGATTTTATCCGCCACAAGTTGTTTACCGCGGTAAATGACGAGCATAATGTGGATAAAAAGTTTTCCGATTAGTTCAGTTTGATGGGATTAGTTCACTTTCATGGGATTAGTTCAATTTCATGGGATTAGTTCAGTTTCATGGGATTAGTTCAGTTTCATGGGATTAGTTCAGTTTCATTAGTATATTATTGCTATGTTTGTAAACAAAAATAGCCACATAGATGGTCAATATAAAAACGACTGTTTTTTTTTTTAAATAAAGCGCAGTGAATGAATGCAGTGAGCCTCGTTTCCACCCTTTATATTCATAGATCGAATTGTCCTTCAGCTAGAAGATGAAATGTGAATGCATTTACTTCATTTAAAGTGAAACATTATTTAAATGGTTTTCATCCTTCTCGTTGGATATTTGGCCCCAAAGGAAACATCGCGGATGGCACAGTCTCTAGTGGAAGGAGGGAGAGGGCACCAGGTATAGCGAGCGATGTCTTCTCTAGCCCAACTTTACATCAAACACATAGGCAATATGTAGGGACTTGAACTAAAACATTTGGTGTGATAGACGGATGCCCTATCAACTAAGTCAATTTTTATAACTTGACCATTATTTACAATTTTTAAAAAAGCAAAAAAGAAAATAATACGATGGCTGTTCTTTTTAAGAAGAATTATGACGGACATTATTGCCTCCATGAAATAAAACATTGCGTTTGAAAAATGATTGTGTAACTTGTGAAATGTGATTATTTTGCGTTGAAATGATATGTAAATTAATTATTTAACTAATATTTTTTTCAAGTAATGCTGAAAATTATTTTATTCTTAATCATTTAAAAAAAAAACTTTTTTTTTTCAATCATGTATCAGAAATAACATTTGAATTAAATAATAATAAAATTAAATACAATTATTTTCTAACACTTATTGTTACGTACCATTGAACTCTGTCGGAATTAGCTGAGAACAGTTTGTATCTGTTTAGAGAGTTCCATCATGAATGTTATATCCATGTCGAAAGTAGGTCACATTAAGTTGTTACATTTTGTAACTGTCACTTGAAATGTTACTATCATATGCCGTTAGAAGTTACATAGAATCGAATACGTAAAAAACACTGCGGGATCGACGCGTGTAAAGGGGAGAGAATTGATTTGATACCAGATGTTCTCGAGAGGGACTTTATCGCGCGCGCAGGTAGCACGTACGGTACTGGCCGTCACATTTCTTGGCTCCCCCCTCCCTACCACATCCCCTCTCCACCATATCCCCTCTCCCCCGTTCCTTCCTCTCATTCGCACTCTCTCTCTCTCTCTCTCTCTCTCTCTCTCTCTCTCTCTCTCTCTCTCTCTCTCTCGCTCTCTCTCTCTCTCTCTCTCTCTCTCTCTCTCACACACACACACACATGATAGTGAAACGTAAAAGGGAGGGGGGATACCAGGATTATATGACAGCACTATAGTAAATGAGGAGGGAGGGTGACAGAATGATGTGACAGCTTGTGTGTGTGTGTGTGTGTGTGTGCGTGCGTGCGTGCGTGCGTGCGTGCGTGCGTGCGTGCGTGTGTGTGTGTGTGTGTGTGTGTGTGTTTGTGTGTGTGTGTGTGTGTGTGTGTGTGTGTGTGAGCAAATTAAACATTGTTATTCAATGTCCAGTTGAACAAAATAAAAATTGTTATTCAATATCCAGTTGAACAAATTAAACATTATTATTCAATATCCCGCTGAACAAATTAAACATTGTTATTCAATATCCAGTTGAACAAATTAAACATTATTATTCAATATCCCGCTGAGCAAATTAAACATTGTTATTCAATGTCCAGTTGAACAAAATAAAAATTGTTATTCAATATCCCGCTGAACAAATTAAACATTGTTATTCAATGTCCAGTTGAACAAAATAAAAATTGTTATTCAATATCCCGCTGAGCAAATTAAACATTGTTATTCAATGTCCAGTTGAACAAAATAAAAATTGTTATTCAATATCCAGTTGAACAAATTAAACATTATTATTCAATATCCCGCTGAACAAATTAAACATTGTTATTCAATATCCAGTTGAACAAATTCATGCAATTTTCAATGGCCCACGCCCATGTTTGTTTTGATGATTTTTATTTCATTTATCCCTAGGCACACGTTCTGTTGTTGGAAGGAGGTCACAGACACAGCAGTAAATATGTCTCCACACGCAATTCATTGACGACTAGCCACCTGTGGAATCGGTATGCCAATTTATTGCTGAATGGAACTTCCTAGAATCTCTGCCAACACTCTAAGAGAACCTGAAATTATTGGTCACTATCCGTGTGTCTGTAGCTTCTTGTTGGAGGAGCTTTTCAAAACTGATATTGAAAAAAAAATTACCTGCAATCAGTGCCGAGCCTAGGGATTTAGGGGCCGGGGGGCTTGGCCTCTTTTGGGGGGCCCCTGCATACGACACCATGACATGAGATAATGTACTTAATATTTAATGTAAAAAAATTTGGGAGCCCCCCCTCAAGCTGGGGCCCGGGGGAACTTTCAAATTTGGACCCCCACCCAAGGTACGTCTCTGCCTGCAATCCAGGTTAAATCTTTCTGATCTATTGAAAGTGATATGGTGAAATATATTGATAGAGTGATTGACAGATTTGAAGCTTTGAAGACTACGAGAGGAAAATAAAAATATTTTTTGTTAAAATAGTAATTTGACTTTGCCTTGCTGGTTGTTGCACTTCTTAAATACTTTCACCGTTAAACTCTATTGTGTTACAATTGTGTAATTTGCTTTTTATCTTTTGTCCTTAAAACTCATCAATTATTTGACCCATTGGACGACGTTTGTCCACAAAAATTAACATTTTAGATGATTCTCTGAGGTCTAGTGCATGAAAATTCAAAATATGTTCTATTGTTCATGGTGGAATTCTTAATTTTCCGCAACGTGTGACACCAACCATAATGACGTCACGGTAGTGAAGTAACATACATAACATTATAGGCCTATTATGAAGGAAAAAGTGATTTCTTAATATAGCCGTGCGAATACAAAGCGTGTGAACATCGAAGTAAAGTCGTACATCAGAGTCTTTTAAGTCAAACATTCCAGACTCGACCTACCAACGGCCCTGTGAATAAATGTGACTTTGTCGTGACTAGACTTAAGGGAGATAATTCAGCTTTTAACAAATCTACAAATTATTCCCCCTATTTTTGTTCCTCTTGCGTGGATGTTCCCATCAATTCAAAGCGTAGAGAATTATTTTTAAAAGAATGGAGGTGATAATGTAAATTTCACTGGTACATAAAGGCCGAAATAACCACGGACATGGGAAATGGCACAGAGAAGCCCCAACTTTTGTTATATTATTTTCACTATTTTCTTGATTCCACAAAATTTTCTTCTGCACCCGGGCCTCAACCAACTATAATCCGCCTTTGCCGGTAGGCCAATCGGGGGTCTAGTTACTCCAACTGATCTCAATTAGAAGTAAGGCTAAAGTAAGGTTCACTAAGGCCTTAACGACCATCGGGGGCAGAGGGAGTTTACAACTCGCCTGTTTTCTGTAACCTCGGCATATGAAGAGATTGTGTGGTTGGCACACCTTCCAACCGCCTTTACTTCCCCAACCTAGGTCAGGTACAGATTTACAATGTATTTCTCTATGTAGATATCTACAATTCAATTGAAACGAAAAGCTTTAAAGGGGATAATGATGGGGCAAAAAATATAAAAATATCCCCCCTAAAATGTTCAGTGAACCAACCCCTCTCCCTTTCATTTTTCATTTATAGAAATGCTGGATTAAAATTGACTGTCTAGAAATTTGTTTGGTCCTAATCTATCATTATAAATCTGTCACACACACACAAACAAAACTAAAAAGTTTGCTAACTAAAAAAACTAGAGCTGCTGCTCGATTAAAAAAAATTGATCGAAATTAACGCATGATTAAAAATTTTAATCGCAAATTAACGCACATTTTAATCGACACAATATAATACAATTCTTTGTATTCAAACTAATATGTCATAATATCATAGCATAACATTGGCATAATAAACAAGTCATTTTAATTTACGAAAGAGATATAATTAATTATAATATATTTATTAAGCATTAGCATATATGTGTATTGAATTAGTTATTGAGACCAGTTTATGGACATGTATCAATCACGTCAATAACGCGAATTGTTTTCTTTTTATTTAATAACACTGCCTAACTTTTTTTCGTACTGTAGTTTCCGAACTAATGACGTAAGTGAACCCCTCTTCCCTCCCTCCCTGTCATTTTTTGCTTAACATCGCCCACACATAAGTCTTGTTTACACTACACACGTCATTTATATCCCAAATGTAACTTTTCTTTCATAAAATAATACCATAGCCAGAAAGTTGTCGCTCACTTATTATTAACGCGTTTTTTTTTTTCATCATTCCCCCCCCCCTTTCCCCACCAAGTCACATTTTTAACAGATGTCCCAAAAACAAGTTGACACCGGTTCCATTGTTTCAAACAAGGAGCACGCGTCAGAAATGACAATCCTATTGTTTCAAGGTCATACAGCTGCTATGATTTTACGTGACGTGACGTTTACCCCACCAATACAACTATGGTCGCCGAGTTGAAGGACAAATTTACTTTTAATCTTCTTTTGAAGTTAGTTTTTTTTTTTGCGCGACGATGTCTACAAATGTTACTCTTTTATTCTTTCATTCATTTACTTTCTTACTATCAACTATTATTTCAATGTTTTAGTGAACAACAGAAAAGAAAAGTGTATTTTTTATCGGTCTGTCAGTTATATTAATAAAAACAATCTTGTAAAATGAGACTCTTTAATGTTACCGGATGGCAATTTTCAAACGTTAAAGCTAAAATTTTGAAAGGTCGGCTTTCTCTTTTCATCTTCTGTTGTTCTTTCTTTCGTGTGTCAACATTAAAAATTCTTTCTTTCGTTTCATTTTGGTTATAGCAAGAGAGCGTGAAATTCCGTTATTTATCGATTTGGTGAACTTTCAGCATTTTGGTCAAATTAACGCATTTAGGTATTGCGTTAAAAATTTTAATCGCAAATTTTTTTTCACGCGTTAATCGCAAATTAATGCAGTTTAATCAGCAGCCCTAAAAAAAAAACAGATTAAAAAGTATTATTGAGTTTGATTCATCTGCAGACAGATTTAAAAAAAAAATGTGTCTCCTTTGCCTGGTACTAGATAGCGAAATAAAAAGCTAACCGAGTCTCACCATGCTACAATATCCTGGGCAATACTTTAATACAAGTTACCCTGTAGCTAACCGAGTTTCCCCACGCCACAATATCCTGGGCAATACTTTAATGCAAGTTACCCTGTAGCTAACCAAGTCTCACCACGCCACAATATCCTGGGCAATACTTTAATGCAAGTTACCCTGTAGCTAACCCAGTCTCACCATGCCACAATATCCTATGCAATACTTTAATGCAAGTTACCCTGTAGCTAACAGATTCTCACCACGCCACAATATCCTGGGCAATACTTTAATGCAAGTTACCCTGTAGCTAACCAAGTCTCACCACGCCACAATATCCTGGGCAGTACTTTAATGCAAGTTCCCCTGTAGCTAACCAAGTCTCAGCACTCCACAATATCCTTGGCAATACTTTAATGCAAGTTCCCCTGTAGCTAACCAAGTTTCACACTCCACAATAATCTGGGCAATACTTTAATGCAAGTTCCCTGTAGCTAACCAAGTCTCACCACGCCACAATATCCTGGGCAGTACTTTAATGCAAGTTTCCCTGTAGCTAACCAAGTCTCACCACGCCACAATATCCTGGGCAGTACTTTAATGCAAGTTCCCCTGTAGCTAACCAAGTCTCATCACGCCATAATATCCTGGGTAGTACTTTAATGCAAGTTCCCCTGTAGCTATCCAAGTCTCACCATGCCACAATATCCTGGGCCGTACTTGAATGCAAGTTTCCCTGTAGCTAACCAAGTTTCACCACGCCACAATATCCTATGCAATACTTTAATGCAAGTTCCCCTGTAGCTAACCAAGTCTAACCAATCCACAATATCCTCGGCAATACTTTAATACAAGTTACCCTGTAGCTAACCAAGTTTCACCACTCCACAATATCCTGGGCAATACTTTAATACAAGTTCCCCTGTAGCTAACCAAGTTTCACCACTCCACAATATCCTGGGCAATACTTTAATGCAAGTTCCCCTGTAGCTAACCGAGTCTCACCACGCCACAATATCCTGGGCAGTACTTTAATGCAAGTTCCCCTGTAGCTAACCAAGTCTCACCACGCCACAATATCCTGGGCAACACTTTAATGCAAGTTACCCTGTAGCTAACAGAGTCTCACCACGCCACAATATCCTGGGCAATACTTTAATGCAAGTTACCCTGTAGCTAACCCAGCCTCACCATGCCACAATATCCTATGCAATACTTTAATGCAAGTTTAAAATGACATATTCAATGTTTTATTATTATTGTTGATGTTTATCTAGTTTATTATATAAATTCATGAACTATTGGCTCTTAGAAAGTCAAGGCAGCCTGCTGGGGAACTAGAACATTCCTATAGTTTAAATATGAAAATACATTAATGTACATAAAAAATATAACCACCAGCAATTAAGTAACAAGTTATAGTGTAATAAGTAACAGTTAAAGTTAACAGTAAATACAAAGTCAATGAATAAAACAATACAAACACAAGTTTGGCCAACAAAATATGTTTATTGTAGAGATGAGTAACTACTTGACTAACAAATCTTGCTGTTATTATTTCACGGTAATGATCTCTGACTTACAAGGTACTAAACCGTTTCAACTAGATCCATTCACACCATACATGTACAGAAACAAAAATAATATTAGTTGTTAGCTTTACATTTGAACCTGCACTATATTTCTCATGCCAAGATATTAAGAGTTATTTTATTAGGGGAGGTTAATCATGTCATAAATAATCATTTTGGTTTACAAAATATAAATATCTTGAAAAATCCGCCTCATTGAGCAAATCATTTCATCATTAGTAATATCTTAAATAATCAACGACAAATTGAAACAGAAAGAACAACATTTGGCCAATACAAAAAAACACACAGAATTCAACCAGTGCTGTCATGATACAATTTTAATTCAGTTAAGGTCAGGGTATTTAACAGAATATAAATTATACAGAAAGACCATCCTATATTTGACTGAATTTTTCTCAACATATTTGTACTTTTATTGTGCATGAATATTTGGGTCTTATGTCAGAATGTCCAAAACTGTAAAGGCCATATATTTTTTTGTCATTCTGTATAATATATATATTGTGGGGATACATTAAAACTGACAAACCAAACACACAATCTATGCTATCAGCAGAAAACTGGGAAGAGGTACAATGGAAATTTTTAAATAAATGCTGAAATATTTATTTAATTAATAGTTAAGTGGTGGTTAAGTACATCAGTTTCAGTGACAAGGGGAGTTAACTCAACCAAATGTTATTGCCAGATAATGCTAAATACAAAAAGGACATAGCGCTATAAAAATATTTTCTTCCGTTACTTATGCCATTAAAGACGATGATTTTATTTTTTTTTTTAAAAAGGATGGCGTATAGCTTGTATAGGTCAGTGAGGGGAAGTCTCTATATTAATGATGAGTACTTAAGCAACTTGTCCATTCAATCCAACAGTCAGCAAACAACGGCATTTGTGCCAAATTACTACAGGAAATTGCTGTCAAACTGCAGCCTACAACCACCACATTTATTCCTCAACAAATCACATTAAAAAAAATTGAAATACAACTGTGGAATGTTTGTATCCAAAATTTCTGAGATCAAATTAAAGCAGAAACGAAAAACGTAGATTAAAGACTGAGCTTGTTGGACTGTGAAAATAATGCAAAGTGAAAAAAAATTTTTACTCTTGTTTTTACCCTCAAAAAAAATTTAAAAAAAACAACAAATTATTTAAGGGAAATTCTGTAAACAGACAGACAAAATGAAGAAATGCTGTTAACTGATGACAGTGTGACATTTAAAAAAAAACTAATCAGTGGAGAAAGCACTCAATGCTGTTTCAGTACAATGTTCAGTGAAATCAAACTGTATTGGTACATCATGGACATAAACATCATTTACTATTGCATCTAAAAATGAAATTCTGCATCTCGAGAGATATATTATTTCTCTGTTAACATTAAGTCTTAAGAACATAACATACAAAGAGCTAATGTGGATAATTTAGTCCAAAAAATAAATATATATATATACTAGTATATATAGACAAGTGCAAAACAACTGGTCCTTTCTGGCTATGACATTGAAACAAAACAAAAGAACAATTTCCGCTCAAATGCTGCTTTGGTATAAAAACATCTTTACAAAACTGTCACAAAAAGACTGCAAATTAAACAGTGTGTCCCAGTGAAACAGAGTTTTCCAATGAAGCAGTTTCCAATGTCCCAAGTGCAATGAATGTCAACAAATAATATAATGAGTTGAATCCATCTGCTGACAATTTGTCTGGTTTTATGACTTGAGCAAAACGTATCACATTCAACGAGTCAGAGTACTCAGTTCACTCTTACTTTGACGTAAAAGTATAACAAGTGTCATATTATTTATTTTGTCGCTAATACTAATTACAGCATTAAGAGTTTCAATTCTCATAAGGCATAACAATAAATATGTAAGTTTCTTTTTTTTCTATATGTTTAGAAAAACAAATATACAGCAAAATGAAACAAATAACATCTACATAATGACAAATAACATAACATAATGACAAATAACACATACATAATGACATTTAAAAATAAATTTTTGTAAGTAAAGAGACTTTTTTTTAAAGTTCGCATATAAGTAAGTTTAGATAATCTTTAGCATTCTGATGGATTTTGAAGTTTGTGGATCGACAGATAGACTATAGAGTAAAACTAAATCGTGAATGATCGCAATCTCCAGTCTCAAATACAAAGACATAAAAACAAAAAAAAAAAAAAAAAAGCTGCGTCGTTTCAGAAGAAATGTTACAGTCATTTTAACTATTACTTTCTTATGGAAAGTAAAAATGTAATAAAATTGAATCCCAAAATTAATTAAATCCCTGATTGAAAACCACTAAAAATAAAAATTATAAGGATTCTGTTTAAGTGAGTATTCTATCAAACTGGACACCGGAAAAAGTTCAGATAATAAAATAAATTATTATCGTAATGAGAAAAAAATGTACAAAAGAAATTAGTCTAAAAAAATTTTTTTTTTATTTTATACCATAAAATTTCATGCTGTCTTTAATTTAAATAAGAGAAAATTTAATTCTTAGACAATTTAAAACAAATGTCTTAACATGCAAAATAATGTGAAGTTTTAATTTAGCTCTGATACATAACAGATACATAACAGATGTTGGAAGAGTAATTTTATAACAGAAATATTTCAAATGCTAACTCAACATCATATTGACAGAAATATGGATAAGACATGAATTATGTACAAATAAAAAAGAAAACGAACAATCATTTAATAAAAACTAAGGGACTAGATATGGCTGATAAATTAATTTATCAGAGAGAATATTCTAGACTTAAGTCACAAGCTGAGAAAACATAGCCTGGTTGGTTTACTTCCTAAAGCAATCAAAAAGAAAAAAAATAGCCAATTTAAATAAAGCAGATAAAGATGAAAATGTCTCCATAAAACATACACTGAGAAAGACGCTAAAATAAATTAGAAAATTATTTTTTCTAATTAACAATTCCCCCCTACCTCCCATACACACACACCCGAAACAACAAATTAGTCACGTTTCATTAGCGTGTTGAAGATTTTTGATGTAACATCAGACAAAACTCTGAATGGCATAAACAGATTAGAATTATGTTATCTTAAAAAAGGCAATTGAAAGAAAAACCTAATAGTCACCAAATTATTTTCTAAAAGTGGTGAATTTATGTTAGTTGGACAAGTTGATTTTTTTATGCATTGTGGCCGAAAGTTGTCATTTTAAGAAGAAAAAAAAAAAAGAGTTAATTTATCACATGGTCAAGCTCTTCCATCACATAGACAGAACAAAATAATTCATTGAAAATCTTATGGATTTGTTAGTAGATAAATACTATATAAGGGGTGAGCATTGTATGCTGGGGTTTTGGGTGAAATCATAGTCAATGGTGCATACTGAGAGTGCCTTGTATCAGCTACACATGGTGCCATTTTATTTAACATGCAAAGATCAATACATGTATATAAATTTACAAAATACTGTTCACATACAATAAAATATTTGCGTAAATATGTTCCAGGAACATAGATTTAATCACACGCCAATCTCTTTTTTTTTTTCTTCACTCAAATAGCATTTTATTTAAAGAATTATTGTGACTGCTAAAACAAATACCATGGTCATTCATTTGTCTGTCAATTTAATGCATGAATGGAGATAATTTAAAAAAATATAGATAATAAATAAAACATTATCCTCAACTTTATTTTTTAAAGAAACAACTGATTCATCCAATTGAGCATCAGTGGTAAATAAAATATCTTTTTTTTTATATATAACAGTGCAGTACATTATTGATATGTCCATTGGAAAAATTAGATCAAATCAGAAAATAGTTGAATACATGTATCTGCTCAGAGAAGAGACAAAAATAAAAGCTAAAAAAAAAAAAAATGTCATATTTGCACTTGTGTAAAAACAGTGGAACCACAGTTTACGAACAAACCGACATGCAAGCAATGCCTATTTCTATTTCAAGTTTACTGACAAATTTATTTCTCTGGGATGAGGAAATAAACACTTTACCTGAGCCCACACATGTATCCACAACAACTACTTTTTTTTTTCATACTCAGCATTTTGTATAAGCGCTGTGTCTAAAGTTAAAAAATCTTTTTTGTTTTGACTTTCTGTTTTTTTTGTAACCCTCATAATGTGGTAAAGTGTTGGTTGTGGCAAAAGGAAAGTAAAACAAAATTTTTTTTAGAAAAATCTTGAGAATCTAGTTTCTGACATCTACAACCTACACAATATGGTCTATGTTTACTATTTAAAAAAAACAACAGTATTTAGAGATGGTGGGTGTGATAGAAGATACAAACTTTTAAAGAAGAAAAACTGTTGTCCATTTACCATTTAATGTATTGGTACTTAGGCATACGCCATTTAACAATTATTTCTCTGAAGGTCAATTTCATTCCGCATTTTTCATCCAAAAAAAAAAAATCACTTTAAAATGATATAAATATATTTCAGAGGCCGAAACTGTTTGATTGCTAACTACTTTCACTAAAAGCATAAGAACAAAAAATCAAGTAAATGAAGCAAGCTTGTTTCATGAAAAGAGCCTAAGCAATAATAGAATCTTTGAAAGCTATTTGACTGAATATTAAGTACTTTTTTTTAAAGTAAAACAAATAAAAATATTTCTTATATAAGTACAAATTAGGAAAAAAAACAAAAAAAAAACATGAAATACTGACCAAGAAAACAATTCAAAAAGTGACACTGCATAGTTCACATTGTTGGAGGGGAAATGCTCTGTAGCTGATATTATGATTTCAAAGTAAATTTTCCACAATTTCTAGCAAGCATAAAAAAAGCAAATAAAACCCTTTTTTTTCCTTTGGCAAGATTATTCTACTTTTGACCAAAGTATTTTTAAGCTTGTCTTTTAGCAAAAAAAAATATAAAAACTTATAATTTAATAAGAACATTTTTTTGTTTTGTCTTTCCAGTTCGGAAGACATCATTTTTAAACAACAACCAAATGCAGCTTAATTTATTGCAGTTATTGACAATCAAAATGTTAACAAAAACAAATGACTGAAGCCTTGTGGAGTTGTCAGGGATACAGGAATGAAATGTTAATACTTTTGAATTATAGCATGTCAAATTCAATATACGTATTGCACTTTCAGTGGAAAAAAAAACAAACAATTTATAAAACCCCCAATAAATTCTGGCTTTCAGCAACAATGACATTCAAGTGATTTCACATACACTACTCACCAATTTAAGTTGCATTGAATGAGTTGGCAGGTAGAACTAAACAGTCTCATCTTATTTACAAGAATATTTACACCAAGATATCAGGACAGAGGTGTATTTACATCAACAATACATCGATAATCCACCACAGTTCACCGATGGTTTGATCAAGTTAATTAAATTTACACTGTTTGGACAAGGGCATCAAAATAATTTACTAGGAGCACAAAAACAAAAGCGTGGCCCAACAATGATTAAAAATCTAAAAGCCAATAGCCTTTGTAAAATAATACACCACCATCTTGTTCGAAAAACTTTTTATTTACATGAAAAAGGGGAGAAGGGGGAAATGAAAGACACAAGTCACTCTTCTTTCAAAGTTTCAGTTTTACTGCCTGTCATATGAATATTGTTTAGACCTGCCCCTGGGGATATGTGTGAGGTCTTTTTGCCCTGCTGAAAAGCTGCGTAAAGCCGGTCATAGATCTCCCTTCTGACAGTGCTGGTAAACTTGGTGAATAAACACAGGGCCGTGGACACAGCAAACGATATGTTGTACAGAAAAATGATGTAAAAGTTCCCTAACCAGTCCATACTACCGAAGTTCCCCACCAAATCAAAATTTGTGATACCTGTTAGAAGAAAGAAAAATGTCTGTTAACTTTTTAAGCAATAAAAATACAGTTTTCTATAAGTACAGTAAAGAGGAAAAAATGAGCTAAAGCTGAACTTTTTATATTAAAAAATGTACGTATGCGTACACAAATAAGATAAATAGCAAACATGGGAATTGACCATAATATATATGTGACTAACCTAAAGTTTTTGAAAGAATGGGCAGTGCTGAGCTAAGAAGTAATATGACAACACAGTTGACTATTATCTTCACCATGGATGTGTCAGCTCTCTTAGGCTGAAGATTACAAAGATATGGCAGACTATAAAATCCTACAACTGATGCAGCCATCAAGTACCTAAGCAAAAGCGTCAAGGAACATCAATGCAAGCAAATTCTAAAATTGAACCCGTTTTAAATCAACCGTATTGACATCAGTCAAAAAGTTCATCAAAAGGACACTATTACATTGTATATTAAATAGTAATTAAGTTAGCAATTACTTTTCAAAAAACCTATGAAATAATCCATTTATCATTCAATGCTTATAGTACAAGATTAAATAAACGCCAAAAGAACTTAAAATGAAACCTTGATAATAAACATCAAATTTGAGATGAATGTATTTTATAAGAATGTAAAGAACAGGACAAAACAATAAGCCAACGTATATGTTTTCCTGAGTTAGGCAAGGATACAATATCACAACGATCTGTAATGCAGCTCCAAATGGACCCAAAGATGATAAAGAAGATATGCCAAGGACTGCATCCTGTAAAAATAAAAGAATTTAAAGATCAATTTAAAAAAGTATAAAATACCAAAAAAAATTTTTTTTTATTATTGTCACAACCATACCGGCCATTAAACTGAACTCATCAAATACTTTAAAAGTCATGATTCTAAATTTCAAGTTATTACTTTACTACTGTTATTATTACAGTACATGTACTATTTATATTGAGAAATGTAACGATAAAACTATTCTGCAAAAAGTATGTTTGTTGGTGATAGCACAATTAATTTCTTTCTGTGCATTCAGATTCACCAAATAAATTACTTAAATATAACTTTTTAAATTTCATACTAAACAATATATTCTGCAAAAATTTGTAAAGATAAAAGACGATATTCAATAAATATCTAAGAGACAGAGAAACTTACTGAAGCTCCCCGAGGAAGTGCTTTGGTACCAACTAATAATAAAAATGTATTCTGCAGGACAATGAGTATACTAAATACCTGAAAAGGACAGCACATAGCAGTTAATTAGTATTTGTCAATTTTCTAAACAAGTCATAGTCAAGACATTTTTATTACTTTAAAATAAATATAAGTGAAGCAATGGACATAAAGCCTAAAAAGTACAATGGTACTAAAAGAAAACAACTTACTGTAATGGCAAGTAATAATAACATGACCAGGGGATAACAAAGATTTCTCCTCCAAAATGAGATACGCTGGCGGCTTACTATGGAAAAAAAAAACAATATGAGAAAGATAGAAGTACATTTTGATGATTGACCAACCAGAAGTACATTTTGATGATTGACCAACCAGAAGTACATTTTGATGATTGGCCAACCAGAAGTACATTTTGATGATTGGCCAACCAGAAGTACATTTTGATGATTGACCAACATTACCTTTTAATAAGTTTTTATATAAATTGTTAGTATTTCAAGTTTTAGTCATGGTTAGGGCAAGGATTGCTTTGAAATAAAAAAGAGTAGAAATATGCATGCATTAGTGCTCTTAAAAAGTAAAAAAATATGACCCAACAATGCAAAAAAAAATCCCTAAAATGTAGCCAACATAACAAAAAACAAGCAATTAAGCCTGTTCCATTCTGGACACAGGACGTGTTAGCGCATTTTCATCAGTACGTTTGTTATCTTTCAGTAAATATTTGTAAATTTTGGAAATGTTTATAAATTCTATTGTGTAATGCATATATCTGAAAAAAGATATTAAAAGGACAAGTAAGTCATGTTGAATAACTGTTACAAAAATAAATAATGATTACGCCCCTTTGATTAGCTTTTATTATTTATATATAAAATATAAGTAAAACGGTACATAACAAACTCTTATATTTTGGCCCTGAGAGGTCAAATCGCGAAATGGACTTTTGATGTACACTTGGCAGGTCAAGACCTACACAATGATATATACATCATGGGTCTAGGACTTATGGTTGCTGAGATATAGGGCGGTCCATTATTAATATAGCTTATATAGTAAAAAACGGTACTTTATAAGGCCCCTTTTACGGCCCTGAGAGGTCAGATCACGAAATGGAAAAAAAAGCCATTTCTTGGCAGGCCAAGACCTACAAAATGATATATACATCATGGGTCTAGGACTTATGGTTGCTGAGATATAGGGCGGTCCATTATTAATATAGCTTATATAGTAAAAAACGGTACTTTATAAGGCCCCTTTTACGGCCCTGAGAGGTCAGATCGCGAAATGGAAAAAAGCTATTTCTTGGCAGGCCAAGACCTACAAAATGATATATACATCATGGGTCTAGGACTTATGGTTGTTGAGATCTAGGGTGATGACAGACAGACAGACAGACAAAACGGGGACAATAGAGCATTTTTTTTCGAAAATGCTCTAATAAACTAAGTAAAAAAATATACATGTATATATATTTGAGAGTAGAACTGCTATCTTTAAGAGTTTAATTTTAAAGTAAGCCTACATTTTAAAATAAAATATATTTATCCCTGGTAATATTTAATAATAATCCAATGTCACATGCTTACAAGAATATATCACTAGCTTATCATGTTGGAGATTACTAACAAGTATTTGTAATAAATATCTGTAAACTATGTATTTCAAGACATACATTTAAAATAAAAAAGAAATTTATAGACCGAAGAATAAAAAATTTACATTTTGTGTTCATATTATGTGCAATTAGTTAAAAGCAAAAGTATAGAAATATTAGAACCCAAGCTTAATTAATACGTGTAACATCTTTAATCCTATTTGTTCTAATAGAGTCTCACGTGCAAGCGTATATGTACATGTTTTTGTTGTGACACTTCTCATAAAATCAAAGGCCATCACTTTTAATTTGACAGCTTTAATCGGGTGAAGTTGTAGTGGGTTAGTCTATGTGTAATTTGAACCTTCCCTTCTCTATTTTTAAGTTTTTGCAGTGTATTGGATATAATATTATTTCATTGTATAAGAATGCATTTTACCACTGAATGAAAAAATATGGTTTTCATAAAAATCCGAGCTCTACATTTTACAATAAAGAACTACACACTAAATTCAGTCAAAGTACAATATGATTTAACTTGATAAGTAAATAAATAAATATAAAATCAGATACATGCATAAGAAATAATGAAATTCTTCGCTGTACAGATTGTAAAATCTAATTTTGTGACTATAGTAATTCTATACTCTCAAACAGTGACACAACTTAAACTGTCGGTGGAGCGAGACCAAGTCATGTCGCTTCAATACAGGTAATTACTTTTGTTATTTATGTTTTAAGTTGCCTCTTCCTAACACATCTCATTATTAGAAGTCAACATTAAGCTATATTAGAAGATTTATATAAGAAGATACATGTACAAGGTAAGATCAAATATTTTTCAGTTATATCTATCAACAATAACAGCATAGCACCAAGTGAATTCATTTACTGCACATTTTAGAAAAATCACCTCATTATAAAATGCATAAATCGATAAAGATTTACCAATTACATTAAAAAAAGCAGTAAATGATATTAAAATAATATGTCATGATAAAATCTTAATTTTAAAACAGTGTTTATTTTAATGAAACTTATTCAAATTAATCAATCTGTGACAAGGTAAAAAAAAAAAGGCATAATTTATTTAAATTTAGTTAACCATAACCAATCTGAATAGTCCATTATGCGGTAAGCAGCTGTTGTCTATATCAATAATCATCTATCAATAAATGACTTATTTAGTTTGCTTTAAAGTCCAGTGGGGGACTTCATTCAACAAACTTTTCGTACATATTTATAGCTTTTAACTTCATTTTAAGAGGGTATGAGAAAAAATATTCAGAACACTTTCCACCGCTTAAAACATGTTACAAAAGTAACATAATTCATTTTGGGCTGTTAATGACTGTTGATGTTAAGCGCTTGAAAATGTTAGAAATATTTTTTTTTATTATAGCATAAATCTTAATTAAAATGTTTATTGACTAGTAAAAATAAAATTCAGCAGGACACCATTTCATTTTTCAATAGAAGTGAAGGCCAGTAGTATATAGCAGTAGTAAATTAATGTGAAGGCCAGTAGTATATAGCAGTAGTAAATTAATGTGAAGGCCAGTAGTATATAGCAGTAGTAAATTAATGTGAAGGCCAGTAGTATATAGCAGTAGTAAATTAATGTGAAGGCCAGTAGTATATAGCAGTAGTAAATTAATGTGAAGGCCAGTAGTATATAGCAGTAGTAAATTAATGTGAAGGCCAGTAGTATATAGCAGTAGTAAATTAATGTGAAGGCCAGTAGTATATAGCAGTAGTAAATTCATGTGAAGGCCAGTAGTATATAGCAGTAGTAAATTCATGTGAAGGCCAGTAGTATATAGCAGTAGTAAATTAATGTGAAGGCCAGTAGTATATAGCAGTAGTAAATTCATGTGAAGGCCAGTAGTATATAGCAGTAGTAAATTAATGTGAAGGCCAGTAGTATATAGCAGTAGTAAATTAATGTGAAGGCCAGTAGTATATAGCAGTAGTAAATTAATGTGAAGGCCAGTAGTATATAGCAGTAGTAAATTCATGTGAAGGCCAGTAGTATATAGCAGTAGTAAATTCATGTGAAGGCCAGTAGTATATAGCAGTAGTAAATTAATGTGAAGGCCAGTAGTATATAGCAGTAGTAAATTAATGTGAAGGCCAGTAGTATATAGCAGTAGTAAATTCATGTGAAGGCCAGTAGTATATAGCAGTAGTAAATTCATGTGAAGGCCAGTAGTATATAGCAGTAGTAAATTAATGTGAAGGCCAGTAGTATATAGCAGTAGTAAATTCATGTGAAGGCCAGTAGTATATAGCAGTAGTAAATTAATGTGAAGGCCAGTAGTATATAGCAGTAGTAAATTCATGTGAAGGCCAGTAGTATATAGCAGTAGTAAATTCATGTGAAGGCCACAGTAGTAAATTAATGTGAAGGCCAGTAGTATATAAGTAGTAAAATGTGAAGGCCAGTAGTATATAGCAGTAGTAAATTAAAGTGAAGGCCAGTAGTAAATTAATGTGAAGGCTAGTAGTAAATTAATGTGAAGGCCAGTAGTAAATTAAAGTGAAGGCCAGTAGTAAATTAATGTGAAGGCCAGTAGTAAATTAATGTGAAGGCCAGTAGTAAATTAATGTGAAGGGCAGTAGTAAATTAATGTGAAGGCCAGTAGTAAATTAATGTGAAGGCCAGTAGTAAATTAATGTGAAGGGCAGTAGTAAATTATAAATGTTTCTTAATTAATCACATAATGTTACATTTTAAAAATCTTTTATTACAATTTGAGATAAAACAGCAAAAACTAAATTTTAAGTTCAAAACAAACAGACACTATCTTCCTAGGAATAGGTACAGTAGTAAATTATTACTTAATTTATTATGGAAAATATACTTTTTTCAAGTAGGCTGAAAAGTCATAAGCATGAGTTATAAACTGACTGATCCAACACCCATTAACAACACATTACAAAACCAGCATCTCTACTTACTCAGAAGTACCAGAACACCAATGAAAGATATACATGAGTACAAGTAAGGCAGGTGTTCGTGCCATACATCTGAAACAAAAAAATAAAATATCAAGAAATAGTTCAATCTGTGCCAACAACTTTAACAAACATTCTATAGATATATTTAAATATTTGCATACTCTATGTTAGCAGTAAACATGTACTTATAAAAAAAATATTAATAATAAAATAAAGAATTCAATAGAAATTTCGGTTTTAATCTTAACATTTAGAGAGATTACCTAGTAACAATCAAAATAGATAACTCATGCTACATTGGTACATTTTTTTGCATATACATGTATCTTGCCTTTTTTGTTTGATAGTTTATAATTTTCTCATGTCATATGAACATGAAGTAAATAATAAACAGAAACAGCAAACTGTTAGAAAAATGTGCAATAAAGCACAATCGACATTTTTTTTTCTTCTTTTTGGCTTAGCAGCATTTATGGTCTTAAAATGTCAATAATAACTACAATATTTACCATAAATCTTAACTTAAGGTTGGAAAATTTATGTAACTGAGAATGTAATAGAAGTGCTGGAAGAATGAGAGAAAAACGTACATAATAAAAGTCTTTATTTCAGGGATTAATAAAATAGGGCATGTTTAATTCAGCATAGATGAAAAAAAAAATAAGGGAAAAAGAAATGTACTAAAAAAAATGTTTAGTCAATGGGCGCTGAAAGTAATGTCAGAGAAAAAAAGGTTTTCATTTATAATACAAGAAATTTATATTTTTTTAAAAGCTTGTGATCATGCCTAGTTTGATCAGTAAAATAAAATATTGTTCAATCTATCTCTAAAGCACATACATTTATTGTCAATGTAATTCAGAGATAAATGAAAAATCTGATCTGAAATTAAAAAACAAAATTGTGTATAGAAAATGTTTGTACTATCAGCAAGTGTAAGTCTTTACAAAAAATATAACAGTAATATAAACTAAGCATATTAAAATCTCACAATGTTAAAATGATAATTAAATAAAAGTAATGCAGGTGGAATAGTTAACTAGATTTAAAGGTTAAAAAAATACAGATTTATAATTTTAAAAAAAAGGGGTTTACAGTGCAAGACTCAGTAATAAGCTAAAAATAAACTTCAAGCATTGACTCTTATCAGTAGTTCATCTTATCAGACATCTGCATTTTCACACTGAGAAATGAGTTCTTTTTTTAAAGATAATTTTACCATTAAACATCAGAAATAATAAATACTTCAACTGTTGTAGCTTTCAGCAATCATTTTTCATAAAACTCAACAAGACTAAAATGAATGATTATTTTTAAAACTAGAGAATTATGAAATTAATCAATGCAACACTGGTATCAATGACAGTTTGCCAGTCAATTTATAAGCTGCAATAGTATGGGGTGAGGGTTTTTCCAGAGAGGGAGGAGAAGTGTTAAGGCAGACTTTTTCATGTGAGAACAATACATTTTTAGTGTAAAATCCAAATGAAAATTGCTGACATTTTGTATTTAAAAAGTGTAATAAATTTAATGTTTTTTGACGATGCTATAAAATTTACATTCTATAAAATGCCAAAAATTCAGTAACATCTTTTCACTGCCAATGCAGTCTGCTCAAGGTATTTATCAGAAGTACTAAATGAACAAGAAACAGGAAAAATTAATAAAAGAAACAGGGTGTATGAACGAGCCAAACTTTTCAATGGTTCAACCTTATCGGCAAACAAATCAAAATTAGTCGTTAAATAAAAATAGAAGCATAGGTAACAAACTTAAAATAAAATCAAATGAAATGAATGTTAACATCCTACCCACACATTTACTACTGTTCATTTTTAAGATGCAATCTAAAAATTGAATCAAAAACAATAATATAATAAAAAAAAAAAAAATTCAGCAAATTACTTTTTTCCACATTCTAAATAGCAACGAAATTGATAATTACAGTCTCAACAATGATGCTTATTGTACACTAATGCCAATTACAGAAGAATAAAACAGAAGTGGATATACTATTCATGGGTGAGAAACTTTTACCTGAGAGAGTCTGTTTTGTGGACTCATCACCGCTGATAATGGCAGAAGCCACATATGCCAAGCCCATCACCAGTATACCAAGAAGGAAAAGTACCAGACTGGCTTCTTTAACCCTTGACATTAAACCCTGTAAATGTTTGGTTTGAATAATTTTTTTATTAATGCATGTTAATATAAAAATGAATAATTATATGAATCGATTAATGCAAGCGCTGAATTATTATTGCATCAATAATTCAATCAATAGATCTTACTTTTGTTGATCCAGAAAACCCTTCAGCTTCTGTGAAGAAATAGGCAAAGGGCATCAAAATGAACAGGGCCAAGTTGGAAAAAAAGAAAACATGATTCCATAAACCTGAAGAGGAAAAAAAAAGAAATGATAAAAGGATTCAAGGGCTAGACTCAATACATAGTTTATATTTTAGTGCAATGCAACTAATAAATCGCAAATATACGTCTGGTAAAAATTCTAACGCAGTAGATGAAGCCAATAAACACAAAAACAAAAAGGATACTAAAAGTTTCATAAATAATCTTTTTGCTAAGTAATAGCTCACCTTGTATGAGAGAGGAATTCAGCCATTTGATGTAATAACTGTCGGGGTATAGCAGGAGGACTTCATTGCTGATGATGGAGATGGGCAACAACAATACTGCACCAACAGACACAGACAGGGTACCTGTGCAGAGCCAAAGGCTGAGGAACAAATCAGTTTTTGAGATAGAAACAGTCAAAATTAAAAATGTAGGCCTGTGAAGACCTAATTGAGTATTTGATTCTAGTGCAATAATGATAAAATCTGTGTTCAAATATATAAGTTTTGGTTAAGGTTTAACATTGACTTTTATTAAAAATATAAAAAAAAAATAATGCAGTACTAACAAAATGTGGATTAATACACCATATTAAAAGTACTTACGCTATTCTGTACACAGCAGCATCCTCTTCACCTATAAATATATTTATATAATAATGCATTAGGATTAATTGATCAACAGAAAGCATTCTCAAGAGGAAAAATATAACATTGCTGAAACTGAGCTTATTGAAATAAAATGTCCTAAAAACTGATGTTTAAAAAACAACAACTAAGAAACAAGAATGATATATAACCTGCATACATATCCTCATTGTCGGCTCTGCGTCTAAACTGACACAGAGTGGCATAAGATACGACATAGAGCGAAATGAATAGGAGCAAAGAAATCTGAGGAATAAAAATAAATAGGTTAATAATAATTTTTTCCTTAAGTGTATCTTTTATGTTTAATTGTGAAAACAAAATTGATTTATGAGATACATAATTTGGATTGTATGTACATATTAGGGTGGTGCTTAGGAACCACTAAAAATTAAAACCTTGTATTCTTTAGGTCTCACCCTTTTAAATTGTTCCTTTGGATGTAGAAACATCTAGAAAAAAAATTGGTGCTATCTTAATATTTAGAGGTAGCTCAATGAAGCCAAAGTTTAGGTAGGCCACGTTCAACAAGTAAACAGATCACGCTTTTGGAATTTTTGGCTTTTTTAATCAAAGATAGTTTCTCAAACACAACATTAAACAGTAGAATGAATTATTAAACAAGCACAAACAATCCTGCATCTACAATATTATACCTGTAATTCAATTTTATCAGTCCGATAAGAAGTCATTTTGACAATGTCTTTTTTTTAGTCTCTGGATAGGATTGTCAATGCTGTTGAACAGTCTGCAGCAGGAACTGAAGTTGCTCCTCATCTCTGGTGAGGATTCCGCTGTACTCTTGAATCAGTGCTACACCCCTCTCTGCATGGTCGTTGACAACCTAAATCTGCCGAACGGTCTCCAAAGATCGCCGATAATCTTCATGGTTGGTCCACTCATCTGGGTCAGCATCCAGGAATCCAGTCTGAAGCTCCATCATGTCAAAGAATCTCTTAGACTTTGGCGACACGAAGTCCTCGAGCCTCCTGTTGTTGAAGGATTCCAAATCAACAGAGATTAGATTGATGTCCTCTGGCTCCTCATTACCGCTTTCATTCATGGAATTTACCATGCATATTTTTGTTTCCGCCGATACCTGATCATCGAAGAATGCCAACCCAACCAATTCAGGGGACGGGTACCAGAGGTGCTTTGAAAACTTGTAGGATGCAGCACTGGAAACAGCTCTGTTGATTCCGGAGTAGCTAAGAATTGATTGGAGCAACAGCATATCATTGTATGGAGCGGCTGCCAGATTAGCTGTGAACCAGGCTCTCATGTAGACACGTACAATAAAGATGCACAGCTCTTGAAGACCTCTCTCTTCCTTGGTTGTCAGTCTGAATTGCCCTTTGAACATCCATATCTTCAGGCTGTACAGAACCTTCGACATCCAGCGAGCATGGTGCATTGCTCCAGGAGCAATGAAGTGCACTCCTCTTTCAGGCACGACCCCAAGAAATAGCAGGGCAAGTTCCAGGAACTCTCGATAATCATCTCTTGGCTACTGCTCTTGAATATGCTTCTGAGCAAATTCAATCAGAGAGTTGTGCACATCTTCTAGCGAAGTAGACACGTCTGAATTTGTCAGTGATGTTTCATAGTTTTCTCTGTCAATGAACTGCCAATGATCCTTGAAGCGTTTGAATAGCAGAACCTCAGGAGATGAAGTGGCACCTAGACAGACTTGGAAGACTGCGCCCAGAATCAGTTCCATAATGTGATGTTTGCAAGCAAGTGATAGAAGACCTCGCTGAAGTTTTTGCTCCAGCAGGAGGCAGGTACCACTAATCTGATCAGTGTTGGAACTAGTAGCATCAAAGCACATGCCTCTGATCTTGTCACTAACACCCCAGTCTTGCAGAGCTTGAAAGACAGCTCCGGCCTTTGCAGCACCAGTTCCGGAAGGCAGTTTCGCAACAGTTAACAACTGTGATGCTCCTTTTCCAGAAACAGTTACAGGAAGTCTGTCGATGCATCCTTTATTTGTGAGATCCGGAATCAACTTTCCAACCCAATGCACAACCATAGGATAATCAGTTTGGCACGTTGCCAATAGTTTCTAGGTGGTGTAGGTAGGCCTATACTGTGTTGCTAATAGTTTCTTTGTCTAGGCCTACTAGGCCTGCTGTGTATTAAATTACCACTTCCAGGCCTATTTACATGTTTTATATGTTTAGTACAGCAGTGTAGGACAATCCACATAACTTGAAATAATATGATACAGTGTTATACACACAACAACAGTGCAGTACACTGTGTATTTTCATCACTGTCCAATACTCCTAAACTTTGACGCCATTGAGCTACCAGTAAACATAAACTGAATACCTTAATATTTTATTTTAAGAGTTTCTATATATAAACGAACAAAAATAGGGGGTGAGAGCAGAGATGTTTGAAAGTTCGTTTCTAAGCACCACCCTAGTACATATGTGTGTATTTTTGTCATTTTAAAATAATATCCGCAGTTCAACCCATGTGTATGGACCAACAATGCAAATATATATACATGTATATATATATATAAATATATATGTATCACAATATAATTTTAAAGTGTCTCTTGTTTGTTTAATCATGTCCAACTGAAAGTAATTTTTTAAAACAAGGGTCCACATTTATTTTGTTTTCAATAAAAACATATTTGCGCACATGACTAATATATATGGAAAATGTCTAGGTTAAAGGTGGGCAACACATGACCCATTCACAACATGCAGTAGCAACAGTGTTTTCTGTGGCCCCTGAAAATATCTGATAAAAATTATTTTTAAACTTCAAAAATACTTAATAAATACCTTTTTATTTGCAGTTTTAAGTTAAAATATCTAGGATAAAAATCTTTTTTGGGCCCAAACTAAAAAAATAATATGTTTGTTGAAGAGGGGATTAAAAGAAAGGATGAACAAAGTTTGCAGTGCCTTACGTCAGCCCATAGCATAAGGGGGGTGAATGGATATTACAAGGTTAAGAGATGAAGAAAGCGGAGGAGCGGATGTCGCATGTGAAAGGAAAGGGATGCATCACAAGGAGAAAGAGAAGTGAGTGAGATCAACATAGATTTGCAAACAAAGCTTTTCTTGCATGAAGATTAACAACAATAAAAGCAGATCCAATTTGATGGACAAAAACTTGCAGACAAAAATCAACCTCCCTCTTAATTTCAAAAGAATTCTACAAAATAACAAGGCAAAATATGTCCCATTTAATTTCTAATTTTCACATTTTATTTGTTCATTTTAATGAGTACCACTTTAGATTTAGTGATTACCAGAATCTATATATATAATTCACAACTTCAAGACGCAGGACTATTTATAGATTGTGGAATTCCTGAATACGTTGACAACTCGTGACACCGGAAAAAAAACCCACTATAGTGGCAGGATCACAGCAAGCGTGTTGTTTAAAGTGGGTCAAGATGGATCACTCAGGAAGTCTTCACCTGTCAGCTATAGATGTTTAAAATGTTTCAAAATAAATTTCGCTTTACAGAAAACATACTTCACTTTGTCATTATGTCCGTATCAAAGATTGTGTCAGTATCTTTCCCCCTTTCTTTGCGGCGTATGATGTATTTTCTAGCTCATGTTAAAACTAACAAAAAAAATTGTTTTGTTAGAAAAAAAAAACAACATTTCAGTGAACTTTTTTTTTTAGTGATGGCGAGCATTGGGTAAAAAATTGTATTTGCTAACCCATGTGTAATCAAATAATAATACCGTTTTATCAACTTTGCTCAAAATAATAATTCTAAGTACAGGAGATACCACTATTATTTTGTTTACTTTTCTTTTGTTGTAATTGTAGGTATTATTCTATGATCTGTATGTTCTTAAGTTATCAATCAGATCAGGACCAACATGACAAACTTGGATCAGTTTTTTTTTTTTGCAACATGTTTTAACATAAAGTAAAGTTCCCTTAGCTCTAAAGGCCATTGGGGCAGATGAAGTGTAGAATTCATCTGTTTCTATAACCTCGGCATATGAAGGGATTGTGTGGTTAGCACAACGCCCAGCCGCCTTTTACTTCCCCAACTTAAAAGTCAAGTACCCATTTAAAGCTGGGTGGACTTGTGGGACGACTTTGAAACACATTTCACCTGGAAAAATTCCCATGGTTCTCACCGAGGATCGAACCCTGGACTCTCAAGTTGACAGTCGAGTATCTACACCACTCGGCCATCCGTCCCACGTTTTAACATAAGCAATATTCATAATGTTTGGTGTCTCTGATATGAAGCCCTGAGCCTTGCATCTTTTGCATGCCTTATGATCAATCTATCCAAAATATATCAAATTATTTCCCTTAAAAGACTGTTTTCTAGTTTTCCACAGATGATGCTGCAACGGTCATGGAAGCACCACCAAAGTCTAAGATGTTAGGATAAATTTATATTTAGCCTTTTTTTCTTCCTTCCACACTGAAGACATAAACAGTTAAACTATTTCAAATAGAGGCAGAAGGCCAATCCCAGTGGTCTAGTCAATTAATAGTAAATGTAATTCTACTTACATAGTAAGTACCTTTGATATAATATTTGATTTTACCCTCCTATATACAAGTGCAAATAGATCCAAGGCTTTTCAGCCATGTTCCAATAAACTAGGCAGATTGTTTTTCCACACTAAAAGATATCCTTATCATGTCACAATGTTCCAATATTGTTCAGATAGACACTTTCAGTAATTAAAATAGTACATTTCCCACCAAACTGATCACACAACCAATACTA
This sequence comes from Bulinus truncatus, assembly GCA_021962125.1. Classification (NCBI taxonomy): domain Eukaryota; kingdom Metazoa; phylum Mollusca; class Gastropoda; family Planorbidae; genus Bulinus; species Bulinus truncatus. The sequence goes on from JAGDYQ010000020.1 coordinate 1,813,518, forward strand.
CAAATTATATTAAATAAATACAGTCGAATATGCCCAGCGATCAATCTATTACAATAAATTTATTTGCTTTAATGTTTTCTAGATGTCAGAAAAGTTCATGAGAGAGAAAGATGATAAAAAATTGAAATATTGTTACTCTGTAATAAGGAAAAAATGAAAAAAAAATGCTTCATCTAAATTTGTTTATGAACTTCTATCTCCAATGGGAAACAAGGGATGACAGACAAAAATATTTAACAGTTTTGATTATCTAAATTAGTATCAAAAGAGCTACAAGTCACAGCTACATCTATTCAAATAAACTAAAAGCAGTCGGCTCAGTGGTCAATTTGTTTACAATAAATGTATCATGCTTTATTGTTTTCCCACAGTCAAAAAGGTCACTGTTAATGTTATCTCTTTTATACGATACTGTTCACATTGTCACTTCGACATTGGCTGGGTAGCAGTAAGGTGTAACGTATATTTGATTTAGTTAAATGTAATCTGAAAGCCCCATCACCATCGCAAAGCAAGCCCTAGGCCTAATTTTCCTATTCATAATAACAAGGGGTTTCTCTTTTTGCATATCCTGGGATGAAAGTTGCTCTCTTCCCTGGATATTGAGGTGAACTACTTTCTTTTAAAATAGGCCTACTTTAAAACTGTATCAGCATATATAACACTAGACAAAATTGCTTATTTTACATAAGTTTTTCCACTTAAGCTAATATTTACATCTTCATAATCATCATTAAAAACATAAAAGTACAATAATGTACATACATATTAAAAATAACTCTTAAAACTTTATAGCATTCCAACTTCAACATTGATGTTAATGATTATATTATCCGAATAAAGAACGCAGTGGCTACACTTACGTCAAGACGTAATTCGTATTTTTTTTTTCCGGATTACGTCAATAGATATTTCTCCACACCCTAATACTGTCCCTAACCCTAACCTTATCCCTAACCCTATCCCTAACCCTTTTTGTTTACGCAGTGGCAACGGTAACATCAAGACGTAATTCGTATTTTTTTTTTCCGGATTACGTCAATAGATATTTCTCCACACCCTAATACTGTCCCTAACCCTCACCCTAATGCTAACCCTAATATAATTGCCGGTACCCGAAAAAAAATGAGAAATAATAGAATGGCGCTTGACGTAAGCGTAGCCACTGCGAATAAAGAAAGAAAAAGAAATAGTTTTAACACTTGTCAGTAACCTCATATGCCTTTATTTATGTGTCAAATATAATTGACACAGGATGTTAGGGATTTTGTCACAGTTACAATGTTGTTCTCTCAATATAGTATTCTTTTGTGAGTGGCATGCAAAAAGAAAGTCTATTTAAGCTTTATGTTTATTCAGATTACTAAATTTACTCACGATAAGTTCTCTCACTGCATTGTGAAACATTTGCTCTTGTAAAGTAACTTCGGGGTCATCCATGGCCCAAAAAAGCCAGGTATCAACCAACTCTTCTTTTAATTATGTTCAGTTTATAAATCATGTTGATTAACAACGCAGCGATGCGAAACATGATTGATAGCGAAAGTCTAGTTGTAGTTCCGCCATTTAAATTACTAAATTTAGTTTTTAGAAGATAGAGCTTTCAAAACATAAACTTTTGTAACGAAACGAAATATCTAAGTAGGCAGATGACCAGATTAAAATCTGGTCTATGATTACCACAGATGACGACGCAGAAGAATAGTAAAAACTGATATAGTTAAAATTAGAATTTAGTATTGAATATTATTATAAAATAATAAATAGGTTCATTGTACATAAAGTATAATAGTAGCAAATAATAGCTCTACAAATTATTATTAGATAAATAGCATATGAGGCTATAGGTGAATAGCGCACACTAGTTTATGATTCCATTTCAAAGCATTTCTTTGCAAAGTATAGATCTAGCAATAATCATAACAGGTATCAATGATAAGTTTGATCATCTGTTGAATTTATTCTTACTTTAAAAAAGTTCAATATCCTTCTTAAAGTAAATGGGTTGAAGTCCCCAAATGTGCAACATTTCAAACTTTACATAGCAATTTCACTAAAAAAAAAAATTCAGAAAAGCAATATACAGATTAACAAATCTGTGTATCCGAGATAGTCCACTACTTTGTGCTCTACTGATATCAAAGCTAAATACATTCAAAGGATCGTGATTAACGGTTAAATCACCAAACAGCTTGCAACAAATGATCGAGATTAACTGTTAAATCACTAAACAGCTTGCAACAAATGATCGAGATTAACTGTTAAATCACCAAAACAGCTTGCAACAAAACAAAAGACGTCGTTTTTATTTTTTCTTAAATAAACCAGCCAGTTGCGGTTTGCATTTCTTTGCGCAAGGAAAATTTGGTGGAAAATGACGCGCTCCTTGTAGGATCTCTCGGGTAGATAATGGCATTCTCCTATATGAGAGCTCCCCCCCGCCCATCCCTTTCTTAATAATGAAATTCTGTTCAGTCTTGAAATAATGAAGGCCGAAATATTTTCAATCAAACTAAACACTTTGCATTAACACTATTAAGTCCACTTCCACATTCTATATTCAATTAGGCCTAATTAAAACTTTTTTGTCTCTGAATTTCTGCTAGAAAAAGTACATAGTTAGTCCCTATTGTTTCATCGACAGAAGGAGATATGTATAGCAGAGGCGTACCTAGGGTGGGAGGAGGAAGGGTCAATATTCAAAACTCCCCTGAGCCTCAGCATGAGTGGGGCCCCAAAATTTTTTTTACATTTAATATTAAGTACATTATCTCATGTCATGGTGTCGAATGTCAAAATGCAGGGGCCCCAAAAGAGGCCAAGCCCTCCGGGACCCCGAATCCCTAGGTTTGGCACTGATTTATAGTTGTTTATGATTGGTAACATCGACAACCAATTGTTTTTTGTTTTTTTTAGGAAATATCGGTACTACTGATTCTAAAAACTTTTTTTAAAAAATCTTTATATACATATACATATATATATATATATATATATACAAGGCCGTAGCCAGGATTTTGTTTGGGGGGGGGGGCTGTGCGGCTTGGGGGGGGGGCTGTGCGGAGAGTTTTATATAAGAAAAAATTGGAACACATTGATTAGGAAGTATATTTTTTAATAAAATTTGATTTTTAGAATTAATTTTTTAATTATATATATATATATATATGTATATATATATATATATATATATATATATATATATATATATATTGGTAAACGAAATTCAACAAAGTTGCTTTTTCGCAGCTTTCAACTTATGTTTTGTGAACCAAGACCGATACATCGTTTTTTTTATTTATAAACAAAATCTTATATTAAAACCAGAACCACAGTTAGACCTGCACGAGTTACATTTTTGGCCTCTAGAAGCAAGTGTGTGAAGTCCCTGTTAGGATGAGATGAAACCTTTTAGATCCTGTAAACCACTAATGGTTTTGTTGTGCGCTTCTTTCATCCCCGCCATAGTCGATAGTGCAATGGCCATGGAGTTTCCATGGGAGATATTACTGAGGACTTTCACTATGAAATATTTACTGGTCCTCACCAGAGATCGAACAAGGGATATTTTTAGGGCGTATTATTTTTTACTTTGTAGTGCATATTTAATTTTATTTAAATCTAAAACCTGACAGATATAGTAAAATTGAAAGGAAATGTCGAAACTTATTTCCATGCATACATTTTATGCGCAATTTTTAGAGCATTTTCGAAAAAAAATGCTCTATTGTCCCCGTTTTGTCTGTCTGTCTGTCCGTCATCACCCTAGATCTCAACAACCATAAGTCCTAGACCCATGATGTATATATCATTTTGTAGGTCTTGGCCTGCCAAGAAATGACTTTTTTTCCATTTCGCGATCTGACCTATCAGGGCCGTAAAAGGGGCCTTAGTACCATTTTTTACTATATAAGCTATATTAATAAAGGAGCGCTATATCTCAGCAACTATAAGTCCTAGACCCATGATGTATATATCATTTTGTAGACTTTGGCCTGCCATGTGTACATCAAAAGTTCATTTCGCGATAGGACCTCTGAGGGCCGGGCTTCAGGGCTCCTAAGGGGCTTATATATTATATATACACCTTGTACGTTCAATAACCCGTTAATTTGGTGCGAAATACTGCAGCACGTAGTTTCACCAAGATTTATTAAGAAACTCATCAAATGAAATAGTAAGCTTGTGTTCTGAGTTTAATTGAAAGTATCAGAGCTATGCAACAATTGACGGAGTTTTCGGACGATTAAATGACTATAATTTAGAATGTTTTCAATTATGAGTCCTATTTCAGTAACTACAAACCACTTGTAGTTAGATTTAAGAGACAATAATTTTTTTTCAAATATAAAGAAACGTCTTTATAATTTTTTTTTACAAATATATGCATTACACAATTGAATTTATAAACATTTCCAAAATTTACAAATATTTACTGAAAGCTAACAAACGTACTGATACATAACACGAAAATGCGCTAACACGTCCTGTGTCCAGAATGGAACAGGCTTAATTGCTTGTTTTTTTATACTTCGTAATAAAACAACTGAAGATGGGATAAAACCGCCAGAACCGCTCAATACAGTGGCAGGGGAACCGCTCAATACAGTGGCAGGGGAACCGCTCAATTCAGTGGCAGGGGAACCGCTCAATACAGTGGCAGGGGAACCGCTCAATTCAGTGCCAGGGGAACCGCTCAATACAGTGGCAGGGGGACCGCTCAATACAGTGGCAGGGGAACCGCTCAATTCAGTGGCAGGGGAACCGCTCAATATAGTGGCATTGGAACCGCTAAACTAACCCCGCCTTCCCTTCTGCCGTTACCGAAATGACGCCCCCGTTTGCCCTACATATATGGTTCGTAATACGGTAAACATTTAATTTTGTTCCAGGACAAATTTATTGTTCGTGATCCAAGTAGTTATCGGTTACGTTTGTTTATGAATACACCTCCAATGTGTGTGCGTGCGTGCGTGCGTGCGCGTGTGTGTGTATGAATTATATCCCCCCACCACCAACCTCCTATAAAATTGTTATTGTTTTGTTAAATGTATTAGCCATGTTATTTGTTTTTTTAATGTTCTTATCTTCTTTGTAGGAAACTATATAAGGCAGTGAAAGAGAAACATTCCCAGTTTATCGTATTATTTATTGCACACATTGACGAAAGAAACTGTGGTAAGCCATTATTCAAATATTAGTGTGTAGATCTGTTCAGTTATTTTGTGCTACATAATGAACACTATTTATCAGGGGTGATCGTTCAGTTTACATATTATACTTCAACAGGGGTGATCCGTCATCTATTCATGGGCCCTTAACAATCTCCTGCAACTGGGGCACCCTCTCTCTAATTTTTAAGCAATTTAAAACACATTACATTACAAATGGTCCGCAAAACATGCAATATTATATGGTTTTCAAATGGGGGAGGGGGGCTCTAATAAGGTATTGTGCCCCGGGCGCGGGTCAAGCTCGCTACGCCACTGCTCTGAGAGCAGGTACTGCTGACATATGCCTGGTTATCACTGTCTCATTTGACTATTGTGAAGTGAAGCTAAATATAATTCTATGCCATTGGTGAAACGAATTCAGCCATAGATTTGTATAGAAAGAGAAGCTAGTAATGAATTCATTCACGATAAACATTTTTTTTTTCGTGACACTTTTGTATTTACTGTGAAAACGTAACAAAAAAACAAAACCGGCCATTTTTTTCTGTGATACATGTTTTTAAAGAGAATATTTTACTTTTATAGGACTATAAAATGTTCTGGTATTTTATTACTAAGCATGACTGTAATCGTTTCAGTTGGAAATTTTAGTGTCACAGCGTTTCTTTTTCTCAAGATATCCTTATAAATCAGGATCCTATCACATCTTTAAAAGTTCTAACGTCATTTCCTATCTGTCCTTAAAAGTCCTAATATATTTTTATAACTTTTCAGACACGGAGATAAGAACAGCTTTATGTTTGTCTTTAATAATTTTGACTTTGCTTAGAAAATCTATCTATCTATCTATCTATCTATCTATCTATCTATCTATCTATCTATCTATCTATCTATCTATCTATCTATCTATCTATCTATCTATCTATCTATCTATCTATCTATCTATCTATCTATCTATCTATATATATCTATATGATTCCATCAATCTATCTATCTATCTATCTCTATCTATCTATCTATCTCTATCTATCTATCTATCTATCTATCTATCTATCTATCTATCTATCTATCTATCTATCTATCTATCTATCTATCTATCTATCTATCTATCTATCTATCTATCTATCTATCTATCTATCTATCTATCTATCTATCTATATGATTCCATCTATCTATCTATCTATCTATCTATCTATCTATCTATCTATCTATCTATCTATCTATCTATCTATCTATCTATCTATCTATCTATCTATCTATCTATCTATCTATTTATCTATCTATCTATCTATCTATCTATTTATCTATCTATCTATCTATCTATATGATTCCATCTATCTATCTATCTATCTATCTATCTATCTATCTATCTATCTATCTATCTGTCTGTCTGTCTGTCTGTCTGTCTGTCTGTCTGTCTATCTATCTATCTGTTCAATCCCTCTCTTATGTTCCCATACATATTTAAAACTACGTATAAATATTATTTGATGAAAAGAAAAATATTATTGCAAGCGACTGGTATTTATTTTACCAAGTTATTTGCACTGTCATATAACTTGTTTGTCCCCATTAAAAACCATTCTTATCTCAAACAGTTCAAAATGATTGGATCAGTGCTAGTGATGACTCTTCTGGCGCTTATCGCCATGTCTGAGGCTATCGTCTGCCCGGCCAACTACTGCGCATCAGTGGATTGTGTGGCTGTCAACATAGAATCCTGTGATGGGAAGATTGTACAGGGTGGAGGCTTCTGTGGATGCTGTGCCGTCTGCAAAAGAGTTTTAAGTTAGTTTTTTTTTTATTTTCTCCAGAACAAAAGGTTCTACAAGGAACAAATCTACATTATTATAACTTTTTTTAATGATTTTTTTATTGCTTCAAATAAAAAAAAAAAAACCCATTAAAATACAAATATTTTTTCGATTTTTTTTTTAAAAATGTTATTTCAGCTATATACATTTTTCATGAATAGAATACATTCAAAACAAAACTAATGTGCCTCAACTTCTAAGCTTTAAACTTTTACATTTCATGTTTCTGTGTTGACAATTTACTAAAGATTGTATCGTTTCGAAGACACACAGCTGACGCTATCTAGTCTTGGGTCCTTTGCGGTCTCTACTTAACCAATAATAAGTCATTTTATAGAAAATTAAAGTACCTAACGTGACCATCAAGGGTTAGGGACTACTGATTTGTGATAGAGCTGCTCCATTTTTGAGTTGGCCATAAAAGACCGATGGCTTGGGTGTGTTTCGTCACTGTAAACTCGAGGTTTGGACATAAAAGTTTCTACCACATATGGTGACGAATGGTCGTGCGGTAAGGCGTTGAAGGTCCCTGGTTCGATCTCCGGTGAGGGCCCAACGGATGTTTTAGGTAATGGTTAAATTCCCCGCTTTTAATCCCATGGTATCTCCATGGTCTTTGCATTCTCGGATATGGTTGGGATAAAAGAAGGAGATCGTAAAACAATCCCATGAGTGGCTTGTATAGGGTCTAAGGAAATATCATTTTTCCCTTTTGATTTCTCCAGACCCAGGTGAAAGTTGTTTCCAGCTGTTCTTGATGGGCGTACCCAGTACAGTGACCTGCCCGGATAACCATCACTGTGACCCTGTAACACACACCTGCACACCTGTTGTTTAACTTCAATGTTTTTTATTTGATTTTTTTTAAAGACATTCTTTTTAATATACATTTCACATGTTCCCTGTACAATAAAAACATTGTAAAAAATCGGAATCAAACAATTCTTTTGTTTCTTTTAAATATCAATCTTCTTTTTTTTAATTACATTCAAAGAATACAAATAGAAATGTTTTAATTTTTGTTTACAGTAGCTGTTATTATTGGAGTATATATTGAATGTTCAGATACACGTTAAAATTTAAAAATATTTTCTGTTTTATATGAATTACTAAGTGTGTTTATTCTGTTAATAAGTCCCATACCAGAGGCTGATGGGTGGGGGAACATTTTGAGTCGCGGGCCACTTTGGGTTCGTAAATTTGATCGGGCGGGCCTCACCAAGAGAAGATGGGCGGAGTGTTGACATGAACTAATTTATATCAAATGTAAACAACATTAGCGAAAAAATGCTAGTTCCTTGCTTCACTCTGAAACCAGTGGCGGGTCCGGATTAAATAGTCCGGTGGGCCGACATTGGCCAGGGGGGCCGCAGTTTGCTTATGGCTGGGCTAGCCTTACTCTCAAGTCGAGCAACGCTGGAAAACGAACTAAAAAAAATAAAATAGCTTAGAATATAAATAAAGTTGATTTTTTTTTCTTGATTTATTTTTTAAACACACAAACAAATTAATATTTTTTACCATTGAAATATTGTGTGTTCTTTCAATGTTTACCTTAGTCTCTAATAGTCCCTAAAAGAATGAGATATTTGTCTCTTAGATCATTTAAAGTACAAATGGACGTTTTTTTTTTTCTTTCACTCCCAAAGTAGTCGATAGTGCAATTTCTAGAGAGGCACTACGGAAGTATTATGTTGGTGACTTGGACTCGTCATACCCGTAACCAACAGTTTGCATGTCGTGCTGCGGCGTGACAATCCTGCACGCTACCAAAGCACCAATCAGCACCACCCAACACCACTTATCATCACCAATCATCACCCATCACCACCTATTACCACCCAGACACCCATCACCACTTATTACCACCCAGCACCACCCAGTAGTTTCCTTAGTGAGAGTCATATGGGACGACTGCCCGTATCCCCTCGTCTTAGGGAGTCCCTCGCCTGAGAGTGAGCCCGCGCATGGAGATTTTTTTGTTATTCTTACCCAAAAGTATCACAACCAAACTTTTTTTTGTTCATTTCCCACACATGACAGTTGCCATAGACAGCCAAAGTATCACATCACATTAATCCTCGCTACTAAATTGGCCACCTATGTATACACGCTTGAAGTTTTTATGAGACCAGCCGTTAAAGTAAACAATACCTCGGTAGATCTTAACAAAACAATTACTGAACAGATTAAAAAAAAACGACCTAGCTAATTAATGTTACCCTAATTATTTCTAATTGATTGCCTTCAATTCAATAGCCTGTTAATTAAAATATCAATACAGAAATAACTTTATCTCAAAAAACTTTTGCTCCAAATTCTGGTCTTCTCCAGAACATGTAAAACTTTCAGAAATAGTGTACAAAATTTTAAAAATTGAGACGAAAATCTCGTTGACAATCTGGTACAACCAGGAACCAATCTCAAGATGATTATATCTTTGTTGTTTGACCAGTATAGGGTCTGTTTAGATCAACAGCCCTCAATAGATTGATCACTATATCAAGTATAACTTACTGGCCACGTATGAGGTCGGCGAGTTGCATTCCACTTTTCCCATAGTTAAAAATTCAATGAACAGTCAAACCATTTTCATTTTTAACTAGATTTAGTCATAAAATAATGGACTTAAAAAAGTTCAATGGTAGCCACCAGAGCAGTAGCTAGCTAAACTGGCGCCCTGTGTAACATTTCTTGGCGTCCTCTTCCCTCTGGGACAAGTGCAAAAACATTCAAAAATATTCTTTCGGCGCCCCTTGATAGTTCGGCGCCCTGTTAGATCGCACAACCCTGCAGTACCCTTCTTGCGCTACTTGTAGCGGCACATAACAAAGAGTCGCATCTGTTCACCATTGATCCATGTAATCTGCAATCTAAGTTGTTTGTCCTTTTGTTCATTCTGTGCGCACACCAATTATAATAACGCGCTCAAAATTTCTCCTCTATATCACACAAACAGTATCTTACAAGCATTAGAGACTCTAAAATGCCGTCCTATTCTCGTACACAAATACACTAAATTGTTCAAATCTCAGCACCCTCTACAAAGTGCCGCCCTTCGCTGACCGCCCTGTGTGCTGACCGCCCTGTGCTGACCGCCCCCTACGCCACTCTTTCTCTCTCTCTCTCTCTCTCTCTCTCTCTCTCTCTCTATTTACACCACTGAACACATACATCACAATCAACACATATTTAAGAAACTCAAACTTTAAAATTCACTATGAAAGCAGAACATCAGTGATTGATTTAATAGTTCAACTCACGAAGTAAAACAACATGTAACCAATTACAACTATTTGATCATAGACGTTTCATTTCTTTCATTCTTCTGTATTGTTGTCTTCATAATGAGACTAGATAATAAAAAAAAATAATAATTATTACTTGAAATGGAAACGTATTTTAACGAATTAAAAAAAAAATTAAATTAACACAGCAAACAGATGATATTGCCAAGTCTGCATTAAAGGCATAGTAATTGGTTACCAAATGTGACCTTTTTATTTATTTATTTGAATAGAATCTACCCGACATTAAAGCAGGAACTAATATGGTTAAACATTAAATACTACTTGACGAACTATCATTGGCTCGCTAGAAAACTAACATTTTAATATATTGTAATCCATAATATCAACATCAGTTAATGATTGAAATTCTCTATACATCCGCCCCCCCTCCCCCATGGTTAGGGTTTCAAATTGTCTGCTATAAAGGGCTCTTAAATATGATATAAGATTCAGACCGCGAGCAAATTGATGGTGTGCTTGTAGGGCCCAATGTAAATTAAATGTAAACACCATAACATTAAAAAGATTTTAATCGCGAGCTGAAAAAAGCCGCCATTATGGCTTTTACATTGCCCGCGAGCCGCGTTTCGCCAACACCTTTTCTACACTATAAAGTCCCAATGGTAAAAACCAAAAAAAGACGCTGAAGTATTAGAAAGTAAGCATTAAGGAAAATTTAGCGATCACATTGTAAAACACATATCGCTATTGTAGTTTTTGATGGAATTGACTTACTACTTTTTTTTCTAGAATATGATACGCTCACACTTGTTTGTGCTGCTGTTGCAGTAAAATCCACTTGGACATGCAGACGTACTGGGAACACCAAGCAGTAATGTTGAGAAACAGCTTTCTCCTGCTCCTGATTGGTCATAGTGATAAGTAAAATATCAACAACACAATACATCTATTCTAAATTTATAATGTTAAAAATTCTTGGGATTGAACAGTATGTAAAATTGGTAAAAAAATAATCCCAATCGATTCTAATTGACCCATGACATGCTTTGTCTTTATTGTGAACAAACTAAATAAAAAGATGCAATAGTTAAATAAGAATATGGATGCAGAAGTCACCATATATTAACTGTGAATGGATGGTTGGATGCAGGAGGCACGCTGTACTGTGTATTGATGCTTGAGTCACTTCTACTAGCCTAGTGTATTGATATAAATGCAGGAGTCACCCTAAACTAGTGTATTGAAGCAGGAGTCATCCTGTACTAACCTAGTGTATTGATGCAGGAGTCACAACATCCACAGAATCCACCATTATGTACTATCGTTCCAGCACAATTCTCTGCTGTAACAGCAGCGCATCTGACCGTAGAGCAGATGTCAGGTGGACAGACGATGGCGTTGAGCGAGTTGACCAATAACAGGGTGATACATAGAATGAGCAGCATTGTTCTGGTAACAGAGAAGACATTGTGGAATTTATCTATCTATCTATCTATCTATCTATCTATCTATCTATCTATCTATCTATCTATCTATCTATCTATCTATCTATCTATCTATCTATCTATCTATCTATCTATCTATCTATCTATCTATCTATCTATCTATCTATCTATCTATCTATCTATCTATCTATCTATCTATCTATCTATCTATCTATCTATCTATCTATCTATCTATCTATCTATCTATCTATCTATCTATCTATCTATCTATCTATCTATCTATATATATATATCTATATGATTCCATCAATCTATCTATCTATCTATATCTATCTATCTATCTATCTATCTATCTATCTATCTATCTATCTATCTATCTATCTATCTATCTATCTATCTATCTATATGATTCCATCTATCTATCTATCTATCTATATCTATCTATCTATTTATATCTAGGTCTGTTTCTATATATTTTTGTATCTAATAACAAATACCCCCCACACACATACACATGTTTCTGAATTTAAATCAATGTATGTGCAGTTTTTAAAACTTTACTTTTTAAAAGCATATTGGCGATTACATTACTCAAATCACATTAAGGTAAATACAATAATCCCACCAACTACAATGTAACCTACCTGTCAGTTGTTTAGAGTTAATCTAAAAGTCGGTCTTTATCTCTGTTTAACCGAACTTTGTGCTTGTACACACTATTTATAGATTATTGTGAACCTTAGTTTACTTTAAGACGTAAATCAACTTAGTCGTCTCAAGAACAAAAACAACTGATAACAGTCCATTAGTTAGAGACACAACTTGTTAGTCGATGAGAAATATTAGCAATTAAGTAATTATACATTTCCAGCAGTCTTTGTACATTGTTTCAATACGAGATTCTAGTACTCCCAACACTATAAGCTTAGTCTTATATATCTTTGCTCTCAGCTTGTGACATTGAAACTGATTATTTAATTTTCTATTTAGTTTTATTCTACAATAGATTCTATGGTAAGACTGAAGAAGAATAAGCCTGGATAGTCTAATGGGGGTGGGGCTTTATTCGACCCGATGTTGGCACTTGAGAGGTGCGAATAGGGCAAATGTATCTGACCCTGATGACGGAAGCTGCAACGCGATAGAAGATCCAATCATCATCTAGATTTATTAAAACGTAATTCCAAGGTTCTGCATCTGATATATGTCCTGGGCAGTGGCGTAGCGAGGGGGGGGCAAGGGGGACCATCATGCGCTGGGCGCTACTCACAAAGGGGCGCCAAATGGTATATTTTACATATAAAGTTATATGGTTTTCGAACTGGGAGGGGGCGCTAAAAGGTATTGTGCCTCGGGCGCGAGTTAGCTCGCTACGCCACTGGTTCAGGGCTTTGAGTATGTCAATTGTTCAAATACTTTGCAAGTCCTGCGATAACTAGCAGGTCATTCTGACATTTAAAACTATTTGATTTTACAACTAAATGAAAACAGCTGAGATATTGCCGTGTAGTGGTGATTTGAATGCAGAAGCCCTTTTGTCAATGATTTAAAAGTATCATTCAGTGTATACACTGAAACTAAAAGTGCCATAAATTGTAGCCGATGAGTTAAAACCACCGTTCCATATAGTAATAATTTAAGGCACCATTCATTTTAATTATCTGTCTAACTTGATTGTTTAATTATATTTTTATACTTTGAGAATTTTACAATCCTACTCCATAAAACTGCTAAAGCCGTAAATTGTTTGTACTGCTATAAGTTATAAGTGAAATTCTCATTTGAACCAGTACGAGATATGTCCCCAACGATGACAATGTTAGTAAGAAGGTAGATTTGTATATTATTAGCACACTATTCGCATAATTTTCGCACACTATTTACACAAGTCTTGCACACTATTCGCACGATATTCGCACACTTTACGCACACTATTTTGCACATTATTCGCACACTATTTGCACACTATTCTAGCCTTGAACACCATGAATGAAAGAAAAAACAAGCAATTAAGCCTGTTCCATTCTGGACACAGGACGTGTTAGCGCATTTTCGTGTTATGTATCAGTACGTTTGTTAGCTTTCAGTAAATATTTGTAAATTTTGGAAATGTTTATAAATTCAATTGTGTAATGCATATATCTGTAAAAAAATTATAAAGACGTTTCTTTATATTTGAAAAAAAATTATTGTCTATTAAATCTAACTACAAGTGGTTTGTGGTTACTGAAATAGGACTCATAATTGAAAACATTCGAAATTATAGTCATTTAATCGTCCGAAAACTCCGTCAATTGTTGCATAGCTCTGATACTTTCAATTAAACTCAGAACACAAGCTTACTATTTCATTTGATGAGTTTCTTAATAAATCTTGGTGAAACTACGTGCTGCAGTATTTCGCACCAAATGAACGGGTTATTGAACGTACAAGGTGTATATATAATATATAAGCCCCTTAGGAGCCCTGAAGCCCGGTCCTCAGAGGTCCTATCGCAAAATAAACTTTTGATGTACACATGGCAGGCCAAGACCTACAAAATGATATATACATCATGGGTCTAGGACTTATAGTTGCTGAGATATAGCTTATATAGTAAAAACGGTACTAAGGCCCCTTTTACGGCCCTGAGAGATCAGATCGCGAAATGGAAAAAAGTCATTTCTTGGCAGGCCAAGACCTACAAAATGATATATACATCATGGGTCTAGGACTTATGGTTGTTGAGATCTAGGGTGATGACAGACGGACAGACAGACAAAACGGGGACAATAGAGCATTTTTTTTTCGAAAATGCTCTAAAAAGGAATATTCAGAAATTATTGTTTGATGTCCCTACGGGTTGTCCTTGGACCAATGAGTTAAACTGATAGTTGCCTGACATTAGTTGAGGAAATATAAAGCGGCTGGACATTGCACTAACCACAGAGTCCCTTAATTATACTTTTAATTTATACTTTAATATTCTACTTTTGACCCAATCACCCCTCATGGACTGTTAAAAGATAATTAGTTTTCGCTTAAAACTAGTAAAAAAAAAGTTCACTTCACAGTATTAATTACCGTAACATTTTTGACTACGTGATTGCTAATTATTCCTTTATTTTCTAAAAAAAAACTAAATTAAGTCGTTCATAGCTTATTAATTAGGTCAACAAAGATATATTGATCAAAGATCAGACCTAAATTGCAACAATGCCGTCCTACTTGTTAACATTGATTGTTATGTATTAGATTGATATATCTGATTTCTATAGATAGTAAATAATGACACTTGATAACTAAAAGTAAGATAGAACATAATACAAAAGTCTCCTCTGATAGAAACTTATCATTCTGTATTAAAAGATCTGTGGCGATGTCATTCAATCTTTTCCTGAACACTGGTAGCGTACATTGTGTGACTCTGTATATGTAAGTATGTCTAGCGTGAATCTTGAAACACATGATTTATCTTTATCAATACACCTATTTATGTTTACAGCGGAGTACACAACTGTATTGCTTAATGTACAGGGTTCAAACCCCGGGGGGATTTCTTTCCAACCCAACCGCACTTGAACCCACACGCTTGAGATGGATACATGATCTCACCTTGTTAAAAGGTCATCGCTTGAGATGGATACATGATCTCATCTTGTTAAAAGGTCATCGCTTAAGATGGATACATGATGTCATCTTGTTAAAAGGTCATCGCTTGAGATGGATACATGATCTCACCTTGTTAAAAGGTCATCGCTTGAGATGGATACATGATCTCACCTTCTCAAAAGGTCATCGCTTGAGATGGATACATGATCTTACCTTCTCAAAAGGTCATCGCTTGAGATGGATACATGATCTCACCTTGTTAAAAGGTCATCGCTTGAGATGGATACATGATCTCACCTTGTTAAAAGGTCATCGCTTGAGATGGATACATGATCTCACCTTGTTTAAAGGTCATCGCTTAAGATGCATACATGATCTCACCTTGTTAAAAGGTCATCGCTTGAGATGGATACATGATCTCACCTTGTTAAAAGGTCATCGCTTGAGATGGATTCATGATCTCACCTTGTTAAAAGGTCATCGCTTGAGATGGATTCATGATCTCACCTTGTTAAAAGGTCATCGCTTAAGATGGATACATGATCTCACCTTGTTAAAAGGTCATCGCTTGAGATGGATACATGATGTCACCTCCTCAAAAGGTCATCGCTTGAGATGGATATATGATCTCACCTTGTTAAAAGGTCATCGCTTGAGATGGATACATGATCTCACCTTGTTAAAAGGTCATCGCTTGAGATGGATACATGATCTCATCTTGTGAAAAGGTCATCGCTTGAGATGGATACATGATCTCATCTTGTTAAAAGGTCATCGCTTAAATAAACTTTTGCCAAACAAGCTACATGTGAAATTAAAATTAAAAACAGCTTCTTTTTGGGATTTTTCTATCTATCTATAATTGTATATGCATAAACATGTATCTAAATATATCTATATATAGATCTAAACATATTTGTATCTATATATTATATATATCTATACCTACCGATTTATCTATCTATCTATCTATCTATCTATCTATCTATCTATCTATCTATCTATCTATCTATCTATCTATCTATCTATCTATCTATCTATCTATCTATCTATCTATCTATCTATATCTCTCTCTCTCTCTCTATATATATATATATATATATATATATATATACACACAAGCGCAAAGAGATAGAGAGACAAATTAACAGACAAATTAGTAGAGACAGTTAACTGTTTATTAACGTAAGCATTGTAACACTTCAGACCTCATCTTGAAACTCAGTCCTAGTTTTTAACATTGACCAGGCAATAATACTTCACTCTCATATTTTAGTTTGATAGTAAACAATGTTATCACGTGACGTCTAAAAGCATAATGTAACATTAAAACAATGTTCTGATTAAAGCTTTTCATTTTTTTGTATTCTAAGCTCTGATGACATAACGTTTAGTTTCATACTTCCATAGATTGCAAAAGACTTTTTAAACGGTAAGTTGTGTGCCACTGTGTATTCAGCATTATGTCTAACAACACATTTACGAAAGACATTGTAAAAATTGTTTAATATCTTTTATTATTCACACATGTTGGCCGTGTAATACATATGAATAAATTTTGACCTACATGTCCATTTACAATAAGAGATACAGGGCATTTTTCGTTGTATTTTGTTTAAATCGACGTTCCTTAGTGCGGACACTTTAAATTTGTGCGTGACACTTGGAGAAATAAAACAAACGTGAACTTTGTGCTGGCCCACTTCCTCCACACCCCACACCCCACACCCCACATCATTTTACATCTTTGGGAGAGAAGTCAACGCTATATACTTTTCATGACATTGAACATATAGACAGTCCTTTTAGTAACTTTATATAGTAAAATATGTATTGATGATTTGGTCTGGGGGGTGATGGTGGTTGCCAAGCCCCCCCCCCCCCGGGTCGCGCCACTGTATACACTTTAAAATTAACAACTGTGTTTTTGTAACTTGATTAGTGGTGTGTATAACTCTGCATTGAATATCATAATGCAAGAAATGTGTTGTCTGAACAAATAATTTTATAGACTATCCTACACTGAATTTAGTTTGAAGTAGTCTAAGGAGCTTAATACAATGTAGACTTGTCACAAATTGGGTGGCGCTGTATCTGTTATCTGTGGGCTTATCTCCCGATTTGTACAATCTCCAATCTCTGTCTCCCATGGCGCCTCCAGAACCATTGCACTATTGGCAGTTATGGTGAAAATGAAAGAGAAAACAGTTCTATTAGTGCTTTATGGGATTTTGAATCTTTTAGGAACTTAACAAATACAAAAGAAAAATGTAATTAGGGAACTAGTTGTCTTTATATCTGTGATGCCCCTGTAATGATAATACCCTACTATGGTGATAGTGAAATGCACATAGAGGTACCACGGAAGACAGGGAATGATCTTTCAACATGACCTAAAAAATGCATTTGTTCATCACAGAAAATCGAACCCGGGGCAGTCGAGAGTCTTACCGCACGACAATCCGACATGGAATTTCAAGTTTAAAGTTCTGGGATTTTTAAAAATAAAATATTTACCTGAAATCAGTCGGGGAAAACAAAGGCGGGAAAACATTGTGCTAACAATACTGTCTCCAGTAGACAATTCTCAAATGTATATGAACCCGATGGCTATTATGGACATAAGAGAAGCCTAACTTTTATTTTACATCTAATCCCACAGATCATAGAGACCTAATAAATGTTATATATTTCTTTAAGATAAAAAAAAATATATAAATTAATCAGAAGATGCAACGTTGGAAGTGCTGTTTGCTTCTTGCTGCTGTCGCCTTTATTCAGAGCTCGGACAGCCTGGCCTGTACAGGCAACATATGTCAACTGGTCGACTGCATGCCCATTACAGCAGACAGCTGTGCTGGGAAATTTGTCCCAAACGGTGGCTTCTGTGGCTGTTGTGACGCCTGTTTAACTATTCTTAGTGAGTTGAGCCAATATCAACAATTGAAAATCAATCAGTTAATTACTTACTGTATATTAAATCTTAGTGTAATTTATTATCACTTATAAATCTCCTTCTTCTTCTTCCTTTGGCTCTACAGCACATTTAGGGCCATGGCTTGCCATACTACTCTTCTTCTCTTTTCCCGATCCATGATCTTCTTCCTCAACTCTCACATCTATGGCTTTAAGGTCTTTATCTACTTCCTCTAACCATCATATACAGTGGCGCAACCAGCAAAAAATGCTGAGGGGGGGGGGTTAGCTCACATATAGAAAAAAGACAGTTTATATAGTAAAATATGTTTGATGATTTGGTCTGGGGGGGGGGGCTCAAGCCCCCCTGCCTCTCCCCCTCCCCAGGTTGCGCCACTGATCATATAAACTGTGAAAATATTTTTCAATCGACACAATTTGTTCGTCTTTAGACCCAGGGGACGTATGTTGGAGCATTTTGACAGCTGGCGCACCAAGTACAGTGACATGTCCTGACCACTATCACTGTGACAGCACCACACACAAGTGTGTCGCAAACTGACCACTTTCACATTGTGAATACAAACTTCAATAAGAAATCTCAGTTTGTTAAAAAACAGTTTTTTTGTTTAAATTCTTGTTCTCAGTACTGCTTAATGCTTTTATTTATTTGCTTAAAAGTGTATAGTTAGTTTTGTCTTTCAATACAACGTGATTATTAAAACTAACAACAGCAACATAATAATGTACTCCGTAATATGCCACAAATGTTTGAAAAACACTGACTCGATAGACTCATTGGAGCGGCTTATGATTGAATGCAGACAAACGACAGCCTCTGAGGGTGTGGAAAATCATAGCATTAGCAAATAATTACACAATTGTCCCATTGGGATATGAACTAAAACTTTTAATTGTTTATTGTACCCACTGTATCTGCCGGCTTGGCAGAGTAAAAGGTTTTTAACACTTACCCATGCTGGCAAGACCAGTAGAGTGTGTGAACTGCCGATCGGCCAGAATAGCAAGGCATGGGTTTTTTTTCCTGGATCTTAACATGTCACACGGACAGAGATCAGGGTGTAGTGCGCATAGTCCCTCTGCCAGAAATAGCAGGCTGTGACAGTGTGCTTGTGTGGGACAGGGCGGAAGGGTGTCGTGTGCCGACCACAACTGTCACCACCACCGGGTGTAAAAGGCCATGGTCTCGGATGATCCTCATTGACCACATTACCACCATTATCGCAAAAGCTTTTTTTTAATTTCCTTGCTTGGACCTATCTTTTTTCCCCACAGATTGTGGTATGTTTACTAGACCATTTCCCCACAGATTGTGGTATGCCTACTAGACCATTTCCTCACAGATTGTGGTATGTCTACTAGACCATTTCCCCACATATTGTGGTATGTCTACTAGACCATTTCCCCACATATTGTGGTATGTCTACTAGACCATGTAAGCCAAGAGGCTAAGATCATTGAGAGAACGTGTATTGGTTACTACATTGTTGTAACTGTTGAGAGTATAGTAAATGCACAATGACGCTTGTAAAGAACAAATGAGTGTGAAATCTATCACTTGAAATAAATTTTTGGGAGGTGTGTCAAATAAATTATACATAACACTATTAGAGCGTAGCAGTGGGAGACATGGGTCTGTTTAATTAACACAATGCTTCGTCGAATCTCCTCAACATTTTTTACAAAGAAAGGAAAATCACAAGTCACTGTTTATGTTCCACGTTAATGTCATACCAAAATAAAACTATTCCAACGAGGAAACAGAGGACATTGATTCTCTGAGTAACTGAGGAAGATATCCTACACATATATTAGAATTGTTTACTTTATAGTACATTAAAAAACAATCTTTGAAATATATTCATATGTTGAGAAATGTTTGTTTTCTGGAACCAATGTTTTCCTCAAGCAATTTATCAGTTTCTTTTATTTGTTATGTGAAAATCTGTTTTGATATACAAGCAAGGTTGGACTTTTGCTACTAAGGCTATAAAACCCTACACCCTGGTATACAATCGGCACTTGTTAATCAGGCTTCGCTATCAAGTGGTGGTTCGTTAAACGTGGGGTGATGAAATATAGATGTTTCGATAAGCCAGCTTAAAAGCCTTCGAAATAGCAAACACTAGTGATTTTACAAACAACAATTTGTTCACCCGCTTGCTTTAATATTGAGCTACTGTCATTGTAAATAAGATTGCAAACTGTTTTACACACAGTCTGTAAAATAAACCGGAAAAAAAGTAAAGTGTTCGACATTTTTAAAAAGCTTGAGATTCCCTGTTCTAAAGTACAGAAACCATATTTTTCTAGCTGCTACGAGATACAAATACGAAGTAGATAATATATATATATAAATAGCTGTACCCCGCTAAACCTTTGCATAGAGTTATATCCCCTTATGCTTGATCGGTAGGCTAGGTTATTTTTTGGTTTCGGGCAGATCCGATGTTTTTCATGAGTGTATTTTAAACTGGAATACTGTTGTATTAATTCTTTATTTTCGATTTAACCCAGAACCCGTATCGCTTTTATATATATTATGTTTCTGTCTGTTCCTCGAAACTTTGTTGAGATCTGAGCCCATATTTACTTTTACCAAAATGAGTCATGTAAAAAATATAATACCTTTGTTTGTTTGTTTAAAAAAAAAAATTGCAAATAGGAAAACGGAGGAGCGGAGACTTCCGAAGACTAAATGAAGTTTTTTAACAGACATTTTTTAAAATTGTGACTCATGTAAAGAATCCCCACTAGAAATAAAATATTCAGAGACCAAAGCAATTATATAGAATTATATTTCAAACAAAAGTCGCAGTTATTTCCAAATAATGAAACACCACCGCGTTAGCTCTTTACATCCTTGACAAATAAGAGAAAGTTCATTTTCTGATCTCACTGGAGTTAAAATCTATTTTTGCTCAACCATGTCGCAGACACATTTCGCTGAACTTGCACTTTTAAGCGTAGAAAGTAAAATTGTCATAAATGCGAAATGTGGTTAGAGTGGGCCCTATTTATAATTTCGATAACTCTAAGACCATGAAAAAAAAACATGTATGACTTTATACACTAACATAATATACTTATGTAATTATATTAATTTATATTATCTAATTTATGTATCATGTTTTAATCATTTCTTAGAATTAGGCCCCATATTGAAATACTCTTAGGCCCACAATCTAGGCCCATAATTTAGGCCCACAATTTAGGCCCACAATTTAGGCCCGCAATTTAGGCCCACAATTTAGGCCCATAATTTAGGCCCACAATTTAGGCCCACAATTTAGGCCCGCAATTTAGGCCATGAATATGATGGTTTTTGAAAGACGAGAAAATATCTGGAATGAATTATCTGCTCGTAAACCCAGGTGTTAATGTACATATTTAAAAACCTAAGTCTGAATCTATCCTGCACTATTATTTAGAGCACTCAAAAATGATTTTAAAAATGTGTCGTTATAGTAATATTGTGTTTGAAATAATATAAAAATTCATAGTTCACTAAGCTCAACATTTGACTGAAATGAAATATTAATTAGGTCAAATTTTAATAACATAGCCTAAACAGACTAATTAATACTAATAGAAAGTATAGACACTGTTCTTTTTAAGACCAATGTTATGATATAGGCATACTTATATAAATATAAATAAAACATAGTAATGAATATCACAATGAATCAACGTGTTATCGAAAAAAAAATGGCAATGAAAATAATTTATTTACGCAAAAATATATCCCCAATAAAATGTATAATACTTAAATCAAACTTAAAGATAAAAAAGTCAAAAATAAAAAAAATATTAACATATCAAAAGAGTAATCTTATTATTATGTAGGGAAACGGTTTTGTTTATTTCCTTCTAATTTCGTTGAAGACTTTTCCAAATTTCTTGTTCATTGCAACGTATATAAAAAAATTACTTGAGCTGATGAGATAACTGAGTGTGAGTAGCATTACACCTATTGTTAACCTTTTAGGGTAATCTTCGGGCTTGGAAAAGTCAACACAATATTCCAGAAGACCCAGAATTTTATTCAGCGAGAACACTGCGCAGACTGTTAGAAGCGTTTTTGTGGTTCTGGAACTCTTTCATTTGGTCTGTGAGGTGGAAGAAACCATTTTCTCACGTTGCTTGGCGGTCAGTTGGACACGAAGGGCAATGAGGAGTGAACCAACGGTCACTAGAATTAAAGGAATGTAGAATCCCAAAGGCGAGGTGACATACCATTCGATCACAATGATTGTATCGTCTGGGTAGAATCCAGGGATTCCGCCGTTAACATCAAACTGAGCAAAATAAAAATACAAAAATTTATAAAATGTAGATATATACATTGGATATGGCATCCACATTAAATAGGCTAAAGTGACAGCAATCCACGATCTTTGAGCTGTCACTATGGAAGTAAACTGTAACGGGTAAAACACAGCCACGAATCTTTCTACTGTAATAAAAGTGACGATTGTAGCACTCAAAGGAACACCGTATGAGAAGAGAGCTTGAAATATGATGGCGAGTACATAGAGTATATAGCAAACTTCTTTGGAATATTCCCAAAATGTATAATACTGTGGTCTTTTTCCAGGAATAAATGATATGATGTTTGGAATGTTCAGTGCAGATATTAAGCAGAATGAATCAGCCACACAGAGAGATGCCAGCAAAATGTTAGATGGTTTTTTTAAACATGATTTGACCAGCACTACCATACTGACTATGTTTCCAACTAAACCAACTATAGAAACTATAGGATTTACCAGCACTACAGTAAACATTCTATACTGCAGAACAGCTTCTGTTACTATAGAGTAGGCTGCTGTTTCAGCCTGTCCATCTGTTGTATTGTTAGCTTGTCCAAAGTCCATATCTGTACTGCTTCTAATTAGCCAAATATATATCTCAGGGAACCAGATTGATAAATCAAATTCATTTCATCATTTATTTTTCTTCATGTTCAGTCTGTCACATAAAACAATTAAACACGTATGTCACTGTTTCTAACAGGTTAGTTCGAAAGATAAATGTTTAAAAAGTTGTTATTCTCGTTAGTTTTCTTTTATAAACATTTTTGAAATCTAAATATTTTTAAAAAATTTATTTCACGTTTTGATGAATTTATGACTCATTTGTTTGCTGTCCAGATCTTTCATCATTCTATTCTTAAACAATATCCTCAAATGACATTACGAAGTCATAAACCAACTGCTTTCATTAGATTCTTTGACTAGTGTCAACAATGAGAAATGAACAAAATATGTCCCGTTTACTTGGGTTGAAAATGTTTCTTTGCGTTGAATTTAAAGACTTTAAAACACAGTGCACAATGGTGCACAATGTTGTTTGTTGAAACTATTCACCAGCCCTTATGACAGCCAAAAGACAACAAAATGTCATGTGGCTATACTTAAAAGATCTTTCGATAAATGTCTTAGTTTGTCGTTACTAATGGTCATATGTATGAGAGGCACTGAAAAAGTAAGGGTTGTATCGAAGTGTCTAGTCAAAATAGTTAAGTACTAAATAATCTTTTATATAGCTAAATCCAAATAACACGTGTATATATATATTTATAATTTAGGTAAATTATTAAGGCCACATAATTGATGCTTTGTTTATTTTACAAACAGGAGAATAAATATCAACAAATTTTCGAAGCCAAAGCTGGAAGCCTAAATTTTCTAACTAACGTAGAGATCTACTAGTGCTAACATCATTTTCTAAAATTTCAAACCAAATATAATTTTCATAATTTTCAACTTTACTTGTAATTTTCTTTATGAAAAATCTTCCATGTAATGACTGGAATATTGGCCTATTTAAGATGCTCACAAAAACTTCATTGAATAATTCACTTTGTTTTTAATACGATTTCACGTTGGAACTGAATTTTATTATTTTCGCTTAAAATTTTCCCCTTTGAACATAATTCATAGCAAACCTCATTTACTTATTTTGTTACTCAAAATACAATTATATTTGTAAAAGTTAAATAGTCAGTGATGTCAATACTTAATTTATTTGACTTTCGGCGAAATCTCTGTTAGCATTTAGATCAAATGACACGTGTCAATAGACCTCCTTCTATGACATTATCGGCAATTTATACTGTTAATCTCGTCAAACTGTTTATTTGCATTCAAGGTAGGCCAATGCAAAAAAAATTATATAGATCTGTAAAGTTTTTTTTTTTGTAAATAATAGACTTAATTACTTTGGACTGTACACATTTATTTTTTGTTATTCTTAGGTTCAATCTAATTGATAAAACTTACCTTAATCTATGAACTGAGCTAACCAATGGGACGACAGAAACCATCTTAAAACAAATCACATGATATCATACTTTGCATGTTTATGGGGGAAAAAAAATTGACACGCTAACAGAATCAAATGCTATTAGTCATTTAGCAAATCAGCCAAAATACTAACTCTCATATCTTTAATAAATGGTTTGCTATTTTGGAAGACTGAGTCCGTGGGTGATGTTGTGCACCTGCGTGGATAAAATCTTACCGTTGTTCATAGTGTACTAGCGAGTTACACTTTATGGCAATTTTGAACTAAATGAGAATTTATTTTGTTTGGCTATGAAAAGTTTTTTGAGCTTCTTGTCTTCTGCACTCTGGAACTCATACTGTTAATTTTGTTTTTCAGTTAATCTATTTATGCTAATTTTTATATACATTTGATGTATGCAATCAATTATTTTTCATATTACATTTATTGAATAACTTAATATCTACTTTGTTTCTCCTTTAAAAGTAAATGATGTATTCACGTCTTTGGCTTCGGCCAGACTAGGGGAGCTAACCGTGCAGAGCCGTTTAATCTAGAAAGTACAAAGTTATCCTTACTTCAAAGTAACCTTTTTAAATATATTTCATCAGTTTGTTATATTGAAATTTTTTTAATTATTAAACATTTTTAGCATTACAATATTGCCCCATTGCACTCTTAGACTTAAATCATTATTAGTTGTTTTCCTTCACATTTGTATTATGATCGCATGTGCTGAATGGCAGATAAGCAAACTTACTGTTTTATTACATATGAAGAAATAAAGTTGTAAGTATGTAAATATAGATTCTCAATCCATCCTTCAATTGTACATTTTAATTTTGTCAGTCTCTACTTAAAAATTCATCCGGGGTCAGATTTTACTCTTAGCTGTGCGCGTCTGCATACAACTAGCCATGTGCACACACACATTACAACAGTGCACACAAAAAATATTTTAGGTCTTTATGCCACTAAGTAGCGCCAACTTTTAAAATTTCCTTTCAAAGTTTACTCTTAACTGTGCGCGTCTGCATACAACTAGCCATGCGCACACACACATTACAACAGTGCACACAAAAAATATTTTAGGCCTTCAAATGTAACATCATAAATCATAATTCTTTTGTTGTCACATAAACTTTATAATTAGTATTACACTTTTATAATGAGTGAGCTACAACCCTTTTATCAAATCTGTCCATATTAAAAAAAAGTTCATAGGGTTCGAGTATGCACAGCAGGTCCGTAGCCAGGTCAAAGTAAGCAGGGGGCACCAATACCCAGCAAGGGGTAGTTTTTCTCTTTTTAGTTACTTTTTCTTTATTTTTTCCTCTTTTTCTTTTTTAAGCGGGGGGGGGGCACTCCACACCTAGCGGGGGGGCACGGCCCCCTAGTGCCCCCCCCTTTGGCTATGGGGCTGATGCACAGTCGACTGGTCCGAGACGAGAAGAAGGTTGGGTACCACTGGTTTACGACACTGTGTAAGCCATTCTTTTTTTTTGATTGCAATATTTAATGATCATGACTAATTCTTTTATAGCTCATTTACTAGTAGTGCAGTTCTACATTCAAGTTTAATGTTAGAACTCATTTTACAACGAAGCACTTCTTGTTGGCATTGGATAGAAACTATTTCATTGTGCTTCCTATATTTTGATATTGATGAGCCATCATCCAATCGTCTCACTTGTTAACAGTAACAAGCAAATGCTTCATTGTACTTTCTACTTGTTAACATTGACTAATCAATTTTTTTTCAGTTTAACATTTACCTGTTAATATTTCATTGTGTATCTTTTTGTTAAACTTTGACCAGCACATGGTTAACTGTAGTCATACTTGTTAGCATTAACTAGCCAAAATATCTCTCTGTACTTCTTAGTATTGGCTACCCAAAGGTTTTATTGTAAATCCTACTCCTTAACATTGTCTAGCCAAAATTTCATTCTTATATTTAAGTTTGATGATTGATGGATATTAAATAGCGACAACATTTAAAATGTTTTAAAGTGAAATGTACTTAAGAAATAAATTTTCAGATCAAATAATATCATGATAGTAAAGTAAGCTCTATATTCAAGTGTGACAAGTGCGGCAGGGATTGCCACTCCCGAGTCGGACTGCACAGGTATTCTCGGCGGTGTAGACTCAATTTAGCTACACCATCGTCTCTCGAGACGGACGGATACCGACGACGAATGTAAGCTCTAGTCTATAGATATCACTATGTTTCAAAGTAAAAAAAAAATTCCTGGATTCAAAGTTTTATTTTTAATCCTTTATGCCTAAAAAAAACAGAAAATAACTATTGTTCCATTAAAACATTGTTTCTGCGATCAGGATAATGATATTTTGAAATTCGTGTTTTCATGTAAATTTTTTATTTACATGCTAAACTGAATTGTCTTATATAATATTGCGAACTGCTAGAATTTTCTGTTTTCAAGAAAACTCTTGAATCGCATTCAATACTGAGTAGTCTTCTAAAAAATTCTTTTAAGAAACTTTTAGAACTTTCTAGGAATGTCTAATAGTAGTCATCCAAGTACAGGTGCCTCAAACCAACATTTCGGATTATACTATTGCTGGGTAAGAGAAACACAAATCGTAGTCAAAGAGCAATTATTGATTTATTTAGCAGATGAATTTCGCTACGTGTGTGAGGGGACGGATGGTCGTGCGGTAAAGCGCTCGACTGTCGACCTGAAGGTACATGGCAACGATCTCCCGTGAAGAAATTTTTCAGGTCTTGGCTCAAGTTCTCGATTGACCTATATCTTCCGACATCCATTCTCAAGCAGTGGAACTTGTTGGATGAATGCGTGCAAGTAACTGATCAGAGAAAACGTCACCAACTTCTTCAGTTTTGCTGTAGTTACCACAGGTAACCCGAGTGGATGACCCGGAGCCTCAAAGTTGTGCTGCTTCACAACAGAAATAACTACAAAGAGGACTACACCAGAGTAAATGTGGCTGAGTACCTTGTAGTATTACGACTATGGGCCTTCAAGGTGGTTTCACGAAATGTTAAGATATATTTGACTTTGAACGTCGGTACCAAGAGCAGTATAACGAAAATATGATGGGGGACTATATTTAGGTGCCGTACATTCGCATATCTAGAAAACATAATCATTTCTGACCTTTCAAAGCGATTTTCAACTGTCTTTGTCTATTTATCATACTAGTTGTTTTTTAGACCGCATGGACACAAAATATATATTTCATTGTTTTGTTACAATAAATACACCATTTTTTAAGGGCTGTGGCTTAAGTCCCGGAATCCGTCCGTCAATCCGCTCCTGAGTATAATATAAAAATTATATCACAATGTAATAAAACGAAATTTACAATACTACAAAATAATTGACATGAAATATCTCTCCATTGACTTCCCAATAAAACACACGATACTTTAAATTACTATTATTCAATGGTCACGTTCAAGGACATATACAATCATTTCAAGTGATTACATTAAACATCTTAACAATGTCTACGATGCTATGCTGCATACAACAATGCAAAATATCAAACAATAGATATATATAAGGATATTTTAAGTCAATTTTTAGAGCATTTTCTCACGTTGCTTGATTGTTTATTTAACACGAACTGAGATAAACAGTGAACCTATGGTCACCAGTATCAAAGGAATGTTAAGTCCAAACGGGCCTACATCATACCGTTCTACTGTAATGATCCCATAATCTGAATAAAAAATTAAGTATGTCACTATGGAAGTAAAATGTAATGGATACAACACAGCTAAGAATCTTTCTACAGTAATAAAAGTGACAATTGTAGCACTCAGTGGAACGCCGTATAAAAAACACAATTGAAACAGTAAAGCTAGTACATACAGTGCATAGCAAATCTCCTCGGAATATTCCCATGCTGCATAATAATTTGGTCTTTTTCCGGGAATGTAAAATAAAATGTTCGGAATGTTCAATGCAGATATTAAACAGAATGAATCAGCTACACAGAGAGATGCCAGTAAAATGTTGGATGGCTTACTTAAACTTGACTTGATCAGGACTACAATACTGACGATATTTCCAACTAGACCGACAACAGCAATTAATGGGTTAATAAGCAATATACTAAACATTTTATACTGAATAATAGCAACATCTGTTAATGTACTAATTATGTTGTCAGAAGTGTTACTTTGCCCATCTGTTGTTTTGTTAGCTAGTCCAAAATCAATTTTCGTTTTTTCCCCGAAATGAAATAATGAGAGATTCAAATTGTGTACTTGGTTTTTAAAAGTGTACTTTGAATTTTTTTAGGATTTTCTTAAATTTTCTCAAATGTTTCAGGATATTGAATTCATCGCCTTGATTACAATCACTTCGTTTTTACCGCTTATTTGAAAACAAAAGTATAATAGTCCTAACAACAAAATCTATAAAATGTTTTCAAAACATCAAAAAACTTCCAAGAAATATTTGGTGAATTGTATACAGCATATATTAATGATCGCTAGAGGTATAAATTAATGTTTGTAGAGCTAATGGAATATTCTACAAAAAAGCTGATAGCATGGTGTAGAATAGTGTTGATGGTCTTCCATTAAATGTTACAGATGTATCTTCACGTTTTAGGGAGCTATGAGACTGTCGGGAAACAGTCAAACTGTTACAGTAAAATGTCATTACAAGTTGAATGGATGCACGGCTCCGAGATAAAAAAAAATCGTCCACCAGTATGGTAAAACAAGCAATCTAAGCCTGTTCCATTCTGGACACAGGACGTGTTAGAGCATTTTCGTATTATGTATCAGTACGTATGCTATCTTTCAGTAAATATTTCTAAATTTTGTAAATGTTTATAAATTCAATTGTGTAATGCATATATCTGAAAAAAAGATATTAAAAAGACGTTTCTTTATATTTGAAAACAAAATTATTTTCTCTTAAATCTAACTACAAGTGGTTTGTGGTCACAGTTAACAAAGTATAAATTCTGCCGTAACATATTTGGCGAGAATTTAAAGTTACATTTGGCGAGCCAGCCATCAACTTACCAACTCTGACGTAACAGCTACACATAAAACAAAGTACGGGAAGTAAGTCATATTGAATAACTGTTACAAAAATAAATAATGATTACGCCCCTTTGATTAGCTTTTATTATTTATATTTAAAATATAAGCAAAACGGTACATAACAAACTCTTATATTTTGGCCCTGAGAGGTCAAATCGCGAAATGGACTTTTGATGTACACTTGGCAGGCCAAGACCAACACAATGATATATACATCATGGGTCTAGGACTTATGGTTGCTGAGATATAGGGCGGTCCATTATTAATATAGCTTATAGCTTATATAGTAAAAAACGGTACTTTATAAGGCCCCTTTTACGGCCCTGAGAGGTCAGATCGCGAAATGGAAAAAAGCTATTTCTTGGCAGGCCAAGACCTACAAAATGATATATACATCATGGATCTAGGACTTATGGTTGTTGAGATCTAGGGTGATGAATGACAGACAGACAGACAGACAGACAAAACGGGGACAATAGAGCTTTTTTTTTTCGAAAATGCTCTAAAAAAAGCAATCTCTTCTCTAACAATCAAGAAATATCCGAAACAATTTAATTTTTTTTTTTTAAATCTAATAATTATTCCGAAAAGAGTCATTACTGAAAGAGAAATTCTGTATTTTAGAATAATTTTAAAATTGAATAAAACTATAACATTATGAAAATTATTAAGCTCTAAGAGCTTTACTCTCAAACAAATAGAATATGTCGACATTATTTTTTTTTAAATTTTAGAACGAATTTAATCTTTTAAAACAAAATTTTATATCTTCTGACTTTTGTATTTTCCAATTAATCTAAAATTAAATTTATTTTATTTGTTTTATATATTTACCACCGGAGTAAAGAGTGCATTTAATTTAAATAGCTATTATTAGCGTAGGCCTGCGATCCTTAGACATATTTCCATTGCAATCTCCTACAGACTTAACGTAACGGATGGTTGTTCTGCTCGTAAACCCAGGTTTAACTGTAAATTTTTAAAATCGAAATTTGAATCTTTCTAATATTTAGAGCATACGAAAAAAATGAATTGCTATATATTAATAATTTACTCTGTATAAATAGATGAAATTGTTATAAACATTGTTTTTTTTTTAAAGATCAAAGCTATGATAAATACTAGGGATGTGACGGAGCTGATGAAAATTCGCAAATATAAATCCGTCGGATTCGAATGCGGATTCGGATTTGGGTCAACACTTGGCTAAAAGGGAGTATACCAAGGTGTCAGTCCCGTGCCCCCCCCCCCCCCCATGATTATGTATTGAAAATCAAAGTTAGTACATATTTTTTAAATAAATGTTTTAAAACATTAAACAGTGCAGAGACTAAGAATATAAACCCTTTTTTTATTTAACAACTAAGATTATTTATTACAGTTTGTATTCACAATGTGAAAGTGGTCAGTTTGCGACACACTTGTGTGTGGTGCTGTCACAGTGATAGTGGTCAGGACATGTCACTGTATTTGGTGCGCCAGCTGTCAAAATGCTCCAACATACGTCCCCTGGGTCTAAAGACGAACAAATTGCCCCCCCCCCCATGAATACGCCCATGGCCATAGGCTATGTATTACGCGGCCAACATGGGTGAATAATAATAGATTTCAAAAAATTTTTACAAAGCATTTCGTAGATTTATGTCACATATGGTGCCATACACACAGGGATACAGTTTGAATTATTTACCTTTTAAAAAGTCTTCTGTAATCTATGAAGGCATTAAACTAAACTTTATGGCATAAGAGCCTAGAATACAAAAATGATAAGATTTAATCGAAACATTTTCCTACTAAACCGTCAAATTAATTATGACCTATCATGGCCATTTATCTTAGCTGCCAATGATATTTGATTAATAATTACTAAATTATCCTGATGAAGAGTATGATATTGTTTTTCGCTATTTTTTTGCTATTTTTGTAGACAATTTAATATTAATAAATCTAAAACTACAGCTACAGTCAAAATATTTTTTATAATGGTCTCCATTGTAGCTTTCTAAATTGTCATAAAAGTACTTTGGTCTTATAACATCAGCTAAAGACTAAAACGTAATTTTGGAACCCCTGCTTGAGTATTGTCGTCTGCGAGTTAACGCGAGAGCTCCTAATGATTGTGAGTTTTACTTACGTCATTCAATCGTGATTGAGCCTAGAATTTCTGCCGCTGTGGTGATAACAACACGATTTGATTATGTACAAATATTACCTATTTTGATTATGTACAAATCTTATCTATTTTAATTATGTACCAATCATATCTATAGTCATCTGCGGCCCATAATATTTTATCATTTAGCAAAATCTCTGAGGTTATCATGAAAAGATCAAAATTAAGTTTATGGATCTACTTATTTTATGTTATAAATTAAAAAAAAACAACAAAGCATCAAATAGAGACGCAGACACGAGGCCATTAATATTTAAACAGGAAACAGTTTTCTTATTTTCGATCATCAGCCCTCAAACCTGAGACTGATTATATTTAGATGTATTGTCCTCAACACTAATGCTTATTTGAAAAAAGACCTAAGGAAAACTTTCTATTTTGTATTTTCAATTCAAAAAATAATCTTAGACTGCGCCATGCAAAGAATTTTGAGGTTTTGTAATGTGTTTTAAATGGATGTGTATTTAGTATTTCTGATGAACTAAATATATTGTTTTCTAAATAATTTTTTTTTATTATGACTACCGATGTAACCAAAAAAAAAAAAATTACTGAAACTTTTTTTTTACAATTTCACTAATGCTACTATATAAGTTTCTAAAGCAAGATAAAATTGTACAGCCAGTTTTCTGCCAGTACTGTCCGGTGCAACAGGCATAATATTTAGTAGGTTGGTTGTAACAGACTCATCACTGCTATTTTTGAATTAGTATCATTACAGTAAACAAGAAAATTAATCACACATGAAAATACAAACTCATTTCAAATTTGTTAAGCATACATAATTTTTTATTAATTACCAGAAAACACACTTGATCAATTTCTAGAAAACATAATATTTACATATACTAAAAGAAACATTTATTTTATGTTACATATGCATCGCTGATTAATTAAACAATATACATATCTACATGGAATCTAGGCCTACACATCAACAGTCTGTTAGAAAATGCCTTGCAACAATAATAATTAAAAGTAAATATTAATACATCTGATATACGACAGACATACTCACAGATACACACCATACTTCAGAGTTTGAGTCATCAGATACACACCATACTTCAGAGTTTGAGTCATCAGATACACACCGTACTTCAGAGTTTGAGTCATCAGATACACACCATACTTCAGAGTTTGAGTCATCAGATACAGACAAAGTGAAAATATACAATGCGACAAATCAGTCTCACATTGATAACAATTGTTACTCAGAACTTGTTTACATCAAATGCTGTTAACCTTTTAAATACATAATCTTTTAACACAAAACTAAAGTAAATTATAAAAAAGAACGTTCAACAGCATGGTAGCATGTCTCAGTTCTATGTGTTAGTAGCGATATCGCCAGATTTTGATGAATGAAGTATATTTGAAACTAAGGCATGGGACAATTCCATTCCTCTGTACATGAAGTGATCACCTCCAGATATTGAAGAGTTCTAGCACTGCACTGTGAGGTTATGTTGGAACCAACAATTGAGATACTCGTCTTCATGATGACTGGGTATATGAGTGACATCTTGATCGAACACTGAGGGGAAAAAAACGTTTTATTTATTGTGAATGTATCAATAGTTCAATATTTACGAAGATATATTATTACTGTATTACGTTGAAAAAAACAACAACAACATTAATATAGAATCGTGAAGAAAGGAAGTGAATTTATCTAAGCTACATAAATATATGAACATAACAGTAGAGCTATCTTCATATAAATATCTCTAGATTGAGCATAGACTAATGCTACAAATCAATATCTGTAAATGTTAATATATAAGTAGCATATTGAACATATACTTGTCAACTACACATTTTCTAGAAGAAATATCTTAATAAAATAAATTCATCAATGTCGGACTAAATTTTTTAAATTTATATTACAATTTCATGGGGCACTAAAGAGTATTGAATATCCAATAAAAAGAAGTGTTTCCTACCTTTTCTAACTAGGACGGGTGGGCTAGATTGAAATATCTCGAATATATCTTCAACATCGCTTGTATCACTTTCTTCTAACGTGTCACTTTCATAGTCCATTGTGTAACTGTCCAGTGATTGATCACTATCAAATGTGTCAGTGAAGTAAATACTGTCATCACTGTGACAACTGCTTTCATCGTCAGAATCATCTGTCACACAATCTTCTGTTTCATCTGTCTGTCCACTCTCATCCTCTGTGAAGTCATCAGTTTCATATGTTGACACAATGATATCTGCGTCAGTAATCTGTAAGACAATATGACAATGTCAACATCGAATCTGTTGTATACATGTAAATTAAATTGTTTATTACGCACATACATGTCCAGTAATGTTCTAGCAGATAACACACCTTTAAGCAATTTAAACGATGAATTCAGAAAATTCAGTCAATTTAGTTTTTCATTATTGAACAAATATTAAAAATTGATAACTTAAGATCATTGATCCTAATCATAGCATGAGTAGAAATATACTTAAATGACATTAGTCAACTTACAGAGTGCCAACAGTGACACTGATGTAGCTCACAACAGGCAATGGGGCTAACTTCTACCTCACAGTCAACCCTGGAAATGTCTGAAATGTCATAAAAAACCAAGGTTTAGAAGATAAACATCCTAAGTTGTGATAATTTGATTTGTTTTCTGTTACATGTTAACATTGTGAGCGATGAACATTTGTAATTAAAGAGACTTTGGCAATCACCCGTGGGGGGAGCGCTTATTCCACGACGGCTATCGCATTGTCGCCAGTCAAAGTAATTTATGCCACTCAATGGGAAGTAATTTCCTATTCAGAAGCCGTTCTGAATACCAGCTAAGTTAGTTTAGATATAATGATTATTGCTTTCTTTACATTAAAGAGAAAAAAAACAAAAGAATGAAATAAAAAAAAAAGATAATCATTTTAGTTTAGTTTCATTTAGTTGAAACAAGATGCTATGGCCTTTTATTTATTTATTAACAGATATAGCTTTAACCATTCTCTCTATCTCTCTCTCTCTCTCTCTATATATATATATATATATATATTAGAATAGTGATCGAAATTGACGCATAATTAGAACATTTATCGAAAATTAACGCATATTTCAATCGATACAATATAATACATTTATGCATATATATATATATATATATATATATATATATATATATATATATATATATATATATATAGTAAACCAGTTTGAATGCTATATAATATAGTAATTTTAGATTTTAACTACTCCAAGAGCTATATATTTTACAATAGTTTCAAATTTACACAATTGACATTATATATTAAAGCAATCTAACTACATTTCGTTAGCAGTGCTCAAGATAATTATCTTTTATTCTCAAGATAGAGATAGATATATTACTGTTATTGTATTAAGAATTAAAACCAACTCGCAAGTATTCCATTAACTTTGATATAACAATATTAAAAATTAATATCGTTCTCGGTGGGTTTATTTTTAAATTGTAAAACGCATAATTTGTAGTTATAACTGTAAAATATATAGTCAACAAATAGTAAGTTTCCTACATACCCATTCTATAATCTTGAGACTTATGAAATTAGAAATACACTCAACACAAATATGATCACTTTAATTAGCTCCGAACTAGGTGAAATAACTCAAATAAAGTTCAGTGTAGAATGATTCATTAAAGTAAAATCGAAGCTTATATGGCTTTCTGATTCAATGTTGTGTGCTCGTTGCCATAGTAACGACACACTAAGATACATGCATTGTGTGATCAGGATAAGAAAATATTTACCCCACTGACAGACATCAAGATGGTCACTTTGACGTCATGGTCATGGTCATCTGTAGACTCCGGCCGGTGGACCATACGGGTGACGACACATTTGTTAAAACAAACACCTGGAGGGGAAGGGGTTAAATTGAATGGACGTCACTCTTTAATATATGAAGATGGTTTCATTTATTATCAAACATTTTATACTGTAGTTTTTGGACGTAGGTAAAAGATGTGTTTAGTGGCTAATGTAATATTCATTTCCGAATATGAAATTGAAAATGATACATTTTCATTTGTCCATAAAACATAAATTCCTCGCAATGGCTTTTTTTTTAATTAGAAGAGATATGTCAGAAAAATAAAGGATTTAACTAGTGTCTAGAAATGAATTATAATAAATAGTTTTAAAAAAAAAGGTGTACATGGTTAAAGAATTAAAATTTCAAATAGTTTTGACCAGCTCAATAATTTGACGCATTTTGTCGTGGTAATATGAACAGAATTTTTTTTCGTCGTGGTAATATGAACAGAATTTTTTTTGTCGTGTTAATATGAACAGAATTTTTTTTTGTCCTGGTAATATGAACATAATTTTTTTGTCGTGGTAATATGAACAGAATTTATTTTGTCGTGGTAATATGAACATATTTTTTTTTTATGATCAAGAAAACAACTTGGTGTAAAATTATTTAATAAACAAAATGTGCAGTACAAGTGGCATGTGCCACTTCCTGTGGTTGGCATGTGCTGCTACCTGTGGCATGTGACGCTTCCTGTGGCATGTGACGCTTCCTGTGGCATGTGACGCTTCCTGTGGCATGTGCTGCTACCTGTGGCGTGTGACGCTTCCTGTGGCTTGTGTCGCTACCTGTGGGTGGCTTGTGCTGCTTCATGTGGCATGTGTCGCTACCTGTGGCTTGTGTCACTACCTGTGGTTAAGGTGTGTCACTACCTGTGGGTGACATGTGACGCTACCTGTGGTTAACATTTGTCGATTCGTGTGGTTGACTTATGTCACTTCCTGATCAAACCTGGTGAAAAGTTCCTTAATGATAATAATTTTTATATGTAAGGGTTTGGTCTTGAAGTATAATAGAACATGAATAAATATGTTTTATTGTAATCAGGCACAGTTAACCATTAGAAGTACTTTACCGAATAAGTGAAACCCGAAGACCTTCGAGGTCGAGTTAAGTTCAAGTTTGATCGATCGCTCTCTGCCAGGATCCTATATAAAATGTTATCATGAGTATTGTACCGACTATCTAGTGCCCGCACCTCTGAAAGACCCCCGTCCCCCCTCCAGTACTATATCCTATTAAATGAGGGGGGCCTTCCAGACCAGAACTGTTAAATTGTTAATACTCTCTCAATATAATTTGACACCATCTTTTTTGTTACTGGTCTAATAATATGTTTCTTGATATATTCCACGAGTCATTTAAAAATTTAATCCTAGATGTACATAACAGCTGGCTAATGCTCGTTGAAAGTTTTAGTCCAAGGAATTGATCATGGAGTGTACAATTGATACGTCTGTTCAACAATGTAAACAGTTTTGCAAGTGCAACAAATGATGTTAAACTCATCGGGATGGATTAGTTCCTGCAAGTCATTGGAACTTGTAATTATATACATCTTAGCCGTCCAACTTGAGCCGACATAAGCTACACAGCCAACGGTCTATCTCACTAGAGTTGGACTAGCTTAAAAGATTTGACTCTAGAATGACTAAATCTCAATGATCCATCTATATTTAATTTATATGAAAAACGAAGTAAAGTTTCCTAAGCCCTTAATTTCCATCTTGGCTGATGAAGTGTAGAATTCATCTGTCTCTGTAACCACGGCATTTAAAGAGATTGTGTGCTTAGCACAACAACCAGTAGCAGATACTTTCCCAACTTAAGTAAGGTGCAAATTTAAAGCTGGGTAAACTTGAGGGACGCTCAACCAACTTTCATCAGAACCTGGAAAAATTTCATTACTTTTTACCAAGGATCGAACCCGGGACTGTCAAGTCAACAGTAGAGCGTTCAGCCACATGTCCCTCTAATTTACACAATCTGTATTGTCAAGTCAACAGTAGAGCGTTCAGCCACATGTCCCTCTAATTTACACAATCTGTATTGTCAAGTCAACAGTAGAGCGTTCAGCCACATGTCTCTCTAATTTACACAATCTGTATTGTCAAGTCAACAGTAGAGCGTTCAGCCACATGTCTCTCTAATTTACACAATCTGTATTGTCAAGTCAACAGTAGAGCGTTCAGCCACATGTCTCTCTAATTTACACAATCTGTATTGTCAAGTCAACAGTAGAGCGTTCAGCCACATGTCTCTCTAATTTACACAATCTGTATTGTCAAGTCAACAGTAGAGCGTTCAGCCACATGTCTCTCTAATTTACACAATCTGTATTGTCAAGTCAACAGTAGAGCGTTCAGCCACATGTCTCTCTAATTTACACAATCTGTATTGTCAAGTCAACAGTAGAGCGTTCAGCCACATGTCTCTCTAATTTACACAATCTGTATTGTCAAGTCAACAGTAGAGCGTTCAGCCACATGTCTCTCTAATTTACACAATCTGTATTGTCAAGTCAACAGTAGAGTGTTCAGCCACATGTCTCTCTAATTTACACAATCTGTATTGTCAAGTCAACAGTAGAGCGTTCAGCCACATGTCCCTCTAATTTACACAATCTGTATTGTCAAGTCAACAGTAGAGTGTTCAGCCACATGTCTCTCTAATTTACACAATCTGTATTGTCAAGTCAACAGTAGAGCGTTCAGCCACATGTCCCTCTAATTTACACAATCTGTATTGTCAAGTCAACAGTAGAGTGTTCAGCCACATGTCTCTCTAATTTACACAATCTGTATTGTCAAGTCAGGAAAAGAGTTTCTATATTTAAATTCCTATTTCAGAGTGAGAGCAGCATTTTCTGTCTAGATATCCACTTCTTGAGAAGCTGGGAAATTCTTATCGAAAGCTTATTAAAATCCTGTCCCAATCATCAACATAGTCTGTGGAACAACCATTGACTGAAACACTAAATACAGGGGATGGATGGCCGGGTGATGTAGATGTTTAATTTTATATAGATAATTGACTGAGATAGCTCGTAAAAGCTAGATAAGTCTATTCTAATTAATTATACAACAAAAGGGTACTTCAGGAATATTCTGTTACAGTGGCGGTCTGAGGAAGGGGATAGTGGTAAATAGCCGACACTGACATACGGTCATCCCAACTACCACGGCAGGAAAAAGAGAAAAACTTAAGGCTTTTTTTGAAAATGTTTATTTTAGAATATTCTATCAAAATCAAAGTATCAATAGGAAATATCAAATAAAAAAAATCAATCAATCAGTACAAACTGTTGTTTTATAAAGACAACATTGCACAAAATCATTAAATACAACATAATAATGTGAATGTTCGAATAAGAATGACCAAATAATCCCAATATATCTTCTTCTTCCTTTGGTTTTACAGCCCACTTAGGGCCCTGGCCTGCCATACTACTTTTTTTCT
Organism: Bulinus truncatus; assembly: GCA_021962125.1. Lineage (NCBI taxonomy): Eukaryota > Metazoa > Mollusca > Gastropoda > Planorbidae > Bulinus > Bulinus truncatus. The sequence continues at coordinate 1,852,529 of JAGDYQ010000020.1, forward strand.
CCACTTTTCCCGATCCATGGTCTTCAATATATAAATATATAGTTTGTTTGAGATATTGTTATTGTGTCGTAAGTTAGAGGCTGTGTCATTACACTTATGCCCAGCGGTAGGTGCGCTGTTATATTACAAAGTTAAGTATATTGTATAATTCTAATAGTAATGGGTTATGTTATTGTAACAGCCGGTTGGCCTAAATTTCATTAGTATATGAAACTGTACAACAGTCCTAATCCTACCACTGCCCATACCTGGGAACGTACTGGTGAGACGAGATAAAGGGCAGATACAATATAAATGACAATATTGAAAGCTTATACTGAATTTATATTGAAAGTTCTTTTCCCAACTATTACTGAGCAATATTTGAACCTGTAGGTCACTTCAAATGGTCAGCGGATTAGCAGGTCGAAACGCTCGAGGCGAAAAAACAGATTGGCCGACTGACATGACCGTGTGACCACGGAATATGAATGATACAGAACGCGCGTCGTTAGTATGAATTGATCTGAAAGCCACTATTATATGTGTGTGTTGTTCTATTGCGTATCAATATTTAGGTGCCACACATAAGAAAAAGAGTAAAAATTACATTATAAAAAATATTTTATAAAAAACAACGTTTTTCTTGCGTACTAAAAAGCAGAAAATAATTTCTAAATAAATTGGTAACATGGTAATAGTAATAGACTTTATAAGAGCTTCTGATTTTTATAAAAACGAAAAAGGATGGGCGCATGAATCTTATATTAGAATTTGAAAGTTTGTATTACAGCATTAGAATCACCAAATGTTAACAATTAAATCCCAAAAGAAATATTACAGAAGGTTTTCGAAATATCACGATATTGCAGATCATTTATTAGAACTTAGTCTAGATAACAAAATGCATATGAGTATGTAAAATTAATTCTAGTGTTGTATAACACTCTTGACCTCGTGACCTCTCACTTGACCTCGCCACGCAAACATACACAAATGTGTGCTTAACCTACACAACCGCACATTGTAAAATTAAAGAAAGTAGTGAAACGTATTCGATTATCATGTTTATAAACAGAGAATATAAATTTTGAATTCTTTCACTTTAAATAATTTTTCAACACATTTGTTTTTATTGCGCTACGTTCGCTTTTAAAATCAATTTTGGCCGTTCTGGAAGTTGTCTAATCACAAGAACGTACAGGAGAGCTCTAACGTGAGTGTGTGTGAGTGTGTGAGTGTGTGTGAGTGTGAGTGTGTGAGTGTGTGAGTGTGTGAGTGTGAGTGTGTGTGAGTGTGTGTGTGTGAGTGTGTGTGAGTGTGTGTGAGTGTGTGTGTGTGAGTGTGTGTGAGTGTGTGTGTGTGAGTGTGTGTGAGTGTGTGTGTGTGAGTGTGTGTGAGTGTGTGTGTGTGAGTGTGTGTGAGCGTGTGTGTGTGTGTATGAGTGTGTGTGAGCGAGTGTGTGTGTGAGTGTGAATTCGGAACCAATTTTAGACCACTTTCCGAAAAACTATAGCTCTGATACTTTCAATATAGATCAGAACCCGATGACAATGCAATATTCTTACTATTTCATTATGATTTGATGAGTTTCTTAAGTATTTTTCGAAAATAGAATTATTGTTGCTGGAGTAGTGAAGAAAGAATGTGTGACGTCAGAGCTCTCCTGTACGTTCTTGTGATTAGACAACTTCCAGAACAGTCAAATTCAATTGTTTGCTGTCCCGATCTTTTATATTTCACCATTCTATTATAAAATAAAATCTTCACATGACATTGTTAAGTCATACACCGGCTGCATACATTAGATTCTTTGACTAGTGCTAAAGTATAAAAATAGTTTTAAGAAAAAATGCTTCTTTCTGTTCGATGGTAAGATGACTTTAAATCACAAAGATCTTTGTTGAAGTTATTAATCACTACTTGGTTATGACAATCGAAAAAAAAACAGAATGTTGTGTGACTATACCTAGAAGACTTTTCATTATATATCTTTGTGTGTCACTACCATTAGTCGGATAATGAGAGACACTGAGAAAATAAGTATCGAATCGAGGTGTCAAGTCCAAATGGCTAAGTAGAACTAAACAATCTTTTAAAGAACTGAATCTAAATAACCCAGTTATATACAATGTAGATCATTCACTAATAAGTGACCCTTTTCTTTTTATCATACAAACATTCAAAAAATACCATCAGCATATTTTCAGAGACAAAGCTGAACGTGTTAATCATCTAAATTACGTACCGATCAAAAAGTGGAAACATCATTGCTTAAACTGTCACAAAAATTTAAAAAATAAATAATATTTAAATTTAAAACAATTTATTTACAAACTTTTTAAATCGAAACTTCTTCATGAGAAAATCTTTCATTAATTGACTCGAATGTTTGCTAATTAAATATTCGCATGAATTTTAGCGAATAATTTTTGTTTTTTAAATACAATTTCACATCGGCAGTGAATTTTTTTTTATTTTCTTTTTTTTTTTACTTTGAATTATCATCTTTGAACATAATTATTAGCAAAGTTCGATTTACATATTTTCTGAATTCAAACACAATTTTATTAGTAAACGTTTTATAGTCAGTTATGTCAATACATAATTTAGTTGACTCTCAGCTAAACCTACATTAGCAATTTGATCTAATGTCATGTGTCAATAGGTCTCATTCTATCACAGGGTGGGTTATTTATAACGCTAATTTCATCAAATCGTTTTATTCCCTTCACGAAACACCCATGTTAAAGCATTGATTTGTAATGTTAATGTGAATAGTCAAAAGTACTGAATTACTGTATACAACCCACTTTGTCAAATGTTTTGTTCAATCCAATTGATAAAATTCACCTTTCTTCTATGAGATGAGCTAAGCAATGGGACAACAGAAAACCGTGCTGAAAGCAAACCACGCGATATAAAACTTTGCATGTTGCTGGACGAGGAACCAACGGCTTGATGGTAGAGATTGTTACGGGTTGAGTTGGACACATACAGTAATTTATCCCCCCCTCCTTCTCTCTCTCTTTCTCCATCTCTCTCTCTCTTTTTCTCATCCCCATCCACCTTCATCCCCTTATCTTTTAAAGTTCTGTCTTCCCGATACTTACAAAAGCTCCTACATATTCCCATAAGATCCCGCATATTCCAAATATTCCCATAAGCTCCCAAATATTCCCATAAGCTTATAAAATTCCGATAAGCTCCCAAATATTAACATAAGCACCTACATATTCCCATGAGCTCCTAACATTCCCATAAGATCCTACATATTCCCATAAGCTCCCACATATTCCCATAAGCTCATACATATTCCTGTAAGCTCCTACAAATTCCCATAAGCTCCTAATAATCCCATAAGCTCCCACATTTTAAAATAAGATCCTACATATTCCCATAAACTCTTATATAAACATAAGCTCGCACTTATTCCCATAAGCTCATAATATTCCCATAAGCTCCAAAATATTCCAATAAGCTCCGACAAATTTCCATAAGCTCCTAATATTCTCATAAGTTCCCACATATTCCAATAAGCTCCTACATATTACCATAAGCTTCTTATATTCCCAAAGGCTCCTAATATTCCCATAAGTTCCAACATATTTCCAACAGCCCCTAATATTCCCATAAACTCTTATATTCACATAAGCTCCCACATATTCCCATAAGCTCCTTAAATATCCACAAGCTGCCACATATTCCCATAAGCTCCTACATATTCCCATATACTCATACATATTCCCATAAGCTCCCAAATATTCCCGAGAGCTGCTACATATTCCCATAAGCTCTAATATTCCCATAAACTCCTACTTATTCCAATAAGCTCCTACATATTCCCATAAGCTCCTAATATTCCCATAAACTCCCACATATTCTCATAAGTTCATACTTATTCCCATAAGCTCCTAACAATCCCATAAGCTCCCACATATTTCCATAAGCTCCCACAATTTGCCATAAGCTCCTACATATTCCAATAAGCTCATACATATTTCCATAGGCTCCTACATATTCACATAAGCTCCTAATAATCCCATAAGATCCCACATTTTCCGAGAAGGTCCCACATATAAAAATAAGCTCCTACATATTCCCATAAACTCTTATATAAACATGAGCTCCACATATTCCCATAAGCTCCAACATATTCCCATAAGCTCCTAACATTCCCATAAGCTCTCACATATTCACATAAGCTCCTAATATTCACATAAGCTCTTAATATTCCCATAAGCTCCCAAATATTCCCATAAGCTCCGAAAAATTCCCATAAGCTCCTAATATTCCCATAAGCACCCACATATTCCCATAAACTCCTACATTTTCCCATAAGCTTCTTATATTCCCAAAGGCTCCTAATATACCCATAAGTTCCCTCATATTCCCATAAGCTGCTAATATTTCCATAAGCTCCCAAATATTCCCCAAATCTCCTACATATTCTCATAAGCTTCTACATATTCCCATAAGCTTCTTATATTCCCAAAGGCTCCTAATATTTCCATAAATTCCCACAGATTCCCATAAGCTTCTAAAATTTCCATAGGCTCCCTAATATTCTCCAAATCTCCTACATATTCCCATGAGCTCCTAATATTCCCATGAGCTCCCACATATTTTAATAAGCTACTACATATTCCCATCATATCTTATATTCCCATAAACTCCCACATATACCCATAAGCTCCTACATATTCCCATAAGCTCCCACATATTCAAATAAGCTTCTATATATTCCCATAATACCCACATATTCGCATAAGTTCCCACATATTCCCATAAGCTCCTACATATTCCCATAAGCTCTCACATACTCCCATAAGCTCCTCCATATTCCCATAAGCTTCTTATATTCCCATAAGCTTCTACATATTCCCATTATCTCCCACATATTCCCATAAGCTCTAACATATTCCCATAAGCTCCCAATAATTCTCAAAAGCACCTACATATTCCCATAAGCTACTAATACTCCCATTACTCCCACATATTCTCATAAGCTCATACATATTCCCATAAGCTCCTAACATTCCCATAAGCTCCCACATAATCTCATAAGCTCCAACATATTCCCAAACGCTCTGACATATTCCAAATATTAACATAATATCCCAATATTCCCATTAGCTCCTACAAATTTACTTAATATCATAATATTCCTATACGCTCCCACATATTCCCATAAGCTCCTACATATTCCCATAAATTCTAATATTCCCATAAGCTCCTACTTATTCCCATAAGCTCCTACATATTCCCATCAGCTCCTAATATTTCCATCAACTCCCACATATTCCAATTAGCTCATAATATTCCCATAAGCTCCCAAATATTTACATAAGCTTCAACATAATCCCATTAGCTCCCACATTTTCAGATAAGCTCCTACATATTACCATAAGCTTGTTATATTCCTATAACCTCCCAAATATACCCATAAGCTCCTACATATTCCCATTATACCCACATAAGTTCCCACATATTACCATAAGCTCCTACATATTCCCATAAGCTTCTTATATTCCCATAAGCTCCTACATTTTCCTATAAGCTCCCACATATTCTCATAAGCTCTTTCATATTCCCATAAGCTCCCAATTATTCTCGTAAGCTCCTACATATTCCCATAAGCTCCTAATACTCAAATTACTCCTAGTTATTCCCATAAGCTCCTACATATTCACATAAGCTCCCACATATTCCAATAAGATCCTACATATTCCAATAAGCTCCTCATATTCCCATAAGCTCCTAATATTCCCATAAGCTCCCACATATTCCCATAAGTTACTAACAATCCCATAAGCTCAGAGATATTTCCATAAGCTCCCACATTTTCCCATAGGCCCCTACATATTCCCATAAGCTCATACATATTCCCGTAAGCTCCTACAAATTCCCATAAGCTCCTAATAATCCCATAAGTTCCCACATTTTAAAATAAGATCCTACATATTCCCATAAACTCTTATATAAACATAAGCTCGCACTTATTCCCATAAGCTCCTACATATTCCCATAAGCTCATAATATTCCCATAAGCTCCAAAATATTCCAATAAGCTCCGACAAATTTCCATAAGCTCCTAATATTCCCATAAGTTCCTACATATTCCAATAAGCTCCTACATATTACCATAAGCTTCTTATATTCCCAAAGGCTCCTAATATTCCCATAAGTTCCAACATATTTCCAACAGCTCCTAATATTCCCATAAACTCTTATATTCACATAAGCTCCCACATATTCAAATAAGCTCCTTAAATTTCCACAAGCTGCCACATATTCCCATAAGCTCCTACATATTCCCATATACTCATACATATTCCCATAAGCTCCCAAATATTCCCATGAGCTGCTACATATTTCCATAAGCTCTAATATTCCCATAAACTCCTACTTATTGCAATAAGCTCCTACATATTCCCATAAGCTCCTAATATTCCCATAAACTCCCACATATTCTCATAAGTTCATACTTATTCCCATAAGCTCCTAACAATCCCATAAGCTCCCACATATTTCCATAAGCTCCCACATTTTGCGATAAGCTCCTACATATTCCAATAAGCTCATACATATTCCCATAAGCTCCTACATATTCACATAAGCTCCTAATAATCCCATAAGATCTCACATTTTCCGAGAAGGTCCCACATAATAAAATAAGCTCCTACATATTCCCATAAACTCTTATATAAACATAAGCTCCACATATTCCCATAAGCTCCAACATATTCCCATAAGCTCCTAACATTCCCATAAGCTCTCACATATTCACATAAGCTCCTAATATTCACATAAGCTCTTAATATTCCCATAAGCTCCCAAATATTCCCATAAGCTCCGAAAAATTCCCATAAGCTCCTAATATTCCCATAAGCACCCACATATTCCCATAAACTCCTACATTTTCCCATAAGCTCCCAAATATTCCCATGAGCTGCTACATATTCCCATAAGCTCTAATATTCCCATAAACTCCTACTTATTCCAATAAGCTCCTACATATTCCCATAAGCTCCTAATATTCCCATAAACTCCCACATATTCTCATAAGTTCATACTTATTCCCATAAGCTCCTAACAATCCCATAAGCTCCCACATATTTCCATAAGCTCCCACATTTTGCGATAAGCTCCTACATATTCCAATAAGCTCATATTTATTCCCATAAGCTCCTACATATTCACATAAGCTCCTAATAATCCCATAAGATCTCACATTTTCCGAGAAGGTCCCACATAATAAAATAAGCTCCTACATATTCCCATAAACTCTTATATAAACATAAGCTCCACATATTCCCATAAGCTCCAACATATTCCCATAAGCTCCTAACATTCCCATAAGCTCTCACATATTCACATAAGCTCCTAATATTCACATAAGCTCTTAATATTCCCATAAGCTCCCAAATATTCCCATAAGCTCCGAAAAATTCCCATAAGCTCCTAATATTCCCATAAGCACCCACATATTCCCATAAACTCCTACATTTTCCCATAAGCTTCTTATATTCCCAAAGGCTCCTAATATACCCATAAGTTCCCTCATATTCCCATAAGCTGCTAATATTTCCATAAGCTCCCAAATATTCCCCAAATCTCATACATATTCTCATAAGCTCCTACATATTCCCATAAGCTTCTTATATTCCCAAAGGCTCCTAATATTTCCATAAATTCCCACAGATTGCCATAAGCTTCTAAAATTTCCATAGGCTTCCAAATCTCCTACATATTCCCATGAGCTCCTAATATTCCCATGAGCTCCCACATTTCCAATAAGCTCCTACATATTCCCATCATATCTTATATTCCCATAAACTCCCACATATATCCATAAGCTCCTACATATTCCCATAAGCTCCCACATATTCAAATAAGCTTCTATATATTCCCATAATACCCACATATTCGCACAAGTGCCCACATATTCCCATAAGCTCCTACATATTGCCATAAGCTCCAACATATTCCCATAAGCTCTCACATACTCCCATAAGCTCCTCCATATTCCCATACGCTTCTTATATTCCCATAAGCTTCTACATATTCCCATAATCTCCCACATATTCCCATAAGCTCTAACATATTCCCATAAGCTCCCAATAATTCTCATAAGCACCTACATATTCCCATAAGCTACTAATACTCCCATTACTCCCACATATTCTCATAAGCTCATACATATTCCCATAAGCTCCTAACATTCCCATAAGCTCCCACATAATCTCATAAGCTCCAACATATTCCCAAACGCTCTGACATATTCCAAATATTAACATAATATCCCAAATATTCCCATTAGCTCCTACAAATTTACTTAATATCATAATATTCCCATACGCTCCCACATATTCCCATAAGCTCCTACATATTCCCATAAATTCTAATATTCCCATAAGCTCCTACTTATTCCCATAAGCTCCTACATATTCCCATCAGCTCCTAATATTTCCATCAACTCAAACATATTCCAATAAGCTCATAATATTCCCATAAGCTCCCAAATATTTACATAAGCTTCAACATAATCCCATTAGCTCCCACATTTTCAGATAAGCTCCTACATATTACCATAAGCTTGTTATATTCCTATAACCTCCCAAATATACCCATAAGCTCCTACATATTCCCATTATACCCACATAAGTTCCCACATATTACCATAAGCTCCTACATATTCCCATAAGCTTCTTATATTCCCATAAGCTCCTACATTTTCCTATAAGCTTCCACATATTCTCAAAAGCTCTTTCATATTCCCATAAGCTCCCAATTATTCTCGTAAGCTCCTACATATTCCCATAAGCTCCTAATACTCAAATTACTCCTAGTTATTCCCATAAGCTCCTACATATTCACATAAGCTCCCACATATTCCAATAAGATCCTACATATTCCAATAAGTTCCCACATATTCCCATAAGCTCCTACATATTCCAATAAGCTCCTCATATTCCCATAAGCTCCTACATATTCCCATAAACTCTAATATTCCATAAGCTCCCACAAATTCCCATAAGCTCCTACATATTCCAATAAGCTCCTCATATTCCCATAAGCTCCTACATATTCCCATAAACTCTTATATTCCCATAAGCTCCCATATATTCCCATAAGCTTCTACATATTCCCATTAGCTCCTAATATTCGCATAAGCTTCCACATATTCCGATAAGCTCCTACATATTCCCATAAGCTCCGATATATTCCCATAAACACCCACATACTCCCATAAGCTCCTAATATTCCCATAATCTCCTAATACTCAAATTACTCCTAGTTATTCCCAAAAGCTCCTACATATTCACATAAGCTCCCACATATTCCAATAAGATCCTACATATTCCAATAAGCTCCCACATATTCCCATAAGTTCCTACATATTCCCATAAACTCTTATATTCCCATAAGCTCCCACATATTCCCATAAGCTCCTACATATTCCAATAAGCTCCTCATATTCCCATAAGCTCCTACATATTCCTATAAACTCTTATATTCCCATAAGCTCCCATATATTCCCATAAGCTTCTACATATTCCCATTAGCTCCTAATATTCGCATAAGTTTCCACATATTCCCATAAGCTCCTACAAATTCCCATAAGCTCCGATATATTCCGATAAACACCCACATACTCCCATAAGCTCCTAATAGTCCCATAAGCTTCCTATATTCCCATAAGCTCCCACATATTCCCATAAGCGCCTACATATTCCCATTAGCTCCTAATATTCGCATAAGCTTCCACATATTCCCATAAGCTCCTACATATTCCCATAAGATCCAATATATTCCCATAAACACCCACATACTCCCATAAGCTTCTACATATTCCCATAAGCTTCTTATATTCCCATAAGATCCTACATATTCCCATAAGCTCCTACATATTCCCATCAGCTCATACATATTTCCATAAGCTCATACATATTCCCATAAGCTCCCAAATATTTCCATTAGCTCCTACATATTCCCATTAGCTCCTACATATTCCCATAAGCTCCTAATACTCCCATAAGCTCCCACATATACCCATAAGCTCCTACATATTCCCATAAGCACCCAAATATTCCAATAAGATCCTACATATTCCAATAAGCTCCCACATATTCCAATAAGATCCTACATATTCTCATAAGCTTCAAAATACTCCCATAAGCTCCTAATATTCCCATAAGCTCCCACATATTCCAATAAGATCCTACATATTCCAATAAGCTCCCACATATTCCAATAAGATCCTACATATTCCAATAAGCTCCTCATATTCCCATAATCTCCTACATATTCCCATAAACTCTTATATTCCCATAAGCTCCCATATATTTCCATAAGCTTCTATATATTCCCATAAGCTCCCACATATTCCCATAATCTCCGACATATTGCCATAAGCTCCTACATATTGCCATAAGCTCTTACATATTCCCATAAGCTCCTACATATTCCCATAAGCTCCGATATATTCCCATAAACACCCACATACTCCCATAAGCTCCTACATATTCCCATAAGCTTCTTATATTCCCATAAAATCCTACATATTCCCATAAGCTCCCACATATTCCCATCAGCTCATACATATTTCCATAAGCTCATACATATTCCCATAAGCTCCCAAATATTCCCATTAGCTCCTACATATTCCCATAAGCTCCTAATATTCCCATAAGCTCCCACATATTCCCATAAGCTCCTACATATTCCCATAAGCTTCTTATATTCCCAAATGCTCCTAATATTTCCATAAGTTCCCACATATTCCCATTAGCTTCTAATATTTCCATAAGCTCCCTAATATTCTCCAAATCTCCTACATATTGCCATGAGCTCCCACATATTCCCATAAGCTCTCACATACTCCCATAAGCTCCTACATATTCCCATAAGCTAAGCTTCTTATAATCCCATAATCTCCGACATATTGCCATAAGCTCCCACATATTCCCATAAGCTCTTACATATTCCCATAAGCTCCCAATAATTCTCATAAGCTCCTAATATTCATATAAGCTCCTAATACTCCCATTACTCCTACTTATTCCCATAGCTCCTATATATTCCCATAAGCTCCTAATATTCCCAAAAACTCCCACATATTCTCATAAGCTCCAACATATTCCCATAAGCTCCTAAAATTCCCATAATCGTCCACATATTCCCATAAGCTCCTACATATTCCCATAAATTCTAATATTCCCATAAGCTCCCACATATTCCAATAAGCTCCCACATATTCTCATAAGCTCCTAACATTTGCATAAGCTCCCAAATCAATCATCGTCTTGTTCCTCTCGCTCTGATTTTTTTTAAAATAGTGTCAAAGCACAATTGACTACCTTTTTATGTCTCCGCTATAGTTTTAATTGATTTGACCAATTGAAAATCGCGTCAGATGATTTGCTATTTCAAATCGGGGATGGCTGGATTGGCTAAATGCGGTCTGATTTAAATATTGAAGGATCAGCGGGAAAGTCGTTTAGTTAATTCTTTGCGTCTTAGTCAGAATAGCTTCAAGTAGCTTGTTTCTGAGTATAGATAAGAAATACTTATGTGTCGGGTCGGAGTAACTGGGACAGTACTCAAAACACACCTTAGTTGGAAGCCTGATAGTGTGTTGGATTGTGGTCACCTCACTTAGCTGTACTCATACTAGTCATACATACAGTTGTTAGTTGTTTGCTGATAACCCTGTTTATAGGGCTATATGATTTTTCATGTAACAGTATTTTGCATTTTGTGAAAGCTAACCGCCTATTTCAGGGCGAAGCAATATACATATTGTAATAACAACACTCAACCAGTATTGATTCTTCTTTGCTACGTAGCTATCGAATATAATAATTGCGGTCTCGCATCTGCGTTAAATCAAAAGTAGGAAAAAAGAATTCAAAATGGCTTCTTGCCCGTGTCTCGATTTGATAAATGTTTTTTTTTTTTTTTAGAAATCTACAGTTTTGAATAGTTTCTGCGGTTTTTAAACATGAGACACAAAGGCCGGAATAATTTCATTAAAATTTTTTTTTGTATTTCAACATTATAATTAATCTTTAAACCGTAATAAAAAAATCATTAAAAAATCGGATCAGCCCGAAACCAAAAATAACCTAGCCTACTAATAAAACCTAAGGACATATAACTCTATGCAAAGGTTTTGCAGGGTACAGCTAGTAGTAAATGACTATTCACAGCTACAGTATTTGGACTCTACAAACCTCTACATAACGGCCGTCAAACCATCAACCTGCCAGCATCTAGACATATGTCATCTGTGACTAACTGCCATTGATACACGATATGTCATGTAAACAGTATCAAATATCATTGGGCATCAAATAAAGGCAATCCAACGAATATAACTCATTACTGGAAAGAATAGTTAGCTATTAAGGACGACAGAATCTTTTGGATGTTGTGCTTCTGTGTGCATAAGATCTTACTGCTGTTCAAAAATGTTCATGGTGTACTAACAAGCTACACTTGATAGAAATGAGAAGCTATTTTTGATTGGCTTTAAAAAGTGTGTATGCATTCTTTTTTTATACCTTTAATATATGAATATAACATAGTTTAATTATTCATATTGACTACATTAATATATTTATTCTGTGATCTATTACTACAGTACAAACAATTTTAAGTTTTCTTTGTTTTTCCTTTAAATGATGTATTTACGACTTTGCATTCTGTTAGACCAAGAGAGATAATCATGTGAAGTCGTTAAATCTGGAAATTACAGAGGTTTGCTTTTTAATCTTTTTGAATGATGTCATCAGGCTATCAAATTATAATATTTATTTTAGTAAAGATTTTCAGCCCCAATGCGGGTCTTAGACTTATACCATTATTAGTTCTTTTTTTTTCTTTATACTTCTGTGTAGCGCACACATTTTTATTTCAGTCAAAAGGACTTTATACTTATGTGTAGTGCACACATTTTGAATTCCCATCCAAAGGTGTGCAGAGATAATATTTTTAGCCACTCGTCACTTTCATAAAATTAGAGTGTACATCATCATCAGTGAACCACTGCAATAGAAAGTAAATTTACTTCGTGTGAAATGTATCATCATAAATCTTGTCATATCTTATGAACTTCGTTGTTATCACGACAACGTTATAAATAGTATTACCATTTGATAGTGTAACAAAATTACTATTTATAAGGACAAAAATGGCAATATGGGCAGTCATGGTTATTTACAGGGCTCTTGGATCAATTTGAATAGGAATATATAAATTATTATTGCTGTCAAGGTCAAGCAGTAGCTATAACTTCAAGGCCCGAAATTCGTAGTTATGTTTGTGAATATATTGTTACAGAAAAACCCTTCCCTTCCGTGTCACATTTCGTCACACTTCCGCGACCCCCCCCCCCCAATTCTCCGCCTTCCCCTTTCCGAGACGTCACATAATAAGTGAACTACAATCTTTTTATCGAATCTGTCCACCTTACAAAAAAAGTTCATACTCAGTTTTCATTACATTTTGTTGTGATCTATTTTGCTTATGTCTTTACCAGCTGTGTTGTTTGATCGACTAGAGCTGTGGTTCCCACTGGATTGTTTCTTTGTTGGAATATTTGTTTTTAACTTAATAATTGTCGACAGTGGCGTACCTAGGGGGGGGGGCGGTGGGTGCGGTCCGCACCGGGCGGCACTTTTTATTACTTTTTAGGTGGGGGGGGGGCGGCAAAATGTATAGATTAAATTGAAATACCTAAATGAGAGGGCGGCTAAATCGTCTTCCGCCTGACAATATTTCATTGTGCCCTACAATATTTAATATAAATGAGCCATCATCCCAACTTGAGTCGTACATGTCAACATTGATTAGCAAATGTTTCATTGTAATTTTAACTTGTTAACATTAAGTAATCAATATTACAGTTTAGTCGTTATTGTTAATATTTACTTCCTAATATTTCAATGTGTATCTTTTTTGTTTAAATTTGACTAGCCAATTATTAACAGTAGTCATACTTGTTAACATTAACTAGCCAAAATATCTCTGTACTTCTTAACATTGGCTACCCAAGATTTTATCGTGAATCCTACTTCTTAACTTTGTCTATCCAATGTCTCATTATTATATTTAATTATGATTAATATTAAATATATACAATAGTTGATGTTAAAAAGTGTAATGTACTTAAAAAATACATTTTCTTATCAAATCGTATCATTACTGTAATGTGACCTCATGTCTATAGATATTCCATTGGTTTTTTGTTTGGCGCAGGTCTGGAAATATTTGTATCTCTGACCCGAATTCACGACAGAAAGAGTTTACGTTATTTACTATGCCGTCTTTTATAGCCTACACAAATGGCAGGCGTGTAGCATTGATGAGGTCTGTTGTAGTAAATGTCTGTTATTCCGGACCCAACGAATATTTGATGTCCTGTCGTCTTCTTTGACGTCAGCAAGCTTAAAATGAAAGTCTGAAGATTTTTGGTAAAAAAAAAAAACAACAACAACAACACAGCTGGATGTTATGCAGTCATGCATTCTCATTGTACAGGGGTCGACTAACCTTTTGAGTCGTGATCCACACGCTGATTCTTATATTTTACAAAGAAAAAAACACCGGACCAAGAGCAGATTTGTGGAATAATAATATTAATAAACGTTATCACAGGTCATGAAAACTTTAAAAAAAAATATTTCATATAAAAGATTTGGGGATACAACAATTTCTAATTAGACCAACCTTGGTGTTTGCAGCTTAATAAATATCAAGGTCAGACACTTGATAATGTTGCTGTTTACCTAGAGCAACAAGTACTCACACATGGACTGTTGTATGTTGCACTATCACGGGACAGTTTTACAGAAAATTTATCACAAAAATGTTTTCTTTTGTTTAAAAAAGCATTGATTTTGAGGCAAAAGATTTTTTAAAAGTATTTACATTACAATAAATGAATTATTTGATTTAAAACCAATTAGACACTTCCAATAACTCCTTTTTAAAAGTACGTTTTAAGCCACTATCCACATTACAATAAATAGATTCACTGATTTCAACCAATTGTTTATTACTGTATACTTTGTAGAAACATTTTGAAAGCCTTCGCAAAATTATATTGTTTAGATATCAATATTTCTTAAAATTAAAAAAAAAATTAAATGAGACAAGAAATATACACTTCTGACAAACACTTTTGTCGTCAAATTTATTATGAATTTGTCTGTAGCTAATCACACCACAACATTTTTATATAGCTATTAACTGAATGTAAAATTGAGTTTATGCGGGGACTCTTCGAAAGCCGAGGTCCCGGTGCCCGTGCTTAAATCTACCTCTTGAGTATAATATACAAATTTTATACATAATTATGTACAATGCCATAAAGAGTAGTTGACATGAAATATCTTCCGATTAAAACACACAATACTTCAATTTACTTTTACTCTGGGCAACAAAAAAATATTTTTTTGAAAATCGTCCTGGGTTTCCCAGGTGACTTAGACTAATTTTGATGCTCTGAGTACGAAAATGACCTTGGTTTTGCTTAATCAGGTCAGGATTTTTTGCTACAGAAATTTAAAAAAAATCGTTTTTTTTGTAAAAAAACACATTTTTGCGGATCATCAGCTGATAAACTCCTGACGATTTTTTTCCGTTTTACTCAAGAAATAAAAGTCACCGTATTCAAATTCATTCAGTTTTTATTTATCCACCAAATTTTATAAGCATAATTATCATAATATTAGTATAACAATGAGCATTACGTGAAAGAAAAGTTCAGAGTTCAAGGCATAAATCAGCATGACTGCGTCCCACCTCCCCTGGTACTTTTCCTCCATTTGGCGGATGTCCTGATGGAACCTTTCCCCCTGCTCATCGCTCATCGCACCAAGGTTTTCAGGAAACTTCTCCATGTGTGAGAACAGGAAGTGCATATTTATACTCATCAAACACCCAAGTTTTCGGAAGTCCTCTATCATACTGCTGACGAGTCTGGCGTGGTTTGGTGCCTTCGTGTTTCCCAGGACGCTGTTTACCACCTGCACAAACGATTTCCAGGCGGCGCACTCAAGCGTGTTCATGGAGTTTTTTGGAACTCTGTGTCCTTTATGAGCTGCCGTATCTGTGGGCCGTCGAAAATGCCGGTCTTCAGCTTCTCAATGGTCAGTTGAGGAAATGCTTGGCACATGTAGTTGAAGCACCTCTCATCCTTGTCCAGAGCGCGCGTAAACTGTTTCATTAACCCAAGCTTCATGTGTAGCGGTGGGATCAATATCTTCTCCCGGTCAACAAGAGGTTCGTTTATGATGTTTCTTGCCCCAGGTACTAACTGCTCTCGCGCCGGCCCCTCTTTCTTTACATAGTGCTGGGTTCTGTCGCGACTGTCCAACATACATATAAAGCATGGATACTTCGTGAACCCGGACTGCTGACCAAGTAGAAAGTTCTCCATTTTCAAATCGACGCAGATGATCCATTGGTGCTGCTCATATTGGATTTTGTCGTGCACATACTTCACTGCTTCATATTTCTCTTCAAGAGTTGTGGGGTGCGCAAGAGGGATTGAGGCGAACTGGCTTCCGTTGTGGAGAAATACACACTTCAAAGAGCGTTGCAGCTGTCAGTGAAGAGTCGCCAATATCTCGGATCGTATTGAGGACCGCCGAGTTTACCAAGAAGACCGGCGACATCTCGGCAGTACACAAGGTCTTCCTCCTGGCAGAAGTAGCCCATGTAGTCCTCATGCCTTCTACGGAAGAAAGTGATACGCGAGTCCTTGCCAAGTAGATTTTTCTCTTTGAGTCTGGAGGCCAACAGCTCGGAGGAATTATTCGACAAGCTGAGATCCTAAACCAAATCATTAAGCTCACATTGTGAGAACGGCTGCGGACCATCTTGTGATTCATACTCCTCTTCTGTATCTCCTCCCTCGTCTTAAGTGGTGGCCTCATCGTCGCTGTCAGGAAGATCTCTGAACGCTGGTACAGGAATTTTTTCGCAGTGAGCAGCTGGACGACGGGCAGATGGAAGGTCGAGAGTACTGGAGGCTGTGCCCAATCAAGTGCTGATGCATTAAATAATCAAGTGAAATCCAGATTGATGATTTATAAATAAAATATAATTATCTCTGTTTTTATAATTGTCATTATTTTGCTGCTAATTTTTATGCAGCTAATTTAGAGAAATGATTAAATTCAAAACCCCTGATATTAGAATACGTATAGCTCGTCAGGTAGGTCTATTGCTGTATCTCAAGAAGTTGACCTGACAGAGCAAAATCAATGTGATATTAGGACTCAGAACACCAAAATTAGTCTAAATCAGTTGAAAAACCCCTGACGATGTTTTGGCTGTTGCCCAGTGTTATTTATCAAAGTTCAAGTTCAAGGACTTATAAGCATTTCAACTGATTACATTAAACACCTTTACAATATCGACTGTGCTTTGTGGCACAACAACAATGCTAAACATCAAACAATTAAGGACATCGAAAATCAAACGTTTTGTTTATTTCCTTCTAATTTCGTTAAAGACTTTTCTAAATTTCTTGTTCATTGCCAAATATATAAAAAAATTACTTGAGCTGATGATATAACTCAGTGTAAGTATCATTATACCTATTATTAACCGTTTACCCAAGTCTTCTGTACTTGTAAGGTCAACAGAATAAACAATTAGATTCAAGATTTTGTTCAGACAAAACACAGAGCAGACTGTTAGAAGAGTTTTTGTGGTACTGGAACTCTTTCTTTTGGTATGTGAGGTAGAAGAAACCATTTTCTCACGCTTCTTGGTATTTAGTTTAACACGAACTGCTATAAAAAGTGAGCCTATGGTGACTAGAATCAAAGGGATGTAATATACAATAAGGGCAAAAATATACCGATCTGCTATGATGATCCCATCATCTGGATAAAAAAAAAGTATCCTACGTTAATTTTCAACGGAACAAAATATTTGTAAATAAAATGATAAAAAAATAGAAACATATATGGGGTAGGGTATCCGCAATAAAAAGGCTAAAGTGATAGCAATCCACTACCTTTTTGATGTCACTATGGAAGTAAATTGTAATGGATAAAACACAGCCACGAATCTTTCTACTGTAATTAAAGTGACGATTGTAGCACTTAGTAGAACACCGTAGGAAAAACACCATTGAAATAGTATAGCTAGTACATACAGTGCATAGCAAATCTCCTCTGAATATTCCCATGCTTCATAATACTGTGGTTTTTTTTCCAGGGATATAAAATAAAATGTTAGGAATGTTCAGTGCAGAAATTAAACAGAATGAATCAGCCACACAGAGAGATGCCAGTAAAATATTGGATGGTTTGTTTAAACTTGACTTGACTAGCACTACAATACTGACGATGTTTCCAACTAGACCGACGACAGCAATTATTGGGTTAATCAGCACTACACTAAACAGTTTATACTGAAGAACAGCAACATCTACGATTGTTCCAGTTGGGTTGTCAGAAGTGTTTGTTTGCCCATCTGTTGTTTTGTTAGCGTGTCCGAAATCCATTTTTGTTTGATTTCCTTGAAATGAAAGAGTGTATGAAATAAATAATTGGTGATTCAAATTTTCTACCTTTTTTCGTTTTGTTTTTTTTTAATTATAAAAGCGTACTTTGAATTTGTACAGGGTTAATAATTATTTTCTTAAATGTTTTTAGGTTTAAATGCTTTCAGGTCATTGGATTCATCGCTTTGATTAAAATCACTTCGCTGTTACAACTTATTTAAAAACAAAAGTTAAATAGATCTAACAACAAAATCTAAAAATGTATTCAATGTTTATTGTAAATCAAAGAAAACTTCTAATAACTATATGCTGAATTGAGAACCGCATTTATTAATGACCGCTAGGGATTCCAACTAATATGAGTTATACATTAATAGTTGTAGAACGAATGGAAAGTTCTAAAAAAAAAGCTGTTAGTAAAATTTAGATGCGAATCCATTAAATGTTTCTGATGTCTCTTGAAGTTGTAGGGATATGTGTCACTGTCTTGAAACAGTCTAACTGCTGCAGTGAAATGTTATTACAAGTGTAATGGATGTATGGCACTGAGATATATAATCGTCCAACAGTAATGGTGAAAAAAAAAACAAAAACAACCTCTTTATCTAACAATCAAGAAATATCCGAAACGATTTAATTTATTATTTTTTTATTCTAAAATGTTTTTTTTTTATTTGAGAAATCTAATAATAACCCCTATAAGCTGTTTACTGAAACAGAAATTGTGTATTTTTTTTTTATTTAAAATTGAATAAATTTAGAAAATCATGAAAATTGTTAAGCTCTAAGAACATTACTCTCAAAGAGAATCTTACGCCATTCATTTTTTAAACCATTTTGTTTATACAAAAAAATCTTTTATCTTTTGATTTATGTATTTTTTAATAAATCTAAAAAGAATTTTATGTTATTTGTTTTATTAGATTTACCACCGGAGTAAAGAGTGCATGTAATTTAAATAGCTATCATTTTACGTAAATCCATAGCAATATCTTGCAGACTTAAATGTTATTTTTAAAAAAAAAAATTTAAAAGAGTTTGACGAATTTTAACAATTTTCGCAGTTAGGACAAAGATCGAATGTAATGTGTTACATTTACTATACAATTCTACAATCTTTTATTTATTCTAGGCAAAAAACTAAATTTTAATAATCCTTTTTTCACTTCGAATACTTGGTTCAAGGGAACGCACTACCATTGATCAGAAAAAAGTCAAAGGCATGAATTACTATGCATATAGAACATTTTCCTGAAACGTCAATTAAGGAGTACACTTTTTTGTTTGAGAGTTGAATAAGACCAATTGCAGCTTTGAAGATAGGGACTGAAACAGAGAATATCTAAACATCATCTGTTTAACACTGTTTATTATACAACTCTTTATAGAGTTGAAAGACAAAAATATAAGCGGTGGTTGGCGTGTATGCACAATATGAGTCTTTTTTTTTTCTTTCATTCTACTATTATATCTATACAATGAATATTCCTTAAGCATAAATTATGCTTAATGCCTTAGCCATCCTCCTATTTGTCAAAAAGATAAACAAATCTGTGTAATGAACTGTACATTTTACAGGTCCTACAACGTGTTGTATGGATTCTTGCAAGCTCACATGTCAGATACGTTGCAGCGAGAGAGGGATAGAGAGCGATGTGACTGTACCAGTGCTGACCATTTTCATATGAATAGATCAAGACTGACCTGTAACCATTTAGTTTATAATAAGTATAGTAAGGCTATATAGTAAGTTATAGTAAGGCTATAGTAGGTTATAGTAAGTTATAGTACGGCTATGGTAAGTTACAGTAAGGCTATAGTTAATTATAGTGAGTCTATAGTAAGTCTATAGTAAGTTATAGTAAGTCTATAGTTAGTTATAGTAAGTATATAGTAAGTTAGAGTAAGGCTTTAGTACATTGGTGGTGAACCTTTTTGTGGCCGCGTGCCCACAATTCAACCAGTAAACCATTTATTTATATTAAAGTACCAACACTCCAATTAAGATTTAAGGAAGTGATATTTTCATTATTTTAGTCGCGTGCCAACTTATGAGACTCTGGCACGCGTGCCATAGGTTCGCCACCACTTCTACGGTATGTTATATTAAGTTATAGTAATCTATAGTATCTTATAATAAGGCTATAATATGTTACAGTAAGCCTAAAGTAAGTTATAGTAAGGTTATAGTAAGGCTATAGTATGTTACAATAATCCTATAGCAAGTTATATTAAGGTTATAGTAAGTTATAGTAAGGCTTTAGTAAGTTATAGTAATGCTGTACTAAGTAATAGTAAGGCTTTAGTATGATATAGTAAGGTTATAGTATGTTATAGTAAGGATATAGTAAGTTAAATAAAAATGTCTGGTTCTGTAGTTTTTTTTTAGGACTATATCAGGTCTCTGACTAAATTTTAATTTAAAAATTTTTTTTTTTGTTTCATTTAACTATTTTAACACAATTTTAAAAAGCCCCCCTCCCCAACCGCACACCAATCCCCCGCCCCACTAATGTTAGTTTCGAGCAGACACAGCTAGATACACTAATAGCAATGACTGTCACTTCATAAATATACCTCATTACTCAATTCTGATACCTCTTTGTTCTGTCATTGTGACGTAATGCACACATACATATCGATAAGTGGTTACCATTGTTGATGTGTGGGCAAGAAACATCCAAATATTACATAATTTTTTTTTTTTTTATTTGATCCATACGTAACTGGAGTTACTGCGAGAGATTATTTACTCAATCCGACCTTGTTTAGGCTCCGCCCCCCATGACGAGTTTGCGTGACGTGACAAATCTGACACAAACTTGTGCTGATTGTTTTGTGCTTTTCGGGTGGCAAGGGGAAGAAATTGGCTAAGAATTCAACATGGGAAGTTGATAGACACAGAAAGTTTTGGCGGTTGTCGCATACAGGCAGATGCTCCAAGATCAGACATGAGCATACTACAACCGTCCTGCAATCTGCCCCTCTCCGTTAGTTCAAATCATATATACCATAGATACTCGCAGCGTATGTCGATAAATGTATGCCTTTAAATTCCGTGAAAAAAACAGGATCGACTTATCAGAGGCAACACAATATTCCATAGAATTAGGGCAACGACATTGAACACTCAACACCGCAAGGCAACGCGGGCAACGGCGGAAACCGGAAACATAGACTCAACATTCATTCGGTGCAGCGTTTTGCTGTTCTTTATTAAATTTGCATTGAATTGTTTCTGTACCCAAAGCATATCTAAGTTTCTAATAGCATCTAGACTTCTAATTTAAATGAAGCGAATAGTTCAGTTGGTAGAGTGCTTGCAATGCGTTCATGAGGGTTAGAATCTGGTCGTCCTGTGCTAATCGGTTGGTGCCTTGTGCATGATGATACAAACGCGTTAACAAATGCCAATTCAAATGAAATTACGGTAAACGTCCAGTGTTAACATTGTGATATATTTAAAAAATATGATAGTTGTTAAGCTTTACCTGGACTTTCGTAATTTTCGGCTTAAAAATACTCTCGACTTATCTGCGAAATCGACTTATACGCGAGTATATATGGTACATTTTTTTTTCATATAAACACTACGTTCATCTGCTTTTGGCCCTGATCATCGTGTCAAATTAATTAAAAAAAAAACAACAAGGTGGCTCGCGGTTTGAAACGTTTGCCAACCCGTTTCCTAGATACAGCTGAGCGTAGGAGTGTGACTTTTTATTTTAATATACTCTTCATATTAAGATACTTAATAATCTTTGAAAGAGGGCTTCTGAGTCCCCCCCTCCCCCAACTTTTATGTAATGTTAGCCGGGGCCTAAGACAAGTGCCCTTTTTGGGAAGGCCTTACTGTGAGCTATGTGGGCCTTACTGAGCTGCTATGTGGGCCTGACTGTGAGCTTTGTGGGCTTGACTGTGAGCTGGACTGACTGTGAGCTTTGTGGGCTTGACTGTGATCTATCTAGGCCTGATTGTGAGCTATTTATGCCTAAATGTGAGCTATGTGAGCCTACCAGAACGTAAAACTCGCCCGTAATTTGTAATTTAAAAAAATAGATTAAACTTTTTTTTGGCGTTTGGGGCAAAATAAAAACTTGCATGCTGGGTCTTCACTTGTGTAGGGCCTTACGCAGGGCATATTTGTTCTATCTTCCTATCCAGGCAGTGGAAGTCACGTTGTCAAAATATATTTGGTTTGTTTACATTCGTCGTTCTCAATACGTTATCCTCTGAATACCACACTAACCTTACTCAGTAAATGAAATCAACAGATTATCCTTTAAGTGACCCATAATTTTTTTTGAAAAGTAAAAAGATTTAATAATTTCCAAAATGTTGGGTTTGGTGGTTGGCCTCCCCGGGTCAGTCGCCAGGCTATGACTCCCTCTCCTCTTACCTGCATGTAAAGATTCTATATTTTTAATAAATCAGAGAACGGTCTGTAGAAAACCTCACACTATAAAGTTTCCACAGGGCAAGTACTCTGGAAAATTATTGAATCGTGAGTTTGGTCTTTATGTATGGAAATAACACATTTGAAAATAAATGACATAAGTCTTTTTGAAGAAATGTATAGATTGAATAACATTTGAACTTTTGAAAAGTTAATACAAATTTGAAAATGAATTCATTGAATTTGATAAAAGATGAACGGAAATGTTCATCCATTTTAGAAATAAACATGTCTCATATAAAAGATGTATCTTTATTGTTAAATAGCTTGTATCGCTCTGGAACTAATCCAACAGGTGAAATGGACAATAAGTTCCCAGACAATTTTGGATAAGGGAGAAATTGAGACCAAGGGTTGATAGTCTGTTTTAAGAACTAGATGCAGTGTACTTTTTCTAAAAATACAATGGAACCGGAACTCCTATTTTTGTCAGTCGTGTCATAAAAAATAACAGTAAACAGAAAACTTTTGAATACGGAAAAAAAAAGGTTCCGGAACTCCTAATCCGTGCTTTCCGTGAGAAACAAAAAGTGAAATTCATAATGAGATATATTCCGTGCTGAAATATTAATCTGTTTTTTTTTTTTTAAATTTAAACAATAATTAAATGGCTATAAAAAAAAGTTCAAATGTGTATTTTGCTACATTCACATTATGTCTTATTGTTGTAATTCTTAAAATATTGATTTATTATATAGCTTGTTTACTAATAAAAACCATCGGAAAATATTTCTTTATGGAAAAAAAGGAGGAAGGGCTCGATTCAGTCTCCTGTTATTTAATTAAGTGTAATGTCGTAACATAAAATTATATTTTGGATGGGGTCATTTTTAGGGATATAACAAGTGGAGATATCCGTCACACTCACACACAGAGTTTTAAATTACACAGAAAATGGTTCACTATTTCAAAACTCCTCTAAAAATGGCTAAAAGAAATGCCATCATTTTCGTAATTATTCTTTTCTTATGTTTGGCACCTAAATATTGATACGCAATAGAACAACACACACATATAGTGGCTTTCAGATCAATTCAAACTAACGACGCGCGTTCTGTATCATTCATATTCTGTGGTCACACCTTAAAGCCAGGTCAGTCGGTTAATCTGTTTTTTTCGCCTACATCGTTTCTACCTGCTAATCCTCTGACCATTTGAAGTGACCTATAGGTTCAAGTATTGCTCAGTATTATAGGGGAAAAAAACTTTCCGTATAAATTGAGCAGAAGGTTTCAATATTGTCATTTTTATTGTATCTGCCCTGTCTCGTGTCTCACCAGTACGTTCCCAGGTATAGGTAGTGGTAGGGTTATGACTGGTGTACAGTTTCATACAAAATTTGAAATTTAGGCCAACCGGCTGTTAAAAATACATAATTCATTACTTTAGACATACAATATACTTAACCTTGTATTATAACAGCGTACTTGTTGTTGAAATTTTTTGAATCCCACCTCTGGGCATAAGTGAAATGACACAGCCTCTGACTTACGACACAATAACAATATCTAAAACTATATTGTGTTATATATATATATATATATATATATATATATATATATATATATATATATATATATATATATATATATATATTGCTGGAATAATAATGACTAAATAATCTCAATATATATATATTGAGATTATTTAGTCATTGTTATTCCAGCAATCTATGATTTGTGCAATGTTGTCTTTATAAAACAACAGTTTGTACTGATTGATTTCTGTGATATTTCCCATTGATACTTTGATTTTTAAAAAAATATTCTAAAATAAACATTTTCAAAAAAGCCTCAAGTTTGTCTCCTTTTCCTGCCGTGGTAGTTGGGATGACCATATGTCAGTGTCGGCTATTTACCACTATCCCCTTCACCGGACCGCCACTGTAACAGAATATTCCTGAATTACCCTTTTGTTGTATAATTAATTAGAATAGACTTGTTTAGCTTTTACGAGATTGCTCTGTCAATGACCTATATAAAATAAAACAATATTAGGTCCAGCAGCTACACCACTCGGTCATCCGTCCCCTTTATTTAGTGTATCAGTCAATGGTTGTTCCACAGACTATGATGATGACTGGGACAGGATTTTAATAAGCTTTCGATAAGAATTTCCCAGCTTCTCAAGAAGTGGATATCTAGACAGAAAATGCTGCTCTGACTCTTAAATAGGAATTTTAATATAGAAACTCCTTTCGAGACTTAACAATACAGATTGTGCAAATTAGAGAGATGGGTGGCTCAGCACTCAACTGTCGACTTGACAGTCTCGGGTTCGATCCTCGGTAATAACTAGTGAAATTTTTCCAGGTTCTGATGAAAGTTGCTTGAGCGTGCCTCAAGTTTACCCAGCTTTAAATCTGCACCTGACTTAAGTTGGGAAAGTATCTGCTACTGGTTGCTGTGCTAAGCACATAATCTCTTTAAATGGCGTGGTTACAGAGACAGTTGAATTCTACACTTCATTAGCCACGATGGAACTTTAGGGCTTAGGAAACTTTACTTCGTTTTTCATATAAATTAAATATAGATGCATCACTAAGATTTAGTCATTCTATAGTTAAATCTTTTAAGCTAGTGCAACTCTAATTGGATAGACAAGTGGTCGGCAAAGTGCAGCTCGAGAGCCGCATGTGGCTTTTTGGATCCTTAAGTGCGACTCTGGCATTTAGTTTTATTTAGTGTACTACTTGTTTAGTGTAATAAAATTTAGTGTAATAATATTTAGTGTAATAAAAGTTTACTACTAAACAAGAAGATTTGGCTCCCAATTTTTTTTTAAATTGTTGTAATGTTCATATTTGGCTCTTTGGCTGATAAGTTTGACGACGACTGGGATAGACCGTTAATTATGTGCCTTATGTCGGCTTTAGTGGGATGGCTAAGTTGTATACAACTATGAAATGCACTTACCTGCAATTAACAACTGGTCTAACCTGATAGATCTAACATATTTCGTTGCACTGGCAAAACTGTTTACCATGTTGAACAGACGTACAATTGTACACTCCATAATCAATTCCTTCGATTAAAACTTTCGACAATCATTAGCCAGCTATAATGTACATCTAGGATAATATTTTTAAATGACTCGTGGAATATATCAAGAAACTTACTTTTAGACCAGTAACAAAAAACATGGCGTCAAAATATATTGAGAGAGAATCAACAATTTTGCAGTTCTGGTCTGGAAGGTTCCCTCATTTAACAGGATATAGTACTGGAGGAGGGGGGGGGGGGGTCTTTCAGAAATGTGATGACTCAAACTCTAAAGTATGGTGTGTATCTGTATGTCTGTCGTCTATGAGATGCATTAATATGATCTATTTTTTTCAATATTTTTTGTATGGTATTTTCTAACAGACTATTGATGTGTATGCCTAGATCTCATGTAGATATGTATATTGTTTGGTTTTACAGCGATGCATATGTAACATAAAATAAATGTTTCTTTTTGATATGTAAATATTACGTCTTCCAGAAATTAACCATATATTTTATTTTTTGTAATTAATAAATATTATGTTTGCTTGACGAATTTGCCATGAGCTGTTATTTTCATGTGTGATTTATTTTCTTGTTTACTGTTTGTAATACTAATTCAATAATCACAATAATAAGTCGGATACAACTGACCTACTTAATATTATGGCTGCTGCACAGGACAGAACTGGCTGAAAACTGTTTTCTGTTTCAATATTAATGGCCTTGTGTCTGCTTCTCTATCCGCTGCTTTTTTTTTTTAATTCTTATAACATAAAATAAGTTGACACATAAAATTAAACTGAACTATTCATGATAACCTCAAAGTTAAACTATGGTCTCTTTCAACGCAAAGGTTTTGCATGGTACAGCTAGTAATAAAAAGCTCTAATTGATAAAATATAATGAGCTGCAGATGACAATAGATAAAATTAGTACATAATCAAAATAGATAAAATTAGTACTTAATAAAAATAGATAAGATTGATATATAATCAAAATAGATAAAATTAGTACATAATCAAAATAGATAAAATTAGTACATAATCATAATAGATAAAATTAGTACATAATCAAAATAGATAAAATTAGTACTTAATCAAAATAGATAAGATTGGTATATAATCAAAATATATAAGAAAGGTACATAATCAAAATAGATAAGATTGGTATATAATCAAAATAGATAAGATTGGTATATAATCAAAATAGATAAGATCGTTATATAATCAAGTCATGTTGTTAGCACCACAGCGGCGGAAATTCTAGGCTCAATCAAGATTAAATGACGTAAGTAAAAATCACAATCATTATGGGCTCTTATGTTCACTCGCAGACGACAATACTCAAGCAGGGGTTCCCAAATTACGTTTTGGTCTTTAGCTGATGTTATAAGACCAAAGTACTTGTAGGAATATTTAGAAAGCTGCCATGGAAACCATTATAAATATTTCAAAAAAAGCAATATACAGAATGTATCTGTAGTCTTAGATTTATTAATATTAAATTGTCTAAAAAAAGTAGCAAAAACCAATCTGATACTCTTCATCAGGATAATTTAGTAATTATCGCTCAAATATCATTGACAGCTTAGATATTTGGCCAGGATAGGTCATAATTAATTTGACTGTTTAGTAAGAATAAAATTTGGGTTTATGGGTTTAAAATGTGACATGATCAGATTTTGTTTTTCTTTTATTCATTCCAAAATGTTCAACGTTTAAAGAAAAAAAAATCTTATTGTTGAAATATTCCATATAACACAAAAAACATAGTCTTATTTTTTCTGTATTTTTTTTAAAATAACACAGAGTATCTTTTTACACTAAGTGTCTTATATAAACATATGTCACCACGTTTGACTCTCAGGTAGAGCCGCTAGGGAAAGCGGAAGAGATGCCGTGCAAGACACACCTGGCGTCATGATTTTTGTAGATGACACCACCAAGATGGTTTGCACATGGAATCAGATTGGGAAAATGACAGATGTGTCTGGAGATCTGCTGTTGGTGGCACATTGTTGTTAGACGTAGGGGGCTCACACGTTAAGTCTCCAATATTGGGGGGGGGGGAGGTGGTCATTGGTAGAAATTTCTAGAGTTTTCTGGGGGCAGTGGTCAAAATTAGTTTAAAATACTTTAGCGATTAAAACGATAGTAGTACTTAATGCATTTCAGAAAGATGTATATTAAATTCATTAAGCTGTGTTTGTAAACTTCGTCTCCAATTTCATGAAACCACTTGACTAAATGTGTCTTTTTTTTAAAACATTTGCAAAAAGACTCTAGATTGATCTTCGAACATCTTAGAATTACCTTTTTTCCATTGTAGCAGATACCTTAATACTATAGAGAAGAATACACTGTAATAAAACGAAATTTGAAATGTAATAAAATAGTAGACATGAAATATCTCGCAATTGACCTCCCGATAAAACACTTTAGATTACTATTATTCATCAAAGGGTTAAGTTTAAGGACATATAATCATTTCAACTGACTACATTAAATCTCTTTATAATGTCTATGGTGCTATGCGGGACAACAACAATGCTAAACATTAAGCAATCAAGAGTTTGTTCCTACCACAATACATAAGGATATATAAAGTCAAACGTTTTATTTCCTTATAATTTCGTATGAAGACTTTTCTAAACTTTTTTATTCATTGCCACGTAAATTAAACAAGCAAAAATTAAGCCTGTAAAAACAGAACGTTTTAGAGCATTTTCATGTATAAATAGAGAGGGAAGTAAGTAATGTTTAATAACTGTTACAAAAATAAATAATGATTACGCCCCTTTGTTAAGCTGATAATATATATATAATATATAAGCCCCTTAGGGGCCCTGAAGCCCGGCCCTTAGAGGTCATATCGCAAAATGTTCACATGGCAGGCCAAGACCTACAAAATGATATATAGGATGATAGGACGTATAGTTGCTGAGATATAGCGCTCCTTTATTAATATAGCTTATATAGTAAAATCGGTACTTTATAAGCCCTCTTTTTTGGCCCTCAGAGGTCAGATCGCGAAACTGACTTTTGATGCACACATGGCAGGCCAAGAACTACAAAATGATATATACATCATGGGTTTAGGACTTATGGTTGTTGAGATCTAGGGCGATGACGGACAGACAGACAAAACTGGGACAATAGAGCATTTTTTTCGAAAATGCTATATAAATTACTTGAGCTGATAATATAGCTCAGTGTGAGTACCATTGCACCTATTGTTAACCTTTAGGGTAATCTTCTTCACTTGTAAGGTCAACAAAATTAATTATTAAATCAAAAAATGTGTTCAGACAAAACACAGCGCAGACTGTTAGAAGAGTTTTGATGGTTCTTGAACTCTTTCTTTTGGTCTTTGAGATAGAAGAAACCATTTTCTCACGCTTCCTAGTTGTTAGTTTAACACGAACAGAGATAAACAGTGAGCCTATGGTCACTATAATCAAAGGGATGTTTAGTCCAAACGGACCTACAATATACCGTGATACTGTTATGATCCGTTCATCCGGATAGAAAATTAAGTATCCGATGTTAATTTCTGACAGTGCAAAGTATCCGTAAATAAAATGATAAAAAGTAGCCACATAGATAGGGTAGGGTATCCACACCAGAAAGGCTAAAGTGACAGCAATCCACGATCTTTTTGATGTTACTATGGAAGTAAAATATAATGGATAAAACACAGCTACGAATCTTTCTAGTGTAATGAAAGTGACAATTGCAGCACTCACTGGAGCAGCGTATGCGAAACACGATTGAAATAGTATAGCAAGTACATACAGTGCATAGCAAATCTCCTCTGAATATTCCCAATATGTTTCATACTGAGGTCTTTTTCCTGGAAAATAAAACAAAATATTTGGAATGTTCAGTGCAGATATTAAACAGAATGAATCAGCCACACAGAGAGATGCCAGTAAAATATTGGATGGTTTGTTTAAACTTGATTTGATTAGGACTACAATACTGACGATATTTCCAACTAGACTGACAACAGCAATTATTGGGTTGATTAGCACTACACTAAACATTTTATACTGAAGAACAGCAACATCTACGATTGTTCCAGTTGGGTTGTCAAAAGTGTTAGTTGGCCCATCTGTTGTTTTGTTAGCGTGTCCGAAATCCATGTTTGTTTTATTTCCTTGAAATGAAATAATGTATGGAATAAATAATTGGTGATTTAAATTTGTACTTTTTTACCCTTTTAAAAGTGTACATTGTATTTTTTCAGGATTTTAAAATTATTTTCTAAATTGTTTTCGTATACTTAACTAAAAATCTCTGTCAACTAAATCTGTACAATGTTTGAAATATTTATCGTAAAACAGTGAAAACTTGAAGTAGTATGGAAATGTCTGCAAACAGCCTAACTTTTGTAGTAAAATGTGATTACTAGTTTAATAGATGTATGGTGCTGAGATATATATAAAATCGTCCGCCAGTAATGCTAAAAAAAAACAGACTCTTATCAAACAACCAAGGAATATCCGAAACAATTAAATTTATTACTTTTTATTATAAGATGTTATTTTTTTTTAATTGAAAATATAATATTTATTCCAAAAAGCGTATTTACTGAAACAGAAACCATTTTAAAATTGAATTTAATAAGAAAATTATGATAATTATTTCGCTCAAAGTACATGACTCTCAAACAAAGAGAATCTGATACCATTAATTTTCTTAACATTTTAGTACGAATTGAAGCTTTTTAATTTTGTTTATAAAATAAATAGCTTACATCTTTTGACTTCTGTATTTTCCAATGAATTTTAAAGTCAATTTATTTTATTTGATTTCTAGAATTACCACCAGAGTAAAGAGTTCATATAATTTAAACAGCTATCATAAGCGTAGGCTAGCGATCTTAAGACGTTATTCCATTGCTGTTTCTTACAGAATTGAACATCATTTAAAAAAAAAAAGATAATATTTAAAAGACGCCTTACAAAACTTATTAGGCTTCGTAAATCGCTGCTATAACAATCATCGAATGTAATGTGTTAAATTTACTAAACATTCTTTTATTTATTCTAAGTAAAGAACTCAATAGGGTTCCATGTCAACTCAACCAGTTTTTTGACAATTGTTCACCCGACCCTCTGAGATCTTCTTGAAATTTTTATGGCTTGTGGTACATTCAAAGTTGAGTGATTCCTGAAAATTTCAGGCCATTTAGTCAAAAACTTTCTGAGATATGATTTTTTTAATTTTTAAGGGTAGTCGCGAGTTCGCGTGACATTTACATTTTCGCGATATTTGAACGTGAATATTTCAAAAACTATATAAGAGGTATCAGGCTGAAATTTTCAGTATTTACTCATTGTTTTATCCTAAGTTGAATGATGTATTTATCTTAAGTGTAGCTTGCACACAAAATGCCCTAAAAAATTCCAAACATTGCACTTCAGACAGTTTTCAACAATATTTGACCCGGCATAGCCAAGACTCTATTAGACATGAAATGATGTTTGTTATACAATTTGTAAGTACCATATATGTGTTTATTATTTTGATAGAGAATTCCTGTTAATCAATAATAGTGTACTCATGGCGGGCCCTTTTTAGCATCATGGTCGTCCATTTTTGCACGCATTGCTACCCCCAGATGACCATGTGGACAAAAATTCACACTT
Organism: Bulinus truncatus; assembly: GCA_021962125.1. Taxonomy (NCBI): domain Eukaryota; kingdom Metazoa; phylum Mollusca; class Gastropoda; family Planorbidae; genus Bulinus; species Bulinus truncatus. Next base: position 1,884,136 of record JAGDYQ010000020.1, read on the forward strand.
TTCATATTTTGCACACTTGTTAACCTTGGCAAGTACTAGCTATAGTGAAAATTTCATGTTGGTGTCTTAACGCCTTCTTGGTGAAAAATCTGCTTGAAATTGCATGATTTATACACTATCGTGGACCATAGTAATTTTGAATGTTTGAACTGACATCTTTGATGGACTGGGTTTTCTTATTGTGAATTTCATTTTTTTTCTTGACAAATGTATTCTGATATGTTTCTAAGTTAATACTTTTAAATGAATTTTTTGTGTAATATTTGCTTGCAAAAACATTATGAATGTAATGCAAAAATGTCAAAAAAATGTTTTTCAATGGTTTTTAATTATTTCATTTTATATCACTGTATGTTCAGATTTCATGTAATTTAAATAAAAATTATGACATTTTTTTTTAATTTTATAAGAAAAATTTACTTTCATAAAAATGTATGACAATTTATTAATATTTGATCTTTGGAGCCTTTGTTAATAGGTCACATGAGTACTCATTTCTTTGTCTTCTTTTATCTTATTATTGATATAACTTATTCCTCTATGTGACGTCAGAATTTATAGAAGTAATATATAACAGAACTCAGTGTAGTATACAATATAACAAATACTTTAATACAACTATAATACCACACTTCTTATTTAAAGATCTCATAACTACTTCTACTATGACAGACTATAAAACCTATGTCTATTCTAAGTCTGTCAGCGCTATACTCTACTACATCTTTCTCTCATCTAATGTATATTAACTTATTCTAACTTAACTTTATAAAGGTCGAGGGGTAGGGGGAGATCATGCTCTCTATGCATGTGTCATTACGGGCAACAAAGTAAGTTGGGAGCTTGACCATAACCTTGGGTTACGTAACATGGCCAACTAAGTTTACTTCAGTAATGGGGCAGCAGCACAATATAAAAACTGCAAAAACTTCAAGAATCTGCATCTGCATAAAACAGATTTTGGCAATGAAGCAGATTGGGAATTTTTTGCTACCAGTCATGGAAAAAGTCCTTGGGATGGTATTGGTGGCACAGTAAAGAGGCTAGTAGCAAGAGCAAGTTTGCAGGCAACTCTGCAACATTAAAAACTAACGCCACATCAGGTGTACGATTGGGCAACCAAAAAAACGTTCCAGGAATTCATTTCTTTTTTGCAGCAAAGGATGACGTTAAAGTGCATCGTAGTTGTTTGGTTGAACGATTTGCTTCAATTCAAACCGTTCCTGGCACACGGTCACACCACCGGTTTGTGGCAGTAAGTGAAAAAAAAAAAACTCAAGATATTCAGGTTGTCATGTGATAACTGTGATACGCAGGCCCGTAGCCAGAAGGGGGCTAGAGGGGACTGAGCCCCCCGTGCATGACCTGAGCCCCCCCCCCGTGCATGATTTGAGCTTTTTGACAAAATGTTAATAATAACGACTATAAAACATCAATCATTTTGTTCAATAAATCAATAATAATAAAAACTTAAAAGTTTATATTTTGGCAATCATTCAGGCTATTTTACTTACATATATAGTTTATCTAATTTTTGGGCATAAAAGATTGTATCTTATTGAAGTTCACTTCTGGGTATTTTGGGCAGCATTGGCATTGGGGGCTTCAAAAGCCGTGTGTGAGAGCAGTTTCTCAACCCTCACACGAATGCTCACCCCATATCGCAGATCAATGTTACAAAAGCGTCTAAGCAATCTTTTCCTGCTTACATTTGAAAAAAATTTAACAGACAATCTGATTGCTGAAGCATTTTTAGATAAATTCAGTGCTAAACCACGACGTTTGCAAATTTGAAACGTATGTATGTGTGGGGGGAGGAGGGCGGGGGGTGTCAATGCCCAGGGCCCCGGCGAGTTTTAGGGGCCCGGAATGAGCTGGCCAATCAACGTTTTAAAATATTAATATCAGCACGAGGGCCCGCGTCACCCCTGCCGAGGGGCCCGAAATTTCTGTCGATGGGCCTGTTCACAACCTTGTAATAGTTTTATATATTGATATCTTCTGAGGACAACTAGCAACTTAAATAAGTTAATAAAATAACATTGACTTCTGACTTCATTTTTATACATATGTATAATAAAGTCGTCGGCATCCGTCCGTCTCGAGAGACGATGGTGTAGCTAAGTTGAGTCTACTAAACACCGCCGGGAATGGCTGTGCAGTCCGACTCGGGAATGGCAATCCCTGCCGCACTTGTCACACTTGAAAATAGTTGGTTGATGTAGTTGATGTTGTAGCTGCTCTTTTTTCCGCTTCCGTCTTGTTTTTTTCAGGGCAGCATTATCTTGTCGCTCAGCCTCTGCGCGCAATGAACCCTGCCGGACAGCGAGCCTCCAGGACTGGCGGTCGGCTGCTTGGCTCTCCCAGGAGTTGGGGTTAATGGAGCACTCTTTCATATTCTTTTTGCAGGTGTCTTTGTAGCGCATTTTAGGTCGCCCTGTTTTCCTCTGGCCGGTAACTAGCTCGCCATAGAGTAGGTCCTTCGGGATGCGGCCTGCGTCCATTCTTTTGACATGACCGAGCCATCTGAGGCGTCTCTCGCTGAGAACTGCAAACAAGCTGCTCATGTTGGCCCTCTCCAGCACCCCAGTGTTGGGGATCTTGTCTTGCCACTTTATCTGCAGTATACGTCGCAGGCACCTCATGTGGAAATTGTTTAGCTTCCTTTCGTGCCTCGCGTAAGTGGTCCACGTCTCGCATCCATAGAGGAGGGTACTAAGTATGCAGGCCTGGTAGACGCGCAATCTGGTATTTTCGGTGAGGCTGGGGTTTTCCCACACACGTTGCTTTAGTCTCGCCATGACTGTGGCTGCCCTAGCGATTCTGCAATCGATCTCCGGGTCTATGGATAGCGAGCTGGAGATGGTGGACCCGAGGTAAGTGAAGTTCTCGACGACCTCTAGGGTGTGCCCATCGATGTCAATGCTTGGGGGTGTATCTGTACCCTGTGCCATGACATTCGTCTTTTTCAGGCTGATAGTCAGTCCAAACTCCTTACATGCATGGGAGAGGCGGGTGACAAGCTGCTGCAGTCCATCTTCAGTGTGTGATGTCAAGGCTGCGTCATCAGCAAAGAGCAGCTCGCGGATTAGGACCTTTGTGACTTTGGTCTTTGCACGGAGGCGGGCTATGTTATAAAGCTTGCCATCGGACCTTGTATGGATGTAAACACCCTCGCTGCAATCCTTGAAGGCGTATTGGAGGAGCATGGAGAAGAAAATGCTGTATAATAAAGTAATAACGTACAAACTCCGTGATTTCTGAGTGATATTATTTAATTTGCAAATGTACTTTTTAGCAGAATTAATTTTATTTTAAATTGAATAATTGCGACTATTGTTGTTGATAGATCTGGTCTTTGTTTTCAATATTTTATAAGAAATATCACACAAATAGCTAAGCTTTATTCGTGCATCTTTGTCGTTCTTCCCGGGTTGTAGGTTAAACAAACAGTATAACAATATACATCAGGTATCTATTATGTAACAATTGTGTAGCAGAACAAATGATCAATATATTTATAACAGGAATCAGAAATTTCTCAGCCTCAGTAAATTTTTATCATTAAAACTCTTTACTATTTAAATTATTGTTAACAAAACTGCAACATGCCATGCATTATTGAAACGTAGTTAAAATTATATATTTCTAATTAATAGCTAAACAATCGGTACTAAAATGCACCATTCCAGATATGGAACTGCAAAAAATTTCTTGGGGAGGGGACTCGAGATCCCTTCCCCAAACCTCTCCTCTCCGTTCGCAAGTTTTCAGCGATTCGCGCCTCCATTTTCGCCCCCCCCCCCGAACATTTCTTCTACCTCACTAGGGACGGATTTAGGGGGAGGGGCCGTTTTCGCAAGTTTAGGTAATACATCATTAAATTATCGAAATATGTTTTGTTCTAAGACCAATTTTCAACAATGAAAACAGTTTTGCCCCCCTCCCCCGGGTCAATGTTTTGCCCCCCCCCCCCGTTTAAGTTGTCTAAATCCGCCCCTGTTCCCCAGGATCATTTCTTCGGCACCCCCCCCCCCCGAAAAAAATTTCTTCGCCCCCCTGAAAATGTCTTCGGCCCCCCAATCCAATATTCCTGACTACGGGCCTGGTGACACGATCGTCAATGTGTCACAAGAACCTGACCGGGTAGTTGAACCGGCACCAAGCATTGCAGATATGCATCCAGGAAAGTTTGTGGCTGTTGTTTATAACACTGATTGGTTTATTGGGTGCATAACAGAACACTCTGTTGAACATCAAGATATCTTGGTCAAGTTCATGAACAGAACACCTACAAACAGATTAATTTGGCCAAGTCGTGACGATATCTGCTGAATACCATTCACTAATGTACTGTGCAATCTTCCACCACCAATGTTGTCTGGCAGCTCATCAAGACAGTATTGCTATGATGATGTGCATTTTGCCAATTACAAGAAACTGTTTGATAGTAGGACTGTGTGTACATAGATAATATACCATCAGTTAACTGCATTGGCAGCATAATGAGCATACGCTGATATCCGCCTCGCATTGCTGCTTGTATGGTTAATAAAAACAAACAATCTGTAATTTGATTTTGTAACTTAAAACTAACTGCATTTTTTCATAAAATTTGATTGACATTTCATTGCTATGCTGATTTACCATAATACACGTTAATGAGGCCTGTAGCTTGCGGGGTCAAATATTGATGAATACTGTCTGAAGTGCAATGTTTGTAAAATATGAAAAGTGTGAATTACTGTCCACGTGGTCATCTGGGGGTCGCAATGCGTGCAAAAATGGACGATCATGATGCTTAAAGGGGCCCACCATGAGTACACTATTATTGATTGACTTGGCTAAGGGAACTGAGAAATGATGGATTTATTCAGATTCTTGTGACAGCAAATGTATTGGCTAAAAACATGGAAGTTGTTTCAATCTTTCCAGGCAAACGTCAAAGGAAAAAGCAGCATGATAAATCTGTGGAAAACTTCACACCTGGAAATGCTGAAGATGACTATAGGATAAATTGCTTCAACATAATTGCGTACTCTGCAATTCAATCCTTGTAGCCGAGATTTGAACAGCTGAAATCAAACCACAATCTATTTGGGTTTCTTGTCAGCTTCAAGAGCCGTCATCGTGATAACATACAAAACAGTGAGCATCGAACAAGCATTGACGTCATCAACAGACCAGTCAGTAGATATATCTGGGCTAGAATTAGCAGATGAAATGGAAATCTTTAAGGCACATTCTACCAAATACCGCCCAAACGCCGATAGAAATTTCGGCTTATCTGTCCACTAATATACTGCTTTCCCATAGTAATTTGTTGCACTCAGAATATTTTTAACATCTGGTGAAAGAAGCTTCTCGCGCCTCAAACTAATCAAGAATTACTTGAGGTCAACAATTCACGAAGATAGATTGAACAATTTGGTAATTCTTGCTATTGAGCGTGATCTATGAAGGAAACAGAATTTTGATGATATACTGTATGACTTCGTTACAAGCAAGTGAAGAATGTATAAAATACAAAGACGAATTTATTTTCTAATACAAAATCTTAATTTTCACTTATTATCCTTATCCCTACCCAGACTGGGCCCCTCGCAATCCGATTCGCATAGGACCCCCACAATTGTTAGGGTCGGTTTTAAATTATACAGAAAGTGGATCCGATAATTAGAAACTCCTTTAAACATGGCTAAAAAATGTCACCATTTGCATAATATTTTTTTTCTTAAGTGAGGCACCTAATTATTGATGTACAATAGAATAAAACACAAATATGGTGGTTTTCAGAAAAAATCTTTTCACAATTATGATGTGCGTTCTGCATCCTTTATATTCAGTGGTCACAACTTAAGCCTGGTCAGTCGGCCAGTCTGTTTTTTCACATCGAGCGATTCTACCTACTAATCCTCGGACCATTTGAAGTGACCTATAGTTCCAAATATTGTTCAGTATTAGTGGGGAAAAAAACTTACGTTAAAAATTCAGCATAAGCTTTTAATATTATCATTTATATTGTATCTGAACTTTCTCGTGTCTCACCAGTACTTTCCCAGGCATGGGCAGTGATGGGATTATGACTGTTGTACAGTTTCATAGAAAATTGAAATTTAGGCTCACCGGCTGTTAAAAATACATAACCCATTACTATTAGAATTATACAATATAATTAAACTGATAATATAACCGCGTACCTGTTGTTGAAATTTTTTGAATCTCACCGATAGGCATAAGTGAAATGACGCAGCCTCTGAATTACTGTCAACGAATCGATTACTAATTCGATAGACCGGTCGTGAGGCTAGTGGTACAGCTGCGTAACAAGACCATCGCCAAGCAAACACTAACACAAGTCCAGGTTAAAGAAAATCCGGTTGAATGCAAAAAAAAAAAATATCTTGGCTGTCGTTCTCAAAAAGAAGGGTGGCGTTTATCGCCCCCGTACCAGCCGACAAAGTAAAACAATCTCCTCAACACAAGAAGAAGAAAAACACAACAGTCTTCACTCAACAATCACATACAAAAAACTACAACTCCGGTTGGTCCTCACGTGGACGCTGAGCATCTTACCTCCAACAAGGAGAAAAACTAACCCCACATCCTCCCTCTTTTACACTCCTCCCATCTCCCCACTCTCTAGTCCAGTACGACATGTTTCGCCATTACACTCATTGGGGTCACATACACACACACACACACACACACACACAATTTGTGACCTTTACGACAAAAAAACAGTATCTCAACCAAACTTTATTGAGTTATATATATATTGAAAGTGGAAGGGTACTTTCAGAAATGCAGGCACTAGATCGTCGATTCAATACTCGTGATTACAGTTATAAGGAATCCTAACAGAGAGCAATCGGTCAAATTGGTCCAAGGCTGACCAAGAATGTCAATTAAATCTTCCGAATAACATTATTACAGATGTATTTATGTTCTTTTCTACTTTTAGACCAGACACAAATAAAAAAAAATTATAATCATGAAGGAACTTTTTTTTCACTAGGTTTGACCAGAGTTTCTTCTAACGACTTGACAGAGTGAAACTATCGGTCTGAACAGTGGCGCAACCAGGGGGGGGGGGGCTTGAGCCCCCTCCAGACCAAATCATCAATACATATTTTACTATATAAAGTTACAAAAAAGACTGTCAAACTGTCAAACTGTCAAACTGTCAAACTGTCTTTTTTATATATGTGAGCCCCCACCCCCAGAATTTTTTGCTGTTTGCGCCACTGGGTCTGAACATGTCACAGGTAGCGTATGTCACAGTTAGTGATACATGCCAATTGTAGCGGAACATGTCACCCACAGCTAGCAACACATGTCCACCCATAGGTAGTGACACATGCTACATGTAGTACGCATGCTACTTTTAGCGACACATTTTGTTTGTTTTTATACTTTATGCTAAGCTGTTATGATCATGAACATATTTTTTTCGGTTAACGGCACGAAAAAAAAAAGTCGTAAATTTAAAGCTTGTAAAAAATTCAAATTTCTTTAACTTTGTACACATTTTTTTCTTACTTTAAACTATTTATTATAAATTTATTATAATTCATTACTATACATTAGTTCAATCCTTTATTTTCTGAAATATGTCAGAAAAAAGCCTTTGCGAGCAATTTATGTTTTATGAAATTTTGAAAATGTATCACGTTCAATTTCAGATTCTGAAATTATAATTGTATCACCCACTGAACACATCTTTTACCTACGTCCAAAACTAAAGTATATATTGTATAAATGAAACTATATTCGTGAAGTAAAGAGTGTTTTCCATTCAATTCCGCCCCCCTCCCCAGGTGTATTCTGTACATCGACCTTTGGAGGGGTGCGCTTAATACCCTCCTCCCTGTTGTCCCAGAAATACCTGGTCAACATGTATCAGACGACTTTGTTTCCTTTACAAAATTTTGTGAATTAGAACAATAATAAGAAAAATCAAATGTTGCCGTCACAGGTGGCGGCGAATTTTGTTTGTTTTAACCAATGTGTCGTACATATGGTCAGCAGGCCGGAGAATACAGATGACAATGACCATGCCGTCAAAGTGACCATCTTGCTGTCAGTCACTGGGGTAAATATTTTTTTATTCTGATCACCCATTGCCTTTGACTTACTGTGTCGTTACTATGACAACAAGCACACAATATTGAATCAGAAAGCCATATAAGCTTCGATTTTACTTTAATGAATCATTCTACACTGAACTTTATTTGAGTTATTTCACCTAGTTCGCACCTAATTAAAGTGATCATATTTGTGTTGAGTGTATTTCTACTTTCATAAGTCTCAAGAATATAGAATGGGTATGCAGGAAATTTACTATTTGTTGACTATATATTTTACAGTTATAACTACAAATTATTAGTTTTACAATTTAAAAATAAACCCACCGAGAAAGTTATTAATTTTTTTTATATTTTTTTATTAAAGTTAATGGAATACTTGCGATTTGTTTTTAATTCTTAATACAATAACATTCAGTAATATATCTATCTCTATCTTGAGAATAAAAGATAATTATGTTCTTCACTGCTAACGTAATGTAGGTACATAGATTTAATATATAATGTCAGTTGTGTACATTTGAAGTTATCAATTGATATGAGAATAGTGCATAGAGTAGTAATTATTACATTTTAAAAAATTCAATATTCCAGCATTCAAACTGGATTACTAAAAGGATATATGTGCGTAAATGTATTATATTGTATCGATTAAAACAGAGAGAGAGAGAGAGAGAATGGCTAAAGCTATATCTGTTAATAAATAAATAAAAGACCATTACATCTCGTTTCAACTAGACAAAAAATGTTATCATAAATAAACTAGAATGGTTATCTTTTTGACAATCATTTGTTTGTTTTTGTTTTCTTTAATGTAAATAAATCAATACACATATCATCATCGTCATATCTAAACTAGCTTCGCTGGTATTCAGAACGGCCTCCCATTGAGTGCCAAAAATTAAAAATGACCAGCGACAGCGTGAAAGATGTTGTGGATTAACCGCTCACTATCCCCCCCCCCTACAGTTACGCCACTGGTGATAGCCAAATTCTCCTTTATTACTAATGTTCATCGCTCATAATATTAACATGAAACAGAAATCAAATCAATTGATCTACAACTTAAAATGTTTATCTTCTAAACCTTGGTTTTTTATGACATTTCAGACATTTCCAGGGTTGACTGTGAGGTAGAAGTTAGCCCCATTGTGTGTTGTGAGTTACATCGATGTCACTGTTGGCACTCTGTAAGTTTACAAATTTAAGTATATTTCTACTCACGATATGATTAGGATCAATGATCTGAAATTATCGATTTAATTTTCAAAATTGGTTGAATAATGAAAAACAAATTGACTGACTTTTGTGAACTCAGCGAAGAAATTGCTTAAAGATGTGTCATATGCTAGAACATTACTATACATGTGTGTCTGTAATGTTCAATATGTTATCTGCTAGAACATTACTTTACATGTGTGCCTATAATGTTCATTATATTAGCTGCTAGAACATTACTTTACATGTGTGCCTGTAATGTTCAATATGTTATCTGCTAGAACATTACTTTACATGTGTGCCTGTAATGTTCAATATGTTATCTGCTAGAACATTACTTTACATGTGTGCCTGTAATGTTCAATATGTTATCTGCTAGAACATTACTTTACATGTGTGCCTGTAATGTTCAATATGTTATCTGCTAGAACATTACTTTACATGTGTGTCTGTAATGTTCAATATGTTATCTGCTAGAACATTACTTTACATGTGTGCCTGTAATGTTCAATATGTTATCTGCTAGAACATTACTTTACATGTGTGCCTGTAATGTTCAATATGTTATCTGTTAGAACATTACTTTACATGTGTGCCTGTAATGTTCCATATGTTATCTGCTAGGACATTACTTTACATGTGTGCCTATAATGTTCAATATATCAGTTTCTAGAACATTGGTGTACATGAATACCTGTAATGATCAATTTCATATGCTAGAAAATTACTGCACATGTGTGTCTGCAATGTTCAATATGTTACCTGCTAGAACATTACTGTACATGAATACCTGTAATGATCAATTTCATACGCTAGAAAATTTCTTTACATTTGTGCCTGTAATGTTCAATATGTTAGCTGCTAGAACATTAGTGTACATGAATACCTGTAATCTTCAATATGTTAGCTGCTAGAACATTACTGTGCATGTATGTGCGTAATAATCAATTTGTATTATTTTGAATACAACAGATTCCATGTTGACATTGTCATATTGTCTTACAGATTACTGACGCAGATGTCATTGTTTCAACATATGAAACTGATGACTTCACAGAGGATGAGAGTGGACTGACAGGTGTTACAGAAGATTGTGTGACAGATGATTCGGACGATGAAAGCAGTTGTCACAGTGATGACAGTATCTACTTCACTGACACATTTGATAGTGATCAATCACTGGACAGTTACACAATGGACTATGAAAGTGACACGTTAGAAGAAAGTGATACAAGCGATGTTGAGGATATCTTCGAGATATTTCAATCTAGCCCACCCGTCCTAGTTAGAAAAGGTAGGAAACACTTTTATTGGATATTCAATACTCTTTACTGCCCCATGAAATTGTAATATATATTAAAAAATTTAGTCCGACATTGATAAATTAATTTTATTAAGAAATTTCTTCTAGAAAATGTGTAGTTGACAAGTATATGTTCAATATGCTACTTATATATTAACATTTACAGAAATTAAGTAGTAGCATTAGTCTATTTTCAATCTAGAGATATTTATATGAAGATGGCTTCACTGTTTTGTTCAAACATTATGTCGTTTAGATAATTTCACTCATTTCTTTACGATTATATATTAATGTTATTGTTGTTTTTTTGCAACGTAATACAGTAACCATATATTTTTAAGTATTGAATTATCGATACATCCACAATAAATAAAACGTTTTATTTTTCCCTCAGTGTTCGATCAAGATGTCGCTCATATACCCAGTCATCATAAAGACGACTATCTCAATTGTTGGTTCCAACATAACCTCACAGTGCAGTGCTAGAACTTTTTTCAATATCTGGAGGTGATCACATCATGTACAGAGGAATGGGACTATCATATCATGGTTTCAAATATACTTCATTCATCAAAATCTGGCGATATCGCTACCAAGACTTAGAACTGAGACAAGCTACGTAGCTGTTGAACGTTCTTTTTTATAATTTACTTCAGCGTTGAAAGATTATGTATTTAAAGTTTAACAGCATTCGATGTAAACAAGCTCTGAGTAACAATTGTTAACAATGTGAGACTGATTTGTCGCATTGTATATTTTCACTTTGTCTGTGTCTGTTGACTCAAACTCTGAAGTATGGTGTGTATCTGTGAGTCTGTCGTCTATGAGATGTATTAATATAAGCTTTTTTAAAAATATTTTTGCACGGTATTATCTAACAGACTTTTGATGTGTATGCCTAGGTCACATGTAGATATGTATATTGTATAGTATATCAGCGATGCATATGTAATATAAAATAAATGTTTCTTTTTTTATATGTAAATATTACGTCTTCCAGAAATTAATCATGTGTGCTTTTGGTAATTCATAAAAATTATGTATGCTTAACGAATTTGAAATGAGTTTGTATTTTCATGTGTGATTCATTTTCTTTTTTACTGTTTGTAATACTAATTCAATAATCACAATAATAAGTCGAAGATACTACTGACCTACTTAATATTATGGCTGCTGCACCGGACAGAACTGGTTGAAAACTGGCAGGTATAAATATGCTGTACAATTCTATCTTGCTTTAGAAACTGATATAGTAACATTAATGCAATTATAGTAAAAAAAAAAATTCAGTGATTTTTTTTTTAATTACATCGGTATTCATAATAAGAAAAAAAAGATTTAGAAAAAATATATTTAGTTCATCAGAACAACCAAATAAACATCTATTAAAAACACATTACAAAACCTCAAAATTATTTGCATGGCGCTGTCTAAGATTATTTTTATTAAAAATACAAAATGAAAAGTGTTCCTTAGGTCTTTTTTCAAATAAGCATTAGTGTTAAGAACAATAGATCTAAATATATTCAGTCCCACGTTTGAGGGCTGATGATCGAAAATAAGAAAACTGTTTCCTGTTTAAATATTAAGGGCCTCGTGTCTGCGTCTCTATCCGATGCTTTGTTTGTTTTTAATTTCATAACATAAAAAAGTAGACACATAAAATTAAAATGAACTATTCGTGATAAGCTCAAAGTTAAACTATGATCTATTTCAACGCAAAGGTTTTGCATAATACGGCTAGTAATAGAAAGCTCTAAATGACAAAACATTATGGGCTGCAGATGGCAATACTCAAGCAGGGGTTCACAAATTATGTTTCAGTCTTTATCTGATGTTATAAGACCAAAACAATTTTAGGACAATTTGGAAAGCTACAATGGAAACCATTATAGAAATTAAACAAAAAAAATATTTTGACTGTATCTGTAGCCTTAGATTTATTAATATTAAATTGTCTAAAAAAATATCCAATAATAGCAAAAATGAATATCATACTCTTCATGTGGATATATATTTTTTTTTTAATTTTTAACAAATGTGAGTAAATTAAATTCTCATAGCTAATTAAGGGATATAACCAATATTTACTATGCTGAATGGCAATAATAAATGGGCTACTTCCCTTGCATCAACAATACTACATGTTTCAGATCGAGATCTAGGCTAGCACTTGATTACCGCTTGCTGGTAGGTAAAAGCAGCTCTACATATGGGTGCTTTGCAATATATATAATATATATATATATATATAAATATATATATATATATATATATATATATTTATATATTAGAAAAAGGTTAGTCTTGTTACCCCATTTACTTTAATACGACTTAGATAAATTTATTATGTTTCAATGTTATTTCATTCGACAATATATAAAATATGTGACCAATTTATCTACCTCTGTCATAGGCCTTATATACTATTGAATAAATCATGTAGATAATTATCACATTAATTTAGTTACATGTTCTTCAATATGCATGTATTATGTTATTTATATAGTAATTCTGTGAAATAAACAAGTTCGTAAAGTAGTGATAACAATATATTGCTAACTTCAATATCCTAACCTAAAAACAGGTGGATATAAAAAATACATTCACCCCAGAGGCGTACCTAAGGATGGCAGGAGAGGGGGTCCAAATTCGAAAGTCTCACCAGACCCCAGCTTCAGGAGGAGGGGGGGGGGGGCTTCCAAAAACATTTTTTTACATTAAATATTCAATACATTATCTCATGTCAAGGTGTAGAATGTCAAAATGCAGGGTTCTCAAAGAGGCTCGGCACTGATTCACCCTACAAATATTGAATGCCGGGACGGCTAATAGAGCGGTCAAGCATTTAACAGTCGATCTGTGGATCCTTGGTTCGATCTCTGGTGTTGACCAATAGATATATCAGGGATTTGGGGGCCAGGGGGCTTGGCCACTTTTTTGGGCCCCCTGCATTTTGACATTTGACATCATGACATGAGATAATGTACTTAATATTTAATGAAAAACATTTTCTGGGGCCCCCTTGAAGCTGGTGCCGGGGGGGGGGACTTTCGAATACGGACCCCCTTCCTAGTTACTCGTCTGCTCTACTGACATTTATCCGCTATGGTGTGGATGTAAGAAAGGCACCATAAAATTGTCTCGTTAGTGTTTTATAGGGTCTAAGAAATTTCATCTCATCCTAACAGGGACGTCACATAGAATGACTGTTTATATTAATTACATATAAAGTTGTTGATTTTAATAGACTCTATTTTAAATCTTTTTTTTTCTCTGAAAGTATAAAGACACAAATGTCTTTCTTTTAAAGTAAAAAAGGAGATGATCACAAATATTTTAAATGAATATTTGAAATTCAGCGGCGTATCTGGCGTTAGTGGGATCCGGGAATTACTTGGAGCTGAAAATGTTGACTTGTAAGCTTTTAAAGGTGCGGAAGATGGGTCTTATATATGTGGTCTAAAATGGTCTTTCTCTGTAAATATATGGTCCAATAAATTTCTTAAGACACTCATTTATGAAAAATATTAAGAAAATATGAAATAAAATTATCTCGGAACGTTGAAGAGTATTGTTGACATCGGTGTCCGCCGACTCAACGAAAGTCATGTCGCTGGTCGAATATGCAGTTCAAGCTACTCTCGGTGGTATTGTATTTTATTTATTTACATTCAAATAAACAATTAAATATTATTAGCAATAATTTGAGGGGGCATCAAATGATGTCGTTATGGACTTTTTTATCTTCATAAAGTGTTAATATGGCATCTACGATACCGTACCTCACGAGTGACGAGTGTGATATTAAATAGCCTAAATCAGTAAATGTCATTTAAAATGAGTAATATAAATTATATCCTATCCGATCTATACCAGTGGGAAAAAGGTGAAAAAACTTTTTATCGATAAAAAACCTCTTTTATTCCTCATAAGTCATATTGATAATGTATAACGTATTTACAAAACATTGTTCAGGAGCTAGATATTCATGATACTGATACAGTACTGAACCTAGGGATTTGGGGACCGGGGTGCTTGGCCTCTTTGGGATCCCCTGTATTTTGACATACACCATGACATGAGATAATGTACTTAATATTTAGTGTAAAAAAATTTTTTAATAGGACCTCCCCCCACCCTAGGTACGCCTCTGTACTGATAGTGAAAACAATGCCAATTTATCATTTTTTAAAATAAAAATAATACAAAAATCGTCTATTTTTTTTTTAAATAATTAAGATTTTGATGTTGTTGCTTTTTTTTTTACAGCTAACGAGCCCTGGCCAGATGATGTTATATTGTTTCAACAGTATCAAGGTAAGGAAAACGTTTATCTAGATACACCATTTCTTTCTCTGTATTGGTGTTAATTTCAGTTTTTTTGTCTTTAAATATCATATGATTGAAGTTTGTTATTTTTCTTTGGAGCACTACTGGAGAAGACTTCCCAAAACCGCTTCCATTATAGATAATTAGTTGACACTCTCATCACTCACAGTTAAAGAAAGAAGAAAATAATTTGTTTTGAATCTTAAGCAAATTAGTAATTGAATAATGGAGTTATCTCTTCCTTGTTTCATCATTACCAATAATATACTCTGTGATTACGCTTTTTTTTTTCCTTTTAGTGGAGCAGATAACATTGCCAGACTATGCTCAGTGTCTGGCAGTGGAGACATTCCTACACATGTGTGGACTGAAGTTTAGAGTGGAACAAAGAACAAACGCTGAAGAAATGTCTCCATCTGGTATGCTAGCTCTTTTTCTCAGTTTTTTAAAGATGAGTTCAATTAAGTATTTTTACTTTGTTAATTTTGTATAGTCTGAAATATTTTAGACCAAATATTTCTTTATTTCTGTTAAGTTATCACAACCTACTATGACAACTGATTCACAACCAACTGCAAAGAAAACCTGCAGCAAAAAAAATTAGAATTAAAGCACAATTAATTTTAGATATATATTTATAGACTTTCACCTTACAGATTAACCAACTTACAGTTTTGTAGCATTTAGAAATAGATTTGTTATCTTTCATACTTAGATTCTTGATAATTTAATTAAACTTTTGTTACGACCCACCTGAAATTTGTCAGCATCTGACCAGTAGGGCAAGAACAACACTTTGAAAACCATGTTTTAGACATTTGTCAATTTTAAAACTTTTAATTGCAGGAAAAGTTCCATTCATTCAGGTTGGTCCTTATCTTGTATCAGAATTTGAGCCAGTGGTTGGATTTGTAAATACTAAGGTAAAGGATACAATTTGATCGCACCCGTGAGACATGTCTTACTTTATCTAAGATATTATCACACTTAATGTTGAACAGATAGGATCAAAAATATTCTCTCATAAAAACAAATGTACTGTACTGAGTGCGTAGTTTTTCAAAAAGTGGCTGAAAATACTTATTTACCTTGTCTCTGTGAAAAAATGTGATTCATGTAGTGCACTGTGAGTCTGAATTGGATAAAAATGTTAACTAATCATAATCCTGTAAGGATGGAATTTCATCCCTTGTTCTTATGTTAAGCCTATAACCAAGTTTAAGTAGTACATTAGTGTCATTTTCACATTGTCAGCATAGATGAGACTGCAGTTACCATGAGTACATCAAAACCTCACAAATTTGCATTTATCTACTTGTGTTTTAGGCATTCAGTGATTTTTCTTTTAATGCAATTAGTTAACATTTGCAGTTTGATTTACACAGTAACTTTTTCCTAAAGAAAGAAAAAAAAAACAAATCTTCAAATCCAGAAATTTAAAGTTCTCTTGCTTTTTCTACAAAATAGGTTATAAGAATACATTTATTAGATCCCTACAAAATAGGTTATAAGAATACATTTATTAGATCCCAACAAAATAGATTATAAGAATACATTTATTAGATCCCTACAAAATAGGTTATAAGAATACATTTATTAGAACCCAACAAAATAGGTTATAAGAATACATTTATTAGATCCCTACAAAATAGGTTATAAGAATACATTTATTAGATCCCAGTTGGAATCCAGCCTTGTGAATTTCATTGAATTAGAGGGTGGCTAAAATTTGAACTTGTACATGTATTATGCAGACCAGGATCACAATATTACTAATAAAATACTTTGTCTCAATCGATGGATAATACTGTTTAAAATTTTCAGGGTTTTACATTGACCAGGAACATGAGTGAGACTGAGAGGTCAGAGATGAGGGCGTACATGTCTATGATTGAAAATATTATGGGAAATGCTGAGGTAATGCATATAGGAATACATAGCAAAGCATTTGATTTAAGTATTTTTCATAGACAGTCATCATAGATTATTGTAAAAAAGCGTAATGATATAAACATTTCTTTATTTTCTTTACATATTTTCTATATCTACAAATAATTTTGAAAATAGATGTGACATTTATTTTGATCATTCTGTTGTTTCAGTTGTATATGGCCTGGCTCAATCCCGACATAGCTAATGAGGTAAATCATTTTCTGTTTATCGTTTGGCGTAAAATCTTTACAGTTTGAAAAAAAAAACATGTTACATATATATAAGTTGTTCTATCAACGCTCAACCAAAACACCCGAAATACATTTATTTATAATATTAAATAAGCATGTAAATATTTGCATACTTTATTAAAAAAATTACCATTTTTATTAGGTCAACTGGATTTTCTTTTAACATGAGCTACTTTCTTGATGACGTAAATTTTACTATTATTTTTTTATTTAGATTTTTTTAATGCTCAGATATTTCCATTTGATGCTATCATGACATTCTTTTATAAAAATTCATTCGTACATCAGATTTTTTTCTTACCCTCACTGTCAATCCTAGGCTTATATTTAAGAAATTATCTTTAAATTATGACCAAAGGCATATATGAAGTGTTTTTCTTTGCATGGATCAAACATTTATTTATGAAAAATAAAACCTGTAAAAAATATCACTTTTAGACTATTTTTAAAACATATTATCTTAATTGGAATACATGTACTGTAATTGGATTATGAAGTGTGATATTTTTTATATGGACATCATAATTACATTTTACATGTATATAACAATCCTTTCATGAAACTATTAATATAATACGAGGCTTTGTTTCCACCTCTTTGTACATAAAGACATTAAGAATTTTTTTAAAGGCACAGCCTAAAAGTATTTTTCCTTCTAAAAATAGGTAACTAAACCTCGCTATGGTTGCTCCTATCCTTGGCCTTTAAATTGGATTTTGCCGTGGCGTAAACAACGTGAGGTTAAGGCTAAATTAAAGGCTAATGAATGGGCCTACAAATCTATTGAAGAGGTATGTGTTTATTTTCTTCCTTGTTCTGGTAAAAACATGTATGTATTATAGATACGTTTAGCCACATGTATGCTACTTTAGGTTTTAAAAGGGCATTTTTTCTTATCAGGTTTGTGAGGAAGTTAAGATCTGTTGCCTTGCCCTTTCTGAACGCTTGGAAAAGAAATCATTCTTTTTTGGTGAAAGGTAATTTCTTAGGTCTTTTTTAGACTTGAATTGAAAGTATATAATATTAAAGAATCTCAAGTGTTATATAAAAGTCATTTTCATGAATTTTTTTTTAACTGGTATTTTTAAATGATATTTTGTCAGACCTTGTAATGCAAAATGACTGACAATTGTATTTTATGATTAAATGGTAGTAAAACTCTTCATGTATATTTCTACATTATGTTAAAACAAATATATTTCTGTAAAATTAGGCAGTTTGAATTAAATATTTTTCTTATCAGTCTACTTTCTTAAACTTATACATTTTGATGTGTATCCCATGACTAGGGATTGTCAGTTTTTAAAAACCGGCAGCGAAAAACCGGTTTTTTGACAAAAGTCGAAGCTTTCGACAACCGGTTTTTTAGGCTTTAAAAGCCTGTTTTAGCTTAGAACTTAACAATTATCAAAAAATGTTGATACATTCCACGAAATTACAGAGAAATCTGGGAAACTGTGACTTTCCAATGAATTCCCTCCTCAGTCCAATACACATAGAGAGATTTATTGCATTTGTTTCCTCAACCTGAAAAGAGGTCTAAATTCAAGTCCTTTACTAATTCCACAAAACAACCGATGTTTTTTTTAGCGCACGAATTTAGTGTTGACTTGAGGGAAGTATATGAATTGAAACGGGGGAGGGGGTGGGGAGGGGTAATAATCGGTACCTGCCTAGCTCATCACTAAAGAATAGACAGAACGAGACTATTTTTTCCAAGTTGACTAAATTTATGATCGTCATCCAACACCTCCACCACCACCAACCCTCTAACCTAAACAAGGCAGGACCGTCGTGCAGCCGGTGTAATGACTGGTGTAACTAATACATTCAGGGATGGGAGGGGGCATGGGGGGGAGATAATTGTATGAAGGGAGGGGTGAATTTAGTTCAACAGTGGGGGACACGGGCACTCAATGTGGGTCCACATAGGTGCAGAGGTGTTTGTGTACTGTGTCTCATATACAGATAACGTTAGAAATTTAGACAGAGGATGTGAGAGAGAGGGAAAGACAGAAACTGAATAACATGAGTAGAAAGAGAACCGTAATATCTATAGACTATATATAAATAAGCTCTGTAGTGAGGTCTACATCACAACGGCTGATTTCAGAGTTGGTCTGTGAACGGCAAACCAAACCTCATGCCTTTGACAGTATAATATAAATGAAACATGAGAAAGTATTAAGTCTTATTCATGACTGCCAAATAAAGTTGAACAGTTCAAAGGTTATGATAGAAATTTGTTTGGTTATAAAGCAGTTTAAATGAATCAGTAGTTACCCAGTAGACAGTAGTAGTATTTTTACTGCCATATTGATAATTTTTTTTCTTGTATTTATTGTTTTACGTAAAAAAATGGTTGACATAATTACATTATACTTTATTCTTTCTCATACACGTTAATTAAATACGACATACATTTAAAATAATTATTTCTAGAATACTTAAAATATCTGTTATTTCACTTATTTAATAGTAAAACCGAAAACCAGTTTTCGCCGGTTTTTTGAGAAATTGACCTTCGACAACTGGTTTTTGTATAAACCCTACCCATGACCAATAATTTAGCCCAGTGGTGGGCAAAAATTTTCAACGGAGGGCTGCATTTAAAACTTGATTGTTATCTGCAGCTGTATATAGATTTTGTCTACCACAATTACAATTTACAACATATCGGCAGCTGTATATAGATTTTATCTACCACAATTACAATTTACAACATGTGAAAATATTATTAAAGATAATAACCATGTATTTGTCATTTTATTTCAAATTGACTGTCTATTACCCATGCACATTACATTTTAAAATATTAACTAAATCAGTTGCTAATTTGGTTATAAGACTTTACTATTCACAATTATTTCAACAAAAGTTTATTGTTACCTGTTATAATAATTATGAAGATGATGGAACTTAATTTACATACAAGCTGACCAAAGAGTACAATTGTAACTAATGAGAAGTATTATGTAACTGTTCATAATTTAGGATAATGTTCTTGAGCTGTCGATTCTGTTTACTGGTTGTGATTAGCATGACTGCATTAAATTGCAATCAGTCAACATTGATCTGTTCTTAGACTTGTTTATTTTCATACAAGAAAACGCTTGCTCACAATTGTATGTGGACCCAAATAGTGACAAAAGGTTGGCAGCAAAGTTTTTCAGGCGTGGAAATGCTGCTGCTGGCAAACCTCATTAAAACTCCGGCAACAGAACTGACCTGAACCTCTCCTTCAGGTCATAATCTGTTTATAGGTCAAGCAGCTCTAATTAATATTCTTGAGCCATAAAACCAATTTAATATCTCTAGACTCAAATCAAATGGTCCGATTAAATTTCTTAAAAAATAGCGAAAACTCTAAACATAGAAAATTAACATTGACATCAGATCGCAACATGTACATGGGGATGGGTCGCATAATATACTCGGGCTGCATGCGGCCCACAGGCGTAGTTTGTCCACCCTTGATTTAGCCCATTGATGGATTTAAAGTTCATATCATATTGTGTACTTTTTTTCTTTTTTACCAAAGACATTTATTGTCAAACTTCTGATTCACCTGTAAAGTGACGAGAAATGTTTTTATGTCCTTATTATTTGCTAATTAATACTTTTTGTTTTTATTATTATTTTTTATTGTCTTTTTATTGTTGAGTAATGAAGGTTAAAAAAAAAGTTTTAAAATATGTTCTAATTGAAAATATTTATTTTTCTTAACCATTTTAACTTTCCTTTTTTTATTAACTATTTACATGTATATGTATCTTGCTAAGGTTAGCAGGAAAAATTCTTTCCAATTTTTTATAGGCCTCTCACTGTTAGCAGCAACAAATAAAAAAAAATATAAATTGCTTATTAGTGATAAAAAACTAGTTGTAAAAATGTATATCTATCATAATTCTTTTAAATAAATGCAGCATGTTTCAAGCTGTATTAATAACTGAGTTAAGGCTAATAATCATTTCATTCTTTTTTTTTTGTATTCAGTCCAACAGAACTAGATGCAATGGTTTTCGGTCATCTGTACACCATTGTCACTACAATACTTCCTGGAGGTTATTTTACATCAGTGGTGAAAGAATTCTCTAATTTGGCCCAATTTTGTAAAAGGATTGAAGACCGATACTTTAAACTTGGTTTCGAATGATAGTTTTTATTTTTTATATGTTGTATACTGATACAGAATATAAGTAAATTATATGATCTGGTTATTTTGAATGCTATAGAAATATTTTACTATTAATTTTTTTTTCATTAGCCAAAGATTTTATTTGTTATTCATCTTCTTGATAAATGGTTGGTTATTCATTATCTTTATTTATTAGATAAGATTTCTGCATTATGTAGATAATGCCATTTCTGCAAATTATTACAGATAAGCTGAGCATAATTAATTGTTTTACGTAGTTATTTTATGTTGAATTGAAATAATGTTTCTAACTCTTAGTTGTGACTTAGATTTTAACTTTATCTATTTAAGGTGAAATAAGAGTTGACCTCTGAATATTTGAATGTTAGTTAACATTTAGACAACTAGTCCAAATATATGTACTTGATTCTTGCTAAATTCTATGCATGTGTTGTGTATACATAAGTAGGTGCTTCAATTGACCTGAATAATTTTTTATTGACTCGTCTATTAATAGGCCTATGCTATTGTTTCCCCTTTTCACATTACAAGTTGTAGTCTAAATATTTCAGTTGATACAATAAATATTTTGTATTTTATTTTCTATAGACTAACTAAAGGTTACTAATAGAGTACATTTTTGTGTCATTTTTTTCTCAGTCATCCTGAAAAGTAATTATAAGTAAACTTTTATCTTAAGTCATTTAATATTACTGTACCAGTTATTAAATCATTCAATAATGAAAAAAATGTCGATTTAATAAAGCCAGCTTTATGAACTAATATTGGTTTTCACCAAACAAATCATTACCTAGCATACAATTTTGGTAATAAATTACTATAATGCTTAATGCACCAATAAAAAATTTCTTTTGCTGCAGGGATGCAGCTATTATCATTTTCAGTACATGTATGCTGTCAAAAAATATCATTGACTTCTTGCCAACTATTTTTGTTCAATACATTTCTTTTTAATTAATAGGAAATAAGTTACTTGTTTTTTTACATGACTTATTAAATATTTTATTATCAATGTTTTGTTTTTTTATGTTTCACTGTTTTAATTATATTACAAAAATGGAATATTCTTTCATCATAATGTGTTTTTTTTTTCAGGGATGTTATATATATTACAATGTTCATCAGTTGATGCCTTTTTTTTCTATTAAAAAAGTTATCTGAAAAACATTTGTTTTTTTCTTAAAGTCATTACTTTACAATTTAAGTAAGAAAGTTGTAAAGTACTATATTATATACCTAAAACGAAATTGAATTTGTTTTTTTTATAACAGATATTTGTTTTTTTACTTAAACAATCTAACAAAATTGATTGTGTGATGAAAGATAAATAATATAACTGAGATAAGAGAAGTTAAGATATATTTACATTTCCCTTTAGTTCTGCTAATTTTTCCCTAAAGTGATTACACACTTTCAATTTTAACAATAATTCACTGACTTAAGTTATTTATATAAAAATTGTTTGAGCATTTGGACAATTTTATTTGTGGGACGGGTGGCCGAGTGGTGTAGATACTCGACTGTCGACCTGAGAGTCCTAGTTCGATCCTCGGTGAGAACCATGGGAATTTTTCCAGGGAGATGTGTTTCAAAGTCATCCCATAAGTCCACCCAGCTTTAAATGGGTACCTGACTTTAAGTTGGGGAAGTAAAGGCGGCTGGGCATTGTGCTAACTACACAATCCCTCCCTTTATATGCCAAGGTTATAGAAACAGTTGAATTCTACACTTCATCTGCCCCGATGGCCCTTTAGGGCTACGGGACCTTTACAATTTTATTTGGTGGTTTTTAAATTTTTACAACAACATTTTAACTTTTTATAATTTACATGAATTTATTAGAGGTGAATAATACATGTGAAAAATAAAATTAACTATAATTAAATCTTGGTGCATATTCTGGTTTTCAAAGAATGTATCGTGAGTCATGAAAGGTTGTTATCAACATAAGTGATGGTTAACTAATTGAAATCTTATGAAAAAAACATAAAACATGTACAATGAAAATTAAAGATTGCATTTTTTATTTCCCACCCAAATATTACATTTGCATTAATTAAAAACAATTTACCAGACTTCGTTAAATCTTTGTCATATCATAAAATTGCATCATAAATCAGAAAAAACAACATATTAAAGATGATTACAATTATGGATAAATCATTAACATGTTATCAAAAAAAGCTATTCCACATAGTCAATCACAAGATTTATGACATTTCTATATTTTAGTAGAAAAAGCAAATTATTTAGAATAAACTAATTAAAGCAATTCATTACAGGTCCAAACATGATACTCCTTATAAATGAGAATTATAACATTTTAATTTCAACATTTCACGTTTTTTATGACTTACTTTATTTAATCTTCCCTACAATAATAAATTCCTCAAGGAGGTCATTCTAAACCAAGGATGTAACCACCTATAGAACATTTTGATAGCGCCCTTAAGCAATAGTAGGTAATAAATTATTCATGAGTCAAGTAATAGTGTTTCAATGATTTAAGTGTTAATTGTGTCCAGCCTAATAGGGCTTCTAGTTGATTGCAATTGATGAATATTTAGCAAAAACAAAAGTAAACATTTGAATCATTCACAATTCTCGCATACAATACTAATTATTTAGTTAATTATAATTTTTAAATTACATGCAGAATTTGCATGCATAGCCCAACTGTAACTTTACAAACTACCCACAGTTCAAGAGCCAGCTTGACTAGGATGGTTATGGCGAATTTAATGAATGGAAAAAAGAACTATTTTTACAGTATGTTAATGTATTCTTTCTGTGAGTCATACTTTTAATAGAATCTGAATATCATCATATCTACTACATTAATACTGTCAGTTATCTAGTGTTTATATATTATACTTTTCAAAAAATGCTAATACCCTGTCAACAATAAAAATTAAAATATAAATATAACAATTATAGTGCTAAAATGTCCTATAAGCATTTCACTCAAAATAAAATTACTTCCCATCATAATAATTTAAAAAAAAAACCAGAAAGATACAAATCATTTTAATTACTAACAATTTGATAGAAATAAAAAAAAAATTACATTTCATGTCTGAATCAAATATATGAACAATCTTCATCTAATGTTACATCAAAATTAGCTAGAATAATAATGATGACAAACTTTGTTCTTCACAAATGTTGTGATACAAAAACAAAACACCTTTGAGTTGTCTTGTCTGACATATAATTAAAATTTGAATGTAATATTTTTTTTATTCTAGACTTGCATAAAACAATGCTTGATTAACAAAATAAATAGAACACACTAAAGCCATTATTCTTTAGCTTCAGGAACTTCCTGGCCATCCACAAACAGACGATGCACAATTCCATCTCGTCTTTTCCCAGTTGTAACAGCTTTGATGTAGGCAGAATGTTTACCGATTTCAAAGTGTGTTTCAGTACCATCATCTACAAATTCTCCCTGGATTTATTGGTAAAATAATTTTTAATTAAATTTATCTTTCAAAAGTCACAATTTAAAAAAAGATAATAATTTTTGTTAAAAAAATAAATACACAAATAAACTTTTTGCAGTACTTTTAAAAAATAATGGGAAAGTTGGCCTAGTGATGTAGATGCTTGACTGTCGATCTGACAATCCTGGGTTTGATCCTTGGTTAAAACCGAAGCTAGAAAATTTTTCCAGGCCCTGGTGTAAGTAGGTTTAGGTATTTCAATTGAGTCCACCCAGCTTTAAATGGGTACCTGACTTCACTTAGGGACGTAAAATACCTTTATATGCCTAGGTTACAGTAAGAGATGAGTTCTATACCTCATCTGCCCCTATGGCTCCTTTAGGGCCAAGGAAATATTATTATTTTTAAATAGTGTAGTAAAATCTATAATAAATATTTTTCTTTCTAGAGAATAACAAAGGATTATTACTGTTGTTTCTACTCTGGCTCCATTCACCCAAACATCTAGTGTATCTTTTTCTGAAAAAAAAAAAGGGAGAGTTAACTTATTATCCCATTAAGTAAGAAATTACTTCCATTACAACTGCAGTGTAAAAGATAGTATCCATTAGAGATGTGGTACTTGGAACTTGAAGTCATGAGTACTTCAGTACATTTTTTGAATACTTGCACATGGAATACTTGTTCTTGTAATTTAAAAAATGTATGTACTTGTACTCATACTGAACCTTGGGTTGTTAGTACTCGGAACATTATTTCTATAATACTAATTAAAAATCAAACATTGGAGTATACAAAATTTTTAAGGTTAAGTTATTCATATCTTGATTCTTGGGAAATCAAAAAAAAGATATGATGAACAAGTCTCATTAAATATTACTGTAAATCACAGTAATAAAGCACCAGTCAAACAAATGCATTTTGAAATAAAGTAGTGTAAAGTTATCATAGAATTAATATTATGCTATAAAGAGAGTGCAGAGAAGGCCTCTGAATATATCAATATCGCATGTTGTTTATTTTGAAATTTAAAATCTAATATTAAATCTCTTAGCGCTAAACACAAATTTTGAAACAATAAAATTACTATATA
The DNA here is from genome assembly GCA_021962125.1 of Bulinus truncatus. Lineage (NCBI taxonomy): Eukaryota > Metazoa > Mollusca > Gastropoda > Planorbidae > Bulinus > Bulinus truncatus. Next base: position 1,909,957 of record JAGDYQ010000020.1, read on the forward strand.
ATTGATAAGTGTGGTACAATATCAAACTTAATTAAGCATTTACAATGAATGCACCATTACCAGTAAGAAAACATTATAATTTATGAATAAGTATTAGATGTGTGGATCGACATATGCACTAATATTATGATAAAACTTGATAACTAATACATTTTTGGTTTAATATCGGTTTCCAATATTGTGATGACCTGAGTAGATATTTTTTATAAGTGAAAACTTCTTACAGCTCCCAGCTGTCCCCAAACATTTATAACCATTTGCATCTATATCTAATAAAGGGAAAAAAAATTATATGTGAAAAGTACTTAGATTCCTGATTAAACAACTCTTGGTATTTTTGTGTGTAATAGTTTTTGAAAGATGATGACTTTCATTACTCCAAAATGTATGCATTGTTATTTTCAATTTCTTCCCAGATATATCTTATCATGTTCAAATTTATTCAATCTATTGATAAAAAAATAGATACACCTATCATTTCATAGCTTATAATTTTGTTGTATAGGCCTACATGTATTTATAAAAGCGTTTTAGGCAAACTAACAATCATAAAAAAACAAAATGTTGGTGAAATTAGGTAATGCTTACCAGAATAATTACTATTATTTTATTCTACTGTTAAATTAAGAGGATAAGATTATCTTTATCCTTACAAGTTAAAAACAAAATCAATTATACATCTATAATACATTTCCCAATTTTTTTTGTTGTTTTATACTCTAAGGCAGTGGTCCCCAACCCCGGGCCGCGGACCAGTACCAGTCCGTGGAACGAATGTTACCGGTCCGCCCAAGAAACATTAAATTATTTCCTTTTGATTTATTGCTCTCATGATTGTGCGACTTTCCATGGACGAGAAATAATCAAAGCCCCCCCCCCTCTAGTGGGCAGCGGTAAAATTATTAAACGCTGACCCATCAGTGGCGAGAAAAAGGTTGGGGGACCACTGCCCTAAGGTGTATGAAAAGATTATTTCATGTTATTGTTGTGCATGTTATCCTCTACCAAGTTTTTATGGTCTCGATAGGAATAGTTATTTACCTGCCTTGATCAAACAAAATAACATACTGTTTTAATCCTTTAAATTGAGTGGAGTATTTTTTTTTCCAGACCCACTAATCGTACTTAAAAAAATGGGTACTTGTACTCGTACTTGCATTTTTGGTATTATGCTTGGAACTCTGCTATTCATAGATTTTAATGCAGTCTATAAGATTCAAATTCCAAGAAAAAAGGATTAAAAAGGATAAAATGCACTATAATAAAAAATTTCAAACCAACCTAAAGCTATCCGAGTATCATCCCCTGCTAGACAAAGTGCCCAAGCCTTCATAATTTTACTTTGATTTTCTTTAAATTTCTTCAGCGGCTTTCCATTTACATCAAGTGTGTATTCATAAGAAAATCCACTGACAGCATCAATTGTAATGACACACTTAGCTTTGCCCACTTGAAAATGTTCTTTACCGACTAGCTTAAACATCCAATCCTGTCTGTAAATTTCCTTTTTAAAAATATAATAAAAACATAGATAATGTTTTAAAAGATGATTTAAAAATATTGATGTTTTTATTATATATTTATCCAATGAGATAAGCGAGGAACTATAACACATTACTTCAGAAGTGAAAAAACAAAGTCTATGAAAACAGGAACAATATTTACAGAACCCATCCAGTACCTTGCATATGCTCATGATATAACATTGATAGGAAAGCAAAGCAAGGATATAGCAAAAGCATACATAGAATTAGAAGCAGCAACTCAGAATGCATTTTTTAACAGTAAATGAATCAAAGACTCAATACATGCTATTACAACGAAATGAAAAAGAAGGAAAAGAAAAATCATTCAAAATCAGTAATAGAGTATTTGAAAAAGTAGAAAACTTTAAATACCTGGGATCAACCATAAGTGAGAATAATGATATAATGATAGAGATCAAAAAAAGAGAATAGAAGTAGGGAACAGAATATATCAAACACTGCATAAAATACTGAAAAATAGACAGATCTCCAGAAAACTTAAAAAATCATATACAAGACAATGATACGACCAGCAGTAACATATGGTAGTGAAACATGGATCATCAGCAAACAAGCAGAAAATATGATAAACACTTAGGAAAGGAAAATATATGGGCCAGTAAATGACAATAACGAGTGGAGTAATAGAACCAATTCAGAACTGTACGAACTATACGAATAACCAAATATATCAGCTGAATTCAAAATGAATAGATTGAGATGGGTAGGGCACATAGAAAGAATGGAAAACAACAGAGTTGCAAAAGCAATATATAAGGCAACACCCAATGAGAAAAGGCCTAAAGGCAGACTAAGAAGTAGATGGTCAGAGGAAGTGGAGAAAAACCTTAAAGCCATAGGAGTGAGAGAGTGGAGGAAGAAGACCATGGACAGGGAAAAGTGGAGAAGAGTAGTATGGCAGACCAGGGCCCTTAAATTGGCTGTAGAGCCAAAGGAAGAAGAAGATTATATATTTATATTCTGTGGATCACACTTTTATTTTACTTAAGTAATATTTTTTTTATAAAGAGTCTGAAAAAAATTCAAAATCAATATTTATATACCTCAGTATAAACAGTATATGGAAAAATTACTCCTACTCACAATGACACCTTATTTATTCTGAGGTATTTCAATAAATATATTTTTAAATTTTATCTCAACACACTGTAAGTATCTTTGAAAGTATGACTATCAGATATCCTAAAGGCAGACTATCAGATATCCTAAAGTCACAAAAAATTACATTCACCTCATTAATAATTATGTCATATGGGTGTATAAGTAGAAAGTCTGATTAATAAAGTAAAAAGAATTTAAAATTGTTCAGTATAGATTATAAATAGAATTTTTCTAAAAGTAAAAGCCCCAGAATTAAAACAATTTTTTTTAATGATTTTTTTGGGCAAAACTTGTACCTAGGGTATTTTTATGAAGTATTTATAATTTATTTTTGTCGATATTTTTCATTTTTTGGTATACTGTGCATCTTATAGAAAAAGTTATCCTAAATATATATATATATATTAAAAAAAAATTCGTATCTTCACAGAATAAGGGAAAATCAGTTTGATGACATTCACTTTCAGTTTCATTTCTTTTTTGATCAAAATATTGTTTCTTTATATTTACATTTCATAATAATTATTGATGAAAAAAAGAGTTTCATGTTACCTTCCCATCAACTTTAATTACTCTTTTGCCAGTGGTTGTGCCATGTTCAAACTCAACAACATGAACCCCATCACTAAGTGCTAAATCCCACGTAGCAACAAGATCTGACATGATCTATAAAAAATTAACTGAAGATATTACATTTACATAATAATTAAAATAAAATGTGATGTTTAATTACTGCTCCTCTGTAGTCTGTGAGTGGCTAATGCAAATGTTAATAAAGTAAATGTATCATTTTATGTCAGAGCCGGAAAACTCCGAGTCTGAGTATTTTAGTCTACAAAGTGTAACTAGATTGTAGATATTCAAGTAAATTCAATCTTCATAGCAGAAGTATTTAATACAAATGTATTTTTAAAATTTAGGATCAGTACCTAGGTTTACCAAAACACTTTCATTTATTTATTCAGTTTTCATCTTCTCTGATTTAACGATGTGCACTAAATATTTCTTTGATCAAATAGTAGTAGGTGTGTGCTGCTGAGCAACAAGTAAATACTTCCGGGTCATGATACAGCATATAAAATCTTTGCAAAAAGGAGAGCTCCAGTAATTGATATGATCACTTGCATATATACAATTTGAGGAAAGGATACATTATGTCAGACTCAACATTCATATTGCTTCATAATGGAAATTATAATACACAAGTGTTATTGTTAACACGGAACAATGCGCATTCATCGAGTCAAACCTTCAAGAACTGTATCGCCTACTTTTAGCTCGGCAGCCAGGCTGTGTGAAGAAAAAGTAAAGATTAATCAACTGGTACTGAGACTACTGGTAGAGAAGTGATATGTGAAAAGAAATTAAAGATAGATGTTTGAATGAAGTTGCTTGTTTCCCATACATCAAATTTTAAATAGAACTTGATTGGCCCATTGGTGTAGATAATCTGCAAGAGATCACTCTGATTGAGCTTTTAAAAAAAAATAAAAAATGTGCCCTCATTCATTACTTATTGGCATTGCTATTTCAGTTTTCGCTTGTTACGTAAATGACATCATACAAAATTCTAGAAAAAAATCTGGTTATCGAACTTGTAGATGTACTAGCGTAACAAGTGGTGGTAGTTTGGCGGCATCTTTCACACGAGAATGGGGCGATGTTTTCAGAATCCACCCTGGTCTCCCCACTAACGGTAATTACGTCACTTTAAATATGTCTAAAAATAATTTATAAAAGCCAAACATTTTCATGGTAGGCCTACATTGATGTAGTTTTTCTCTCGGTGAACCCCTAGTCCGTACTTTAAAGGTACTTAATATTCAATGTGTGTGTGTGTGTTTTTTTTTTTTGGACACATTTCTAAATTATAATAATTATGTAAAAATAACTAATTTCTGACCGCCGAGTGCTCTACACTAATGTGGCCTAGAATAGCTGGAGACATACTTTGTCCCTGTACCTGAGCCGCATTTTGTGGTTTTGTGAGGGATGTATATTAAGGGACCATTAGAATACATATATATGGGGTGGGGCTCGCGCCCAGGGCCCCGAATATTTTGGGGCCCTATTGATCCAAATTTCAAACTCAATGATAAGTCTTTTTCTAAAGGGCCCAAAATTTTCTTCTCAGCCCAGGGCCTTCACAGACATACGTCCGCCCCTGACAATAACAAGTAGGGCCTGTTTTTGTTTTTAGCAGTGGGGGCCCCAGGCAGCCGCCTAGTTTGTCTTCCCATAAGAAATTCTCAGCTTGGAACCAATTAATGGCCATCGAGGTCAACTCGACCAGGCTAACTACTGAAACAGTCCCGACAACGTGACTGGACCAGGCTAACTACTAAAACAGTCCCGACAGCGTGACATCCATTGCTATGAATGGATCAACAGCGCCACCCTGTTCTTGGGGAAATTATTAATTTATAATAGTCACATTATTTGACTATCACAAAGGATTTTTTTTTTTTTGCTTTTTTGCTTTAAGAATGTATTTGATAGGGTGTGATCCTATTAAAAAAAACAACAACATGTTCTTCATAGAGTAAGTTTTGCCCCTTTCGAAGGTAATAGATTCACTTCAGTAAGGAAGCAGGCCACCAGTGGTCCACGTACCATTGGCTGTCAACAGTGGCGTAGGAAGGGTTGTACGGCTGCACAGGGCGCCGAACTAGGAAGGGGCGCCGAAAAAGCGCTGTAAAATGTTTTTGCACTTTTCTGATTGAGGAGAGGGCGCCAAAAAAAATAGAACTTGCACAGGGCGCCGAAAAAGATAGCTACGGCTCTGGCCGTGAAAGAGAAAATATTGCTGGTCAGCAGAAGTAAATACACTGTAGTCTACATTCAATATGTTTACAAAGTACTACTAATAAGTACTTAGATTCAAAGTACATATTAGTAATGCACTACTTTTTTTTATAAATCTATAGATAAACACTCGTAAACAAGCACTTAAAAGTGGTATAAGTGCAGGGCCGGATTTATTGACTTACCATTATTTTTTTATTTTTCAAAATGGGGCCTCAAATTTTTGTTCTCCAAGGGCCCCTAAAATTGTAAATACGGCTCTATATACATGAATGAAAATGATTTGTTAGTGGCGCATGGGGAATACACTGACGAATTTTGAGGTACAGGGATGTAAACTCATATATTTTTGATCCTATAGTGCCCTTTATATTTAGTGATAAAACTTTACAGCCACAAGTCCAAGTTAAACTACAGACGTTCAATGATAATTAAATATTGACGTTTTCAAACAACACGTTGGTGTGTGGAGCTAATTATTTATTATAATATTTTATTTATAATAACATTTTTTATTGTTTTGAATGTGTGAGAACTGCTTTAACTCGAGAATCATTGTGTGTGTGCGTGCGTTCGTGCATGCGTGCGTGTGTGTGTGTGCATTTTTAATAATAATTTAATCTTTGTTCATTGCTGTTTTAAATTTAGTAGTTTCATTTAAAAAAAAAAAGGTTTCTTAAATCTCAGATCATGCGCCACAATATTGGTTTGAGGTCAAGGCGACATGCCCCATAAATCCAAACTCCCTTAGGGCCCTTTCTATTTCACACACATTCACCGAGCTACATCTCACCGAGCTACATCTCACCGAGCCACATCTCACCGAGCTACATCTCACCGAGCTACATCTCACCGAGCCACATCTCACCGAGCTACATCTCACCGAGCTACATCTTAACGAGCCACATCTCAACGAGCCACATCTCACCGATCCGCATCTCACCGAGCCGCATCTCAACGAGCCACATCTCAACGAGCCACACCTCACCGAGCTACATCTCACCGAGCTACATCTCAACGAGCCACATCTCACCGAGCTACATCTCACCGAACTACATCTCACCGAGCCACATCTCACCGAGCTACATCTCACCGAGCCACATCTCAACGAGCCACATCTCAACGAGCCACATCTCACCGAGCCACATCTCACCGAGCTACATCTCCTTGTGCGTTTACGGAACAAAAGGTCGCATTCATTTGGTAAACAATAACAAACATGTGTCAGTATTGTTGTCAGCAGTCGTTCAAGGACAACACTAGCTTGCAGCCTTTGATCTTACAGATACCAGTCGTTCAAGGACAACATTAGCTTGCAGCCTGTGATCTTACAGATACCAGCTGTGGGATAATAAAAACAACTTGAAAAACAACAGGTTATTTAGTGCGCTGGTGTAGAGAGCTGGTGCGGGACAGAACCGTTCATTTATACAACCTGTACGGCCGTTTAGAGTCCTCACTTTCCAAAGGACTTCCTTTTGCCGGTACACGATGCAGTCATATATGATCTAGGGTCCCAAAATATCTGATAATCAATTATTAGCCTATAAAAGAATTATTGTCTTATATAGTTTCAATTTGAAATAGGTCAGTATGGCGAATAAATACGGTTCTATAAAAGTAAAAGTACCAGAATTGAAGCAAATTTAAAGGAATTTTATTTTTAGAAAGCTAATAACAAAATTATTTATGTGCAGTATTTATAATTTATTTTTGCTGATAATTTTGCCCCGATATCAAATAATTTCTACCTAGTGGCACCCAAACACTAAGAAAGGTTCCATATTTGTGAAATGGTTAAGAAAATCATTGCGGCCAAAAATACCAGTTCATGAGACATAGGACAGAAAATATTCTCTTTATTTGATTATTAGTAAGAAGATGACATATTGACGATAGCCTCTGACACCCGATATCAATTTGAACGCCACTGAACAAAAGTTGCTTCAATGATGTCACCGTGTAACAAGTATTACAAAATGTGACACTTGGTACAATAAACCAACATTTCCAGATTACTTAGCTGACTGTTGTAATACCTTCACCCGACTCACTGCACAAATAATCCGCGTGGCGTGACTTTTCAATAAGTTGACATTCAGTTTACCTGAAAGCACTACACACGCATGACTTTACAATCAATCATTTTTTTTTTAAAGCTTCGGTTACATTATGACACATTGCGAGGCATAGTGAAAGGGGGAAATTTTTATTAATGAATATTTTTTTTTGTAACTCTTTGGGATATTGATGTAGCGTGGTAAAGTTTTTGTTGAAGGTACGGTATTTTTATGAAATTGTTTTCATCAGCAAAAAGGCCCAAAACTGATTACTTACAAACCTTTGTCGGATGGTAACTACTAGCTAGCATTCGTAATCTATGTCGGTGCCCTTTTCTTTGAATCTGGCTCTAGTTCTATCATATATCAGTGCCCTTTTCGTTGTATCCGGCTCTTGTTCCATCATATATCAGTACCCTTTTCGTTGTATCCGGCTCTAGTTCTATCACATATCAGTGCCCGTTTCGTTGTATCCGGCTCTAGTTCTATCATATATCAGTGCCCGTTTCGTTGTATCCGGCTGTAGTTCTATCACATATCAGTGCCATTTTCGTTGTATCCGGCGCTAGTTCTATGGCTGTAGAAAAAAAAATACACCTTGCCTATGGGTCTTTGTATTCCAAGAGACCACTTCAAAAAGGGGGGAGGTACGCAGTCATGTAAAACAAAAAATTGTAAAAATAAATAAAACTACAAGAGATACAATAGTCAAATTTTCAGGAAAGCTGCTGTAATGAATATACTATCAAAGAAACTATAATATACTGTAGTATAATAAAAATAACTTATACTTTAAAGGTATGGACTTTAATGGAAAAAAAATTAATGTAAAAAAAAGTGAGGGCAAAGCTGCAAAGATATTTACTAAGTTTTAAGTTCAATTCTTGTGATTTTTTTATATTTATCTTTAAAATTGGTATCATTATGGCTGGTAGTAAAATAATAAAAAAAATATTAAAAAAAAATTTTTTAGGCAACAATCAAAAAAATTGGTATTTTACAATAGTAATTTGTACATTTTAGATATATGTAATTTTGTCAAATATTAAGATAATTTACCTATTTTACTACCGGCCATAGGCATATATATAACAAAGCTGTACATAAAATTTCATGGAAATCGGTTATTATTTACATAAGTTATGTCTGCAGAAGTGGCATGAATATCAAAATTTTAACGAAAAACGATAAAGAAATTTTAGTATAAAAGAAATGATATGTATTTTAGTGAGCCCTATACGATTTGAAAATTTGTAAAAAAAAAAACAACTAATTAAGTTATGAAAAATATATTGCTACAGAATTGTGCAGAAATGAATGGTCTTCAATTTGATACCAATTTTATATCAACAATCTAAAAAATTTTTTTGTATTTCTCGTTGTATCAACTTCCCTCTCTATTTATCAAAACCCATATTACGAAAACGCTCTAAAACGTCCTGTGTCCGAAACGGTACAGGCTTAAATTGCTTGTTTTACCATATGGCTTACTCCATTAACCCAAACATATAAATAGAGCTGGCCTTAGCATTTCTGTTAGATGAATGGGACCTAGGGCAAATCTCTAATGCTGGGCCTAAAAACGTTACTGTTGTCAATTAGGCTCGGTGCGTGGGGCGAATGTCTAATGCTGGGCCTAGAAACGTTACTTTAGTCTCGGGCGTGGTTGCCCTCTTCGCCTAGCCGACAGGTCGCAACTGCTATATAAATATGTTAATGGTGTCAACATGATGTTCATAGCAAAACATGCTGTTCCTAGATGATGCTTTGTTTGGATTCCATTGTACCAGTTATTTTATCTTTTTCTTTTGCTGCTATTGTCGTTCACTAAATGCTCATACACTGACAATGGCTCGACTCTTTAGCTAGTACTTTTTTTTTTTTACTATACCATAATAACAAAAACAGCAAACAAAACACAACCTGTTGTGACTCTCAACGATCTCATGCGTTGTTAGTTACCTGTGACCAGCTTATGCCTATGAATTTTTAACTGTTGATAACTATAATATGAAATACAATAGAGCCACTAACATATGCTATTAACAATACAGTAATTGAACTGGCAAAGACACTCTTGTGTATACAAACCGTTATTAAATCTTATTGTATATGTCTGAATGAAGTCACTTGTTTGACTGTTGTGTAACAGACTCTATACTACACAGTTCTACCAGATGCTAATTACATTGATGTTACCTGGATGATGGAACTGATTTGAGAGTTGTATAAATACAGACGACACCTCGAGTACATAGAAAGGCTGGTGTGCATTTGACATATTGGGAGTGGTTTGATTGGTTCTAGCAAACAAACACAGTCTTTGAGTTTAGAAGACGATTGTCGACGTAAGGATTGAGTTGTTTACCCGTAATGGCATGTCTTTTCATCTGACCAGATTGGGCCTTGACAATATTGAGTTAAAGTTTCGTTGAAAGTCATGCAATAAGAAGTCATAGATTTTTAATTTGCTTATTGTACAGTATCTTGCCTTTACTGTATCTACACAGCGAGTACGACGGATAGTACACATTGTTTAAACCTGCAGCGAATGTAAACCGATCCGTTCAGAGACGCCGTGCTCTACGTTAAAAACATAGCCCAGTGTCCTTGTGGGTGGATAGGCGACCGCATGGTCCAACATGTCATTTTCTAATCAGATCCCAATAAAATGTAATACTTTAAGGGCTCCTAAAGCGGGGCCGTAGCTAGCTATTGTGGCGCCCTCTAAAAGTTACACGTTTAACACCCTACTCCCAATCTGAAAAGTGCAGAACAATTTTAACCGCGCTCCTTTGTCGCCCCATCATTGTTCGGCACCCTGTGCAGCCGCACAACCCTCAGTTTTCTTTATGCGCTACGACCCCAGGGGTACTTTGACTTAGGGCCCGCATATAAAAGCCGTTATTTACACTTGTGAGAAACCCGAGGCCAAATGATATGTGGATGCAATAAGGAAATAACAAAATTTGAAAAGGGGGTTCGGGGGAGTAAGGAGAGGGAGAAAATGTCACATGGAGAGGCCATAGCCCAAAATGTCGACAAGGTAACCGTTGCTGGCTAATCTAAAGACACTAATAATCAGTAAAATAAACAGGGCCCAGTTGATCCCCATTCTGTTTCGTCTTGAAATTTTAAGGACATTAAAGTAATGGCTAAAAATAAAAGACTCAACAGAGTCTGCCCTTAGCAAAGGAAGCCTTAAAAAGTCGCATAGTTTACCTGCCAACTGGAGTGGCTCTCTCCCGATATATGTGACGAAGTCTATCTATGATTGTAACACACACACACAACTTAAGAGAACCTATAAATAATATAATGTAACTAATATCTAAGTTAAATGTTATTGTTACAGTTACACACACACACACACACATATATATATATATATATATATATATATATATATACATACATATTTATTTATAGGATTATCATACGCAGGCAAAACTTATCTTACAGGCAAGTAGGCATTGTGCCTAGAGCTGATGCTTATAAAAGAGTTTATGGACATTTCAAATACGAATGTACCATAACGTACCCCGTAATCATCGTAATGTACCGTAATGTAAGGTAGTTTTTCTCCGGCTTGCACCCCCCTATCCCCATACCCCTTTACATGCAAAAGAGCCTTGTGTCAGTGACGGTTACAAGGTCGCTCTGATCATACGGATGGACACATCTGTAAATATGTACGTCGTGTCTTCCGCATTTAAATGTTGTACACATATCGGACAAAAAAATCTTGAACACGTCGAATGGCTACAGTCAGGATGTATCCGTGAGAGGTGTGAACAGAGCAGGTTAACACGGTTACTGACACTATGTGTGCAATTTTGTCGAATTTGTGGATTAGCGTTTCATTTCATTAGCACTTCAGGTTTGAAACATGGGCGTGGAAATAACAATTTTGTTGGCCAATCCCGTCCTCCTCCTGGTGGCAACTGGTTCAACTGTCCAAAGGCCCAGTGCTTGATGGGAGGATGTGGAGGAGGGGGGAGGGGGAGATCTCCGGGAGTACTTCTTTTGTTACATAACTGTAACACACTACTAAAGGTTCGTTCTTGGGCTTTCATATGACCATATTCTTCGGCCCTCCGCTAATGACACGCGGCCTAGGCCTCGCCGTGTTTGCGTGAGTCGTGTAAGGGAAGAAACGTTTTTCAAATAATATAATCCAGGAGCGTCAATTCGGGTACAGGTTTGTAAGGTAAGGGGTGGCGTTGGTGGTGGTTTGATGCATAAGTTACTCCTTGAATCAAATTTTGGGCGGTTTAAATCGGTTTCACCCGACTACAATGGTTCATATTACGTGAATACAAACAAAAATATTGCAAGTTTATTTTGGGAAATTTCTTTTAAATTTGACTTATCTCTTTTTTTTTTTTTTTGGAGGATTTCGTCGACTATCATTAAATAAAAAAAAAACATCTAGCAACACTTGCAAGTTATGACACACACTGTCAGCGATGATTGGAATATGATTACCTTTTCATTAGATATTTCATTTGTTTACTTATTATCTTTTATGCATTTTTATAGCGCATCATTTATTATTTTGATAACTGTAAAACACGTGTTATTTATTCGTTTTTCATAAAAAAATACAAGGATCCCTAGGGGCGGGGGGGGGGCTAATCTCCTCCGCATATGAGCCCCTGGAGTGAACTATCGGTCAATTATAGATGTAGTGTTAATTATATATATATACACACAGTACGACGTACCGGCACCTTTTTAATATGGGGAAACATATATATATATATATATATATATATATATATATATATATATATATATATGGGCAGATAAGATTATAATTCACCAAGGAATAATAGGCCATACATATTAACTAGGGCTGTACCGGATTGTAATTTTTAGATCCTGCAGGAATCGGAACCGGAATCGGATTTAATAGTTGAATCCTGCCGGAATCGGAACAGGAACCGGATTTTACTTAATTAAATAGTAATTCTTCCGAACGAAGTAGTAATTTCTCGCCTAACATAAAAAAGATATAAGAATGAAAAATAGAATAAAAATTTAGTTTTTAAGTTCTAGATAGCAAAAAACAGTATTAACCATTTAGATCTTGAAGACTGTGACTAAAACCCCTTCCCCAATCTTGAGTTAAGAAATATAACTCTGTCAAAATAACAGGTTCTTTGTTTTAAAAATTTATTTTAATAAAGCTGTACCCAATTTAACTTGATTTCTATTACTATCATAATAATAGTTCGTCCATCGTATTCGATGAAGACCACCTAGCCATCAGAGGTTGGAGTGTTGGTTGGTGGGTGTCGGTGTGTGCGCAGGTGGCTGACTAGTCCAATCCTTGCGTGGAAATGTCTATGACAGTGGGGACAGGGAATGGTGGCTGTCAGATGGTGGTCGGCAGCGCGAGCTTTGCGAACCAGGCGCCGCGTTTCAGCAGCAACAGTTCTATAACCCAGCGCCTATGTGAACAGAGTGACGCCACAAAGCTCTGTCCTGTGCATCTTCCTCCCAGCAATCAAGATCCATGTTGAAAGCCTTCAAAGAGGACTTCAGCGTGTCCTTGTAGCGCTTTTTCTGGCCTCCGCGAGAGCGCTTTCCCTGCTGCAGTTCTCCGTAGAAGATCTTTCGAGGCAGTCGGTGGTCTGGCATGCGAGCGAGGTGGCCTGCCCAGCGAAGCTGAGAACGCATTAGTATGGTGTAGATGCTGGACATGTTGGCTCTGGCAAGGACTTCAGTGTCGGGAACCTTGTCTTGCCATCTGATCCTCATTATGCGCCTGAGGCAGGTTGTGTGAAAGTGGTTGAGTTTCTTGGCATGGCGCTGGTAGACTGTCCAGGTTTCGCTTGCGTACAGTAGTGTTGGGAGGACGATGGCGTGATACACCTTCAGCTTGGTGGGTAGGCTGATACCTCTTCTGTTCCAGACGTTGGAGTGAAGTCTACCAAAGGCTGCACTGGCTTTGGCGATTCGTGGGATAACTTCGTCGTCCATTACAACAGAACGAGAGAGAGTGCTGCCAAGGTAGGTGAATTTCTCCACCGTGTTCAGTCTCTGGCCGTTAACGTGGATGTTGGGGTCAATGTATTGTTTGCCTGGGGCTGGTTGGTACATCACTTCGGTTTTCTGTGTGCTGATGGTGAGACCAAAGTTGAGGCATGCACGTGAGAATTGGTCGACGCAGTGTTGCATGTTGGTTTCTGAATCTGCGTTTAGAGCGCAGTCGTCGGCGAATAGGAATTCTCTCGTGGTGTCTGTCAGGACCTTTGTTTTGGCTTGGAGCCTTCTGAGGTTAAATAGGCCACCATCAGTGCGGTATCTCAGCCCAATGCCCATCTCACTGCCTTTGAAGGCATCTGTCAGCATTGCGGAGAACATGAGACTGAATAGGGTCGGCGCTAGGACGCAGCCCTGTTTCACTCCATTTGTGACTGCGAATGGTTGGGATGCTTCACCGTTGTCCTGCACCCTGGCCTGCATGTCATCGTGAAACTGTCGCACGATGGAGACGAACTTTGAGGGACATCCGTATTTAGCCATGATCTTCCATAAGCCATCTCTGCTGACGGTGTCAAATGCTTTGGTGAGGTCAACATAAGTAGAGTACAGATCAGTGTTCTGTTCCTGACACTTCTCTTGGAGCTGCCTGGCAGCGAACACCATGTCAACTGTTCCCCGCTCTTTTCTGAACCCACACTGACTTTCAGGCAGGAGACCTTGTTGTTCCAGGTGTACGTTGAGTCTGTTGAGGAGGAGTCGGGCGAGGACTTTCCCTGCTATGGATAGCAAGGAAATGCCGCGGTGATTGTCACAGGCGTGGCGATTTCCTTTTTTCTTGTAAAGATGTATGATGGAGGCATCCTTGAAGTCCTGGGGTAGTGTCTCTGTTTGCCATATTAGAATGAAGAGCTGAAGGAGATTTTTTGTCAAAGCTTGGCCACCTTCCTTATAGATTTCTGCCGGGATGGCATCTGATCCAGGCGCTTTGCCGTTGGACAGCTGTCTAATTGCTGTGGTGATCTCAACAAAGGTGGGTGGATCAGCAAGTGTGGTAATAGTGGCGACCTGAGGTAAAAGCTGGATAGCTTCGTCGCTGATGGTAGACGGGCGATTGAGCACGTTGTCGAAATGTTCAGCCCATCTCTGCAAATTTTTTTCCTTTTCTGTAATCAGGTGAGACCCATCTAAGCTGAGCAGCGGTAACGAACCGTTTGAAGTCGGGCCGAAGATTTCTTTCAGACCAGCATAGAAATTTTTCATGTCGTGCCTGTCGGCAAAGGCCTGAATCTCATCTGCCCTGTTGCTCAGCCATGTGTCTTGCATCTGGCGGAGTTTGAGTTGACAAGTTCTGCGCGTGTTGCTCAAAGCAACTTTCTTGGCCACAGACCCAGCGTCGTCCAAGTGTGTTTTGTGTGCGCGGTATTTCTCATCAAGAAGTGGCTTGATCTCCGCGTTGATGTCGTCAAACCAATCCCGGTGGTGCCTGGGAAGTTCAGCGGCGGTGCTGTAGACGGTTTCGCGTAGTTTGGCCCAGGTTTCTTCCACGCTCAGGTTGTTCAGCTTCAACGAGTCTAGGCGTTCTTTTAGTGTCTGTTTTAGTGACTGCCTGATGGTTTCATCACTAAGTTTGTTAACGTTTAGTCGCTTCGGTGGCTTTGCTCCCTGAGGTCGTCTCTTAGGCAGGATGCGGATATTCATCTTAGACATAATTAGACGGTGATCCGTCCAGCAGTCTGCACCACACATGGCCTTGGTCACACGAACGTCCTGCCTGTCCCTCTTCCTGACAATCACAAAATCTATGAGATGCCAGTGTTTGGAGCGAGGGTGCATCCAAGATGTCTTGTTGCGCGTTGGGAGGCAGAAGATTGTATTAGTAATGAGGAGTTCGTGCTGGGAGCAGAGTTGAAGTAAAAGAAGCCCGTTGCTGTTGCATTTTCCAACTCCGTGTTTGCCAATGACTCCATCCCAGGACGTGTTGTCCGCTCCGACTCGGGCATTGAGGTCACCGAGGATGACAAGCTTGTCAGATTTGGGGACTGCTTTGATGGCTTTGTCCAATTCTTCATAAAATTTATTCTTGACCTCGTCAGGATTGGTCATAGTAGGAGCATACGTGCTGATAAGGGTTAGGCATCTTTTCCTGTTATCAAGGGGTAGCTTCATGGTCATGAGACGGTCATTTATCCCCTTAGGCGGTCCTAGCAGTGTTCTTGCAAGAGTGGTCTTGATTGCAAAACCTACTCCTGCCTCGCGTTTCTCCTCACTGCTTCGGCCGCTCCAGAAAAAGGTGTATCCCGAGGCACGCTCGCAAAGTTCACCTTCGTCGGCTAGTCGGGTCTCACTGAGTGCTGCAATGTCTATGTGGTACCTTGCAAGCTCTTGTCCTATAATGGCAGTTCTTCTGTGTGGTCTGTCGCTGTCGGTTTTGTCCATTAGTGTACGTACGTTCCATGAGCCGAGTCTAAGAGGAATGGTCCTTGTTTTTTTCAATTTGTTAGTTTTTCGACCGCTAGAAAGGGGTTCCCTCCAGCTGCGGTGTGCTGGCCAGGAGTGGGTGAAGCAGGCAATGTTTGGGGCACCTTTTCTAGCCCGTTCCCCATGCTACGGGGTGAGCAGTGCTGTCCTAAGGAGGGCTGCTCAGTCGCTCGGGGGGCTGCCGAACCTCGCTGCTGCTCCGGTACAGCAAGGAGCGACCCTATGGCCCGAGCCGCCTGCGTGCAGGTCTGCGGCTACGACTTCCAGTGAACCCTCACCTGTCGCGTCGTCGTTCGCCTGTCGCCGCAGGACTTGGGAGATGGAATGGAAGGATGACTAGATGACTTGCGCTGTGATTTTGATTAAAGTGAAGAAGAGTTGCGCACCGTCGACCTCACTCTCTCGCCCGCTCCCCAGTGCTCCAGTGGCAAGCGGATTGCAAGACAACTGGCCGGGGTTGAGGTGCAGCTCATAGCCGTCGACAGAGATATCTTCTGAGCGCCTTAAGCAAGCTGAGCAAGCCCCGGTTTGAAGTCAGAGTTATATGGGGTACCTGTGTGGGAGAAAAATCAGACTTAAGGCAGTCGCATTCATGGCAACATGTTGGCCGGTGGTTCTGTTACCTCACATGTACTCAGTTCTCGGTCTTTGGCTCCTAGCGCCATACCCCGGCAAACCGCTTCGACTAGCGGGCTAAACCTGATCGAGGATAGGAGAAGGCAAACTCTGATCTCAAACCGGGGCAGATAGGGCTCGCTTAGCCTCTTCAGGCAAATCTATCTAAGAGAAGGAAAACTCTGATCTCAAACCGGGGCAGATAGGGCTCGCTTAGCCTCTTCAGACAAACCTATCTAGGAGAAGAAAAACTCTGACCTCAAACCGGGGCAGATAGGGCTCGCTTAGCCTCTTCAGGCAAACCTATCTAGGAGAAGGAAAACTCTGACTTCAAACCGGGGCTTGCTCAGCTTGCTTAAGGCGCTCAGAAGATATTACTATCAAACAAAGAAATGGATAACATATCTTAGAAAGTATAATAAACATGTTTATTAATAAATGAATTCAAATATATATATATATATATACTGTGGCACCCTCCCCCCCCCCCGGTAGTTCATTTTTCTTTAGTTTTCCATAGTGACGTCACCAAAACTTGTTATTTCATTCATACTTCCTATTAAATTAATATCTGACTATTTCCCATAAAACGATAATTAAAATGCATTTCAAATCTAAATCAATATCACTTTAATGTTTAATAAAAATGTATCTTCAAGTTATGTATCTAAATATTCGAGCAATTTTATCCAAATCGTGACAAAATCCACTAAATTAAAAAAAATTGCAGAAAAATAAATTATTGACCTATTTTTAAACTGTAAACTCCCAAAAATAGATCGTTGTCTGCTCTTTAAAGAAGTTAAACTTTTACAGCTAAATAATATTTATTATAGTTTAAAGAAAACACGGACTCAAAAGTAGCGGAAGGTAAGGTGCCGTATTAGTACTGGACTAAATACGATTCAAATCTTCCTTTTTAATATATATTTACTTACATACAGAACTAAAAGCGATCGACGTTATTGTAGTTTTAAAAAAGCAAAGGAAGTTAATGTTTTAATTTAATTGTTTAGCGCTAAATATTTCAAAATTATGTTGCGCTAAAAAAAATTCTTACAAATTTCAAACAACAAAGAAATCCGGCTTAAATCCGGCACATTTAAACCGGAACCGGAATCGGAACCGGATTTGTTAAAACTGCCGGAATCCGGCTTAACAGGAACCGGAATCGGATTCCGGTACAGCCCTAATATTAACGAATGTTCATACATTTAAAAATATTACTAAATTAAAAAAAAAAATACATGTAGCAGGAGTTTCAGCTTTGAAGATGGCCTATTTAGCAATTCCCAAGAAAAACTGGGAACAGAAGCGTACCAAGGGTAGGGGATGGGGGTCCACATTCGAAAGTCCCACGGGCCCCAGCTTGAGGGAGGCCCTCAATTTTTTTATTTACATTATATATTTAGTACATTATCTCATGTCATGGTGCCGAATGTCAAAATGTAGAGACCCCAAAGAGGCCAAGTCCCCCCGAGCCCCCAAATCCATAAATTCGGCACTGACTGGGAAGTCTCTTTAACCAAACCAAAAAAAAAGACTCACACTGACTTGCATACACATAGATTTAGACATACACCTAGATATATAGGCTACAGTGAAAAAATATGACTCAACATGTATCCAGTGTTAACACATTCTCTGCTCTCTCACTTTTACTTCCCACCCGCCCTCTCCTATTACCTCTACGAATAAAAAAAAAATAGCGCCGCTTTTGCTTTGATATCAATTTGAAGGATTTCGTTCTCTTTTCAGTTATTTCAAGTTCATTATTATTTAACTTGCAGTTTGTGTTGATACTTAGAATAATTCTTTTCCTGTTTCTTTTTCAATAAGCAACACACATGCTATTTATTTTCCATTTACGGCCAATGGATCTTTTTGTGAATCTCTTACCCATAGAGTCATAGCCATACTAGATAGTCAAACTGACAGTCACGGTCGTGGGCACGGCCTTGGCTAAAAATAGATGCGTCGTTTGTGGCCGACTGGTCGCTTGTCCTATTTAAAGACGAAGTGGTATACAATGTGTTTAAAAAGTAGTTCTTACATTATTCATTAGCTTGCTATTCACCATACATGTTTTTCAAGATGTTTTCACTTCCAAATTATTTGGTTTTGAACATTTTATATTTGCTGCATTGCATTAAGGTTACAATTATTTGAGATAACTAAAATATTAACAAATAAAGTAGTTCAACCAACCCCCCCCCCTTATACTTCACGCCAGCTTAATACGCGCATAAGGGTACTTATTTCTCTTATCTTGTATTGACAATTTGTTTAAACAAATGCATTTTGTTGTTCGCTTTAACTTAAAGTTTAAAGTTGTTTTTTTTTTTAATCTTACCTCTGCTGATTTCACAATTTAGTTTTTTTCCTACATAATATATAACATGACTACAGGTAATAGAGAAAGAGAAAAACACCTAAAAGAAATAGAAAATAAAGGAAACACCTAATGATTTGTAATACACGCTTTGCTAATAAACGGGTGTTTGTGAATCTTGCTGTCGCGTACCGTCATGTTAATCTTTCATTCGCCATTTTGTTTTTCACCTTGCACACGCTTCTGTCCGGAGTGCACACGACACTCAAACTTTTCATCAAATCAACGTTTAGTCCGTCTGTTTTGCTCTAGATTCTATAAAAAGTTTTTTGTTATGTAAATTTCAAACGAAATTTGACTAAAACACGTGTTTTTCTAAAATGAATTGGAAATTTTTAGCAATCTTGGTAATAACTTTTGCAACGAAATTAGGTCACATTGCTGAAAGTCAACGTATAGATGTCTATCACGAATTGCTAAACGATGGAAAGACGGACAGTAGTATATTATTAACAACCAGTAGAGTTGATCACTTCATTCAAACTTTATTTGATCACTTGACGTGTGAAGCCCAAAATTCAACAAGTGACCTTTGCAACAAGACAATAGTAAGTAACTTTTTGAAAATTACTTCTTTCAAGATTTTTTTTCTCTTCCTTATGTTTCTCCATTTTTTTCCCAACAAACTAAAGTTAAAAAAAAAAAAAAATTCAAAAATTCAAAAACAAAAAACAAAACAGAACATATCTAGCAAGTATTTTATTTTAAACCATCATTATATTTTCATTAAACTTTAACTCCATCATATTTTATATTATTATTTAAAGCAATATGCAAAAAAAAAAGTTATTTAAGTAACTATACAGTACTCTATTTTTGAAAAGTGTAGATATACATTTCCATGTTTTTATTTGTTTATCTTAAGAATTAAAGAAAAAAATATTCTTGTGTCATACAAAATGAGGGGGGCACGGGTACGGGGGAGGAAGGGTGGGGTCTTCAGATAAGCTCTAAAATAAAATTGTAAAAAGTGCGCATGCGTAAACTTTGACCTTTGTATTGCATAGAACTTTTTATTTAACCCTTCTCTCTCTAGCAATGATAATCCTCACCCTCCCGAAACATTGTGCCTGCTACTATCTTGTTATTATCAATTGCATTTCATTTATAGCTCATAACGTATTCTTGTGTGTGTCAAGACGTTTTTGTTTTATTTTTGTTGCTTTTCAAATCTACTATCGCATTACATGATTTTTTAGTGATAAAAAAAATTGCGTTGCCACTGTGTCCAAAATAGGTAGCCCAGTTTACAAACATAGATGTAAGAATGAACTCATAAAGAAAAAGAAAAAAAGCATTCAAAAAGACAGAAACACACTCTGGCCTAAATGAGTGAAAAAAAGTAAAAGTTCCCTTAGCCCTGGAGGGCCATCGGGGCAGATGAAGTGTAGAATTCACCTGTTTCTATAACCTCAGCATATGAAGGGATTGTGTGGTTAGCACAACGCCCAGCCGCCTTTACCGAGGATCGAACCCAGGACTCTTAGGTCGAGTATCTACACCACTCGGCCATCCGTGAGTGAGAATCGACTCTAAGCCTCATTGACCATTCTCACAGAACGCCATTAACTCACCCCTCCCCCCTTCCCCGGCGGAAGGGGAGAAACGTATCTACAAAAAAACAAGTTAAGTCTTTCCACCATACTGGCTTCTTTTCCTCCCCTTCTCTCTTTCTCTCTCTTGGAGGCTCACCTTGCTTTGTCCAGTCTGTTGGCCGTGAAGGGTGACATTTCAATGCTTTCAACTGGGCGTGTTACATGTTTTAAGGTGATCCGTGTGTGTCGCCTGCCACTTCAGGTGACATGTATTATGTAGAGATGTTCCAGGTGCTTACCGTACATGTACTATGCAAATGCGAGTACACATACAAGTGCGCAGGTTTTTTTTTTAATTCTAAATAAGACTGCGAGTACACAAGACCCCCAAGGCGCAAGTACGGGAACAAATGCTTCAAAAAAATGAAGGCGAGTCCAGCACCAAGTACCAGATCTGTGATATTATGTTGAATTATCAACTAACGACCATCTGTTGTTACATGTAATATCTTAATCAGTATTTTTCGGTATTTGGTTGAGTCAGTTTCATGTACATGTATAATGTATATATCAACTAACGACCATCTGTTGTTACATGTAATATCTTAATCAGTATTTTTCGGTATTTGGTTGAGTCAGTTTCATGTACATGTATAATGTATAGTGTTCCGTGTAACTTTTCGCAGCACAAACGTCGTTAAGGTAGAACACTGCATGTTTTTTTTATTCATTATAGGAAGGCCGCTGGTACTCTCTCCTCTTGTTGCTTTCTTTTAAGAATGGCCTCATCGCGTGTTCTTATTTCAAGCCCGTGTACTGATTTGTGTGCTCTCAATGATAAACAAGTGCTACACAAGCGTCTTTGTGTCAAATCGGTCATCATCCGGTCTTACCAAGAATCAGACTTTATATGATGGATGTTCTTTTCTAAATTATCGATGTTTATTAGGCCCATGTTGCGCGCAAGAGTCTAAACATATGCAAAATGTGTGTCTCCAAGGCCGTAGCCAGGATTTTGTTTTTAGTTAGGGGGGGTGCGGTTTGGGGGGAGGGGGCTGTGCGGAGATATAAGAAAAAATTGGAACACAATGATAAAGAAGTATATTTTATAATAGAATTTAATTTTTAGAAATAATTTGGGGGAGGGGGGGCAGCAGACCCCTAGCATCCCCCCCCCCCCTGGCTACGGCCTTGTGTGTCTCCGTTTTTTTTCGGACAATTTTCGTATTACTTTTTTTTTGTGCTCTTCTATCTCGCTTTTGATAGTTTTGAACATAATTAAAACGATGCTAATTGTAAAAAAAATAATTAATAACAATAAAGCATCTGTTTTTGTAATGTTTTACAACAATATACCGTGATAATGTGTAGACTGACCTATTGATGCCTACATGGTCTAGGTACTTGCGGTTTCTGCTATGGTAAGGACTTAGTGAGGATGCTGCAAACCAAATAAAATGGTCATAAAATTGTAACTGGGTCAACAGCTGCGTAGGGAAGTTTTTTTTTTTTTTTGCGTCTTTTACAACCGCACATGGCGACGAGCTCAAGATGGCGCTAACATTTTAATTCGCACAGGTAGCCACAGTGGCTAGCTACGGCTATGGTCAAACTTTCCCCTTTTTAAGGACATCTTAGGAACGCATTAATCCGTCCATCTCAGGCGGCATTAGCAGTGCACGGGGGTCAAAGTTGTGTTATATGCGGGTCCTGGAATTAACCGTTAGGTTGGCTTAACAACAACAATAACAGCAACAACAAAATCCAAGCGAGGTTGCCCCAGTTTACAGTAGTTTCACTACTTAGTGTCGCGACATTGTCCAGGTACTTCATTATAGTAAACTGTTATCGAGGGTTGGGGGGGGGGGGGCAATACACTGGTTCTCGCACTGCTGGCGAGACGACCGTCTGTAATCGGGCAATGTTGACAATTAACGTTCATACACATTAGTCTTGAACACTGGCGATGGTGTCAATCGCTTGTGTAAATGTAAATCATTTCAATGGTTTCAGCAAGTAGTACTTTATTGAAAACATTTTTTTTTAATTATCATTTTTTTCTGTTAGTAATACCCACTATCCACACCTACTACACCAGCGGTCGGGGAAATTTTTTAATCATTAACCCAAAATATTTTTGTGTAAGTTGATATTACCGTATAGCAAATTAAAAATATATACTTTTTACTCACAAAAGTTTCATTTTTACCCCATTTGGGGCAATTTACCCCGGTTCCCCGACCGCTGCACTACACACATCCACTATCCACACCCACATCAAACACAACATTCAAAACAACTCTCAAAATATATTCAATAATTTTATATTGAATAGGAACAAAATTCAACCATCCATCCAACCATCCATCCATCCATCCATCCATCATCTATCTATCTATCTATCTATCTATCTATCTATCTATCTATCTATCTATCTATCTATCTATCTATCTATCTATCTATCTATCTATCTATCTATCTATCTATCTATCTATCTATCTATCTATCTATCTATCTATCTATCTATCTATCTATCTATCTATCTATCTATCTATCTATCTATCTATCTATCTATCTATCTATCTATCTATCTATCTATCTGTCTGTTTGCCCCCTCCTCCCTTTTACTCTCACCTGAACCAATCTGTGTTGTTGAGTATCGAGTCAAAATATATAACTTTAAAATGTTGTAGAATCGTGGAAGGGGGGGGGCGGGGGCGTTTGTACAGAAGAGTGTGCTCTTACCAGTGCCAGACAGACTGACACATTTAAGACGAGAACTTAGGATTGTCAGGCCCTGGTTCTTGTCTTCGTACATATTATGTAACCCTATTTGATTTATGCTCTCTAACACCACTGAAGTTTGTTTTCATAGCACTTTATCCCTAAACAGGTGGGTTGAAGCGCCCCCTTTCCCTCCCAAATAAAAAACGATGTATGTATTATTTTTCTTCTCAGTGTCAAAGAGATTGTCTCAATTAACTTTCTCTAAACATTCAAACATTTCTTTTTTTTATACTTTTAAGTGTATTCTAAATGAAATGTTTATACAACTGAATCATCAGTATCCATTTGCATTTCTGGTACACGGTTCAAGTCAACAAACATAGGCAAACAAACAAACAAAAACTGCTTCTAAGAACACGGACATAGTTATTTTTTTTTGCTTTCCAGTTAATCGATGATAACATACTATTTACAGCTATAGCCTACATGAACTTTAAAAAAAAAATTCGTGTAGTGATTGCACAGAACAAGTTGTTGATGGGGAATAAAGACGGAAATGAAAACTGTACCATTTCCTTTTAACTCCTATTATATCAAGGGCAATTGTAGGTGTGAAACCATGATCTTTGTTGATATGAGACAATGATATTTGTTGATGCGAGACAATGATATTTGTTGATATGAGACAATGATCTTTGTTGATGTGATACAATGATATTTATTGATATGAGACATTGATCTTTGTTGATGTGAGACAATGATATTTGTTGATATGAGACAATGATCTTTGTTGATGTGAGACAATGATCTTTGTTGATGTGAGACAATGATATTTGTTGATGCGAGACAATGATATTTGTTGATATGAGACAATGATCTTTGTTGATGTGATACAATGATATTTATTGATATGAGACATTGATCTTTGTTGATGTGAGACAATGATATTTGTTGATATGAGACAATGATCTTTGTGGATGTAAGACATTTTTATATGAGACAATGATCTCTGTTGATGCGAGACAATGATATTTGTTGATATGAGACAATGCTCTTTGTGGATGTGGGACAATGATCTTTGTTGATGTGAGACAATGATCTTTGTTGATGTGAGACAATGATCTTTGTTGATGTGAGACAATGATCTTTGTTGATGTGAGTCAATGATCTTTGTTGATGTGAGACAATGATCTTTGTTGATGCGAGGCAATGATCTTTGTTGATATGAGACAATAATCTTTGTTGATGCGAGGCAATGATATTTGTTGATGTGAGACATTGATCTTTGTTGATGTGAGACAATGATCTTTGTTGATGTGAGACTATGATCTTTGTTTATGTTCCCCGGTCTTGCTGACCTGTTGTAGTTTTTTCGACTTGTCACGAAGGTTGTTTTATTTTTAGATGTAAAGTGGCTCTCCGCTTGCCACCTCTGTAATATAGCCTGAGCAAAGTTACGACTTCTGTATATTATGTCAATGCACTGGAAATCTACAAAGGCCAACACAATCCACATGTTTTATTTGACAACAAGGAAATCACGAACTCATCAGGACCTCAATGCTTCTCAGGTTTATAAATATCAGAATACCATTCCCAGTATTGTCGTTGAAGGCCCTAGGCAGAGGCATCTAAAGAAATTATGGGGGAATCTTAGCAAAAGTACTTGTAGGCAGTGCAGGATTTATGTATAAGCTACACAAGTTATAGCCTAGAGTTCCCAATTTTTTTTTGGGTGGGGGAGAGGGGGGGGGGCTCCCAAAAATTGTCAAAGTGAGCATTTGTCACATTTGCTTAAATAATTGGCACTGACATACCATATCTGGACTTATAAAGGGCCCCCATATCTCAAATAGCTTCACGCCTGATCGTCTAAATCCGGCCCTGCTCGTAGGGGGCCCCTGTTGCTTCATATAAGGGGGCCTAGGTGATGGACAGTTTGTCTATCAATAAGAACTACTCTGACCATAAATAAGGTCAAGGTCAAATACAAAATTATAGTGTGTGTGTGTGTGGGGGGGTTTCCTAAACTTTAGTTCTTTTTAGGGCCCTACCTTTTCTTATGTGTCAATGAAAATTGTTCTATCGAAAAGAAAATATTTATGTATATCGTACACTCAAAATTATTATTAATTATTGATGTTAGTTTATCATTTAATGACTATAAAGTAATTATTTTTTGCAGGAATTTGTAATGCCATGCGGTCCTTACTTTAGAAGGGGCTCTAAGTGATGGATCAGTTTGTCAATGAGGAGCCAGGGACAAAACGCATCTTGCAATTATTATTTTGCCTTATCTCCCCAGTGTTTCAACACTACAGATCTGTTGAGTTTGATGTCCAGTGCCAACACCTCAGAAGTGTCAAGGGATCACTTCACCGACATTTCCTTGTTGATGGTGTATTACATTCACCATATTGATTCTGTGTGTCATAAAAGAGTTGACATCTCTAACTCCACACTGTATGACGCTCGGACATTTATGAAAAATTTGACATCTACAAAATATGGCTTGCAAGACTTTATCACGACCCTGAAGGTAAGTTTTTATGCTTTAAGTTATCGCTAGTATGTAGTGTAGAATCCCTTGTATGTATCGTTGATAGGTAATGTAGAATCTCTGGTACGTAATGTAGAATCGCTGGTATGCAGAGCTCGATTTACCGCCGATTTACCGCCAGTAAAATTTAACCACAACATATTTGGAGAGTAAATCATACCGTAACAGGTATTTTGCACTCTTATCTTACTTGTAATTTATAATAAATACGTTCGTACTGAAACTTGTGCACGTACTTGCTTATTTGGTACTTGTGGTTGTCATTGTGCCTTGTATACTGCACTTGCATGGTCAGTACTTGGACAATTAGAATGGGGGTGTGCTGTGAATTGGGGAAAATAGTGATTAGTTATAATGACAAGAAAGTGTCAGTTAGTTAATTAACATATACTTTGTTTGTTTCTCAAGCCACACATGAAAGATGTACATCACAACCATTCTGAGTTGGACAGTGAATTGAGTTCAGTATCTCACCTGGTCATTAAGGAAAAGGTAACACAATCTATCTGTCTGCCCATCCACCCTTCGCTTGCCCACTTGCCTGCCTGGATGTATGTCTGTTTGTTTGTGTCTTATTAATTACATTGTCTAAATATCAACAATACCTTTCAAACACATAATTCAATAAAGACAAATAAATTTAAAATTGTAAACATTTTTTACATTTTAATAAAAACAACAAGCAAAAATTAAGCCTGTAAAAACAGGACGTTTAAGAGCATTTTCATGTATAAATAGAGAGGGAATTAAGTCATGTTTAATAACTGTTACAAAAATAAATAATGATTACGCCCCTTTGTTTAGCTTATAATCAATATATAATATATAAGCCCTTTATGAACCCTGAAGCCCAGCCCTGAGAGGTCCTATCGCAAAATGAACTTTTGATGTACACATGGCAGGCCAAGACCTACAAAATGATATATACATCATGGGTCTAGGACTTATGGTTGCTGAGATATAGGGCGCTCCTTTGTTGCTTATATAGTAAAAAACGGTACTTAATAAGTCCCCTTTTTCGGCCCTCAGAGGTCCTATCGCAAAATGGACTTTTGATGCACAAGACCTACAAAATGATATATACATCATGGGTCTAGGACTTATAGTTGTTGAGATCTAGGGTGATGACAGACAAACAGACAGACAGATAAAACGGGGACAATTTTCACATAAAAAAAACAATGTATCTTTCAGTGTTTAAGTGAAGATGCCATCATCTATTACATGAATTCAGCCGAGGTCTTGGATGTTGGCCAGCTGGCTTCCATTATCTCCTTCATGATTTATGCTGGTAATTATTACTTACCCATTCTACATTTGCCAAATAAAAACTTAATTGAATCTGCTGTTTGTATCTCATATATCATCAGTTAGTGTCAAAGTTTGGGTCATGAGTGAATTTTAGTTGGATCGTGAAAAATTAAAACTTATAATTAAAGGATCGATCATTTTTCAATCCTTTATTACAACTCTTTTTTTTTTGCTTATTACAACACTAAAAAGCAGTTAATCAACAAATCAAAAATGGGAAATCCATGTATACACACAATCAATTGCCCTTTTATGCTCTTTCTTTTATTTAGATTTTTTTATTCAGGTGAGCTTTAAAATCTCACAAAAAAAGTCTTCATAGTGGTTCATTAAAACAAAACTGTTGTCATTGAGTCACGAAGCATTACAGTTTGAGAGCCACTGTCTTATATAATGTGTTCACTGAAGTCAAGCAAACAAAAAAGGAAATTAATTCATTTAATGCAATGGTAGAATTCTTTCCCTTAGAGTTTGAAATACAGGACACTTGTCTCCTGCTACCAAAGAAAGATGCTTTTGTGAAAGAAATTTTGAATATATTTGGAAATGGCACAGTCTTAAATATGGAAGGTGAGCACTGATTTAACAGTCATGTTAGACTTTATCATTAAAATTTCAAGCTAAATTAAAAATTTCCCTAATTAGCCCATGAAGACACAAGTGCATTTGAAGTAATGTTCACCTGTTTGTAGCCATTTAACTTTGAACTTGCATTGCTTTCATATATGAATGCCAGATACTCATTTTAAGCTGAGGGGACTTAAATAATTTACCAAGACTTGGGGAAAACCTCTAGCCTCACCTGGATTTGAGCCCAGGACTTATAGGCTCAGATGTGAGCTCTACCCTAAAGCTGTCTTTTCCCCGCCTGTTAAACTTATATTTTGCAAAATACTCCCACAAATAAAATTAGTCTAAATACTTGTTAAAAAACACCAATTGAAACAAGATAATTTAATGCTCAGGTGGGGGGGGGGGTAAGATGGATGTGTGATGTAAGCATTTAGCTGTCTGCATGACGGTCCCTGGATTTTTTTCATGTCTCAGTGAAAGTTCCAAAGTCAACTCAGATTAAATGGGTGGCTGATATAAGTTGGGGAAGTGTGTGCATTGATTCAGTCACCTGTGATGCCTCCATTGTCAGTGCACTCTCAGCAATAATGAGAATTTAAGAAAGGCGCTTTAACTAAAGAACTCAAATATTTGTGTTACCCATTAAAGAAAGTTTGTTTTCTAGTAAGCTTGAAATTCAAACACCGATTGACAACCAAGTTCATTTTATTTTTTAATTTATTTGCTTAGTTTAAAAATATGTTTTCATATGTAACATATACCATTTCATTGTGATATGGAATTTAGTCTTTTTAACATTAGTCTATCTTTAAATGTTGAATATTGTAATATGGATTGACTGACTAATACAAAAATATGTCACCTTTTAAATTTGAAACTTGGCGACAGACAAGTACATTTGATTTATAATTTCTTTGCTTTGTTTTAATAAATTATATTAGCCCATACTCCACACTGGACTGTTTAGTTAAACCCTGTACTTTCTAGTTTAAACTTTGCAGCTTAGAGAGGTTTAAAATTTGGACTTTTTTTCTTAAGAATGACATTTTTCAATAGATGAAGTAACAGTTTACAATCCTATGTTTGTTATTCCTTAAAACTTGACATGAAAATCTGAGCTGTCAAATTAGCAAAATGTTATTGCAAGTTGTTGAGCTTTAATTTTTGAAATTTCAAAGGTGCATGAAAATGAAAGAATTGAAAAAAAAAATGGTGTAAAATGGCTATTCCGTTTTTTTCAGTTCTTTTTCTACCATACTTTTCAGTAATTTTTGAGTGCAAAAAATCTATTGATATCTCTTTAAAATACTTTTGAAACCTTTTTTGAAATAGCATGCATGTGTTATATTTTATGTCAAGTTTTTTTTGTCCTCAATGTGGCCCTGTCAGAAGTCTTTTATTTATCCTTTGGTTTATAGGATCTAATCTTACATTTTAAAAAAATGCTTTGGTAATCATATAAGAAAAAAAATTCAATAGATAAAAAAACATTTTTATATTTTTTGTCAGGACTGCAAAGCTTGATGGAACTTCTTGATATTCTGCCGGCATCTAATCCATCTTCTGATTCTGAACAAAATCATGATCACAGAAAAAAACGAAGCATAAAAGATTCCAGTGAATCAGTGTTAGCAAATATTTTGAGTAGAAGATCTAAAAGACAAACAGCACCTGTAAGGATTATTTACATTATATTCCAACTAGCTAGGAATCATTAAATTTTCCTTCTCAAAACTTTTGTTTAACAAAGGATGATTCTGTATGATCTGCTGGGGAGGATGGGGGTGTGTGTGAGAAGGTACGGTTGATCTGTGAGGAAAGTAGGTTGGAAGTTGATATCTGTGGTGCTATGGATTGACTATCGGCTATGGGGGATGAAAGAATGGATCATAAAACCGTCCCATTATTGCTTTATAGGATCTAAGGTTCATCTCATCCTTACAGGGATACGTATGATCTGCTGGCAATTGAAGAATGTTATACAGCCAACCAGTTATTAGCTCTATATAATTCTGTATGATCTGCAGGCAATTAAAGCATGTTATACAGCCAACCAGTTATTAGCTCTATATAATTCTGTATGATCTGCAGGCAATTAAAGCATGTTATACAGCCAACTAGTTATTAGCTCTATATAATTCTGTATGATCTGCAGGCAATTAAAGAATGTTATACAGCCAATCAGTTATTAGCTTTATATGATTCTGTGGATGGTGCTGATCAAGCTCAGTTTGAACAACTTTGTCCTGCATTACTACATCAAAAGTTGTACGGAGTCTGTAAACAGACAGCTGAAAGTTTAAGTATTAGTGATGCAGAAAGTAAGTCTAAAATGTACAAGATTCTTTACACATTTTAGATTTTTACCTAATTTTTCAGATAGAAAACTTTAAAATGTACTTTGCATATTTTTTTCAAATGAAAGACAACAATAAATAAGAAATTTCAAATGATAAGAAAAAATATAACAAATTAAATGTGGCAATTTTTAAATTGCTTTAAGCTTAATTATTATTTACTTTGCACTGTTAAAAATAATCATTTTTTGATAACTTAATATACATGTATATATCATCTTTGACTTCTGAGTGATTTAAGCAAATATTATTATTACTCCGGTTCTTATGTTTAGTTATTTAAGTTATATTTAATTTTGTATTTGATTTTTTAGAATATGGCTATGGAACCCTGGCAGTTCTTATAATCTGTTTATGTTCCATTCTTGGCTTGATCATTGTGCCGTGTGCCTCTAGGAAAGTCTACAACTCTATATTGGCCTCATTTTTAGGATTAGCTGTTGGAACACTTTTTGCCGATGCTATATTGCACCTTATACCTATGGTATCTATTTAATCTATCCACTATAATTGATTGAATGAAACAAATGAAAGCAAATTGGAAATGTGTAACGTTATTAATTTTATAACTGACTTTAATTATGTCATGCAGTACTTCTATTTTTATGTTTGATTTGGGGTGTTCTCTGGAGGCGTTTATTGCGTGTCATTTACTTTCAAATACAATCAATCAATAATGTAGCAGAGTCAATCACGATTCAAATTCTTTCATAATAAATCAAACCTAACTGGATCTACACTGTCCCTAAAGATGTGTAGGCTAATAATATAAAGTACAATTCAAACACAACTGCACAATAAAACACTTCTTTGTCTATGCTGTAAATCATCTTAGCGAGCTCCCATTTCTAACTGTCTCTTCACTTTCTGCCCTAATTTGCTATTATGGTCTGCGGTTCTTCTTCGGTCTTTTTGTCTCCTGTCTCTCTCCTCTCTGTCTTGAAAACTAACTTAAATCTTTTTTATATTAGTAAATTAAGCCGTCCCATGATGCTAAGACTCCAATTCTTCTGATTCGCTAACGAGACAGTAGTGCTCCCCCTTTGACACCTGAGACAAAAACCGATGTCTAATAGATCTAACTTAATAAACTGCTTTTCAACTTGGTTCACTATAAACTATAGAATCTGACTGTTGAGTCACTGTTGACCTTTCTGTACTAACTAAGATTTTTACCTTGAACGTGTAATTGAGCTAAATATATAAATGTGAGCCTGGCCGTCTGATTTTTCGAACAGGTTAATTAAATGGAATGGTTGCATTGGCGGATCCAGGGGGGGGGGGCGACCTGGCCTCACCCCCCCCCTATGATTCCGACCCTTCTAATGTCTAGACCCTTTTTCTCTGCTGCTGCTCGAAATATAAGGTTTTTACAAAGCCACGCCCCCCTCCTATTCTAATTTTCTGGATCCGCCCCTGGGTTGTATAGCTATACTGAAATCTATTGTTACAAAATGTTTTGCTATGGTTTTTTTCCCTCTTATTCACTAGTGTTATTAGAGAGGTTTGAATTGAATTGTTTAGATGTAATGATGTATTTAGTGGGATGGATGGCAGAGTGGTGTAGATGCTCAACTGCAATCTAAGAGTCCTGTATTTGAGCTTTGGTGAGAACCAAGGACATTTTTCTAGGTGCTAATAAAAATTGGTTTAAGTCCCACATGTCCACCCAGCTTTAAACGGATACCTGACTTAGGTTAGGGAAGTAAAGGCGGCTGGGCTAACCACACACTCTACATTTTATCTGTCCTTATAGCCCATTAGGGTTAAGGGAACTATATTTAATGATGTATTTAAAAGGCCATGGAAAGAAAATATTATTCAATAACTTTTAAAATTTGAAAAAAAAAATATGTCAGTAATTAATATTTTACATTTCCTTAATGTTTGATTTTCAACGTGCAATTATTTTTTTTTAATACAGGCAATGGGTATCCATGATCATGGTGAAGAGGGTCATGCACATGAAGATGCCAGTGAAATAATTGTTGAGGATTATGTTAAATATGGATTAGCAATAATTGGAGGTAAGTGAAATATTTTAAATATTTTTGGAATCATAAATTTAAAACCTTTTGTATTTTTTATTTAGCAAATTTTAAGAAACTCTGGTCTAACTTTGTGCTCTTCTTTTAGGATTGTATGGTTTTTATATTCTGGAGTTATTTATGGAAAATCTCGGCCATCATTCTGTAAGTCATAATTATACATTATGATTAGCTTACTTTTGCATGATATCTTGTGTACATAAAAGCAATTGCACAGTGTTATTTTTAATCTTTGTTCAACAAATTAATTATATTTATTTTTTACTGAAAGCAATATTAATAAAAAAAAACTTAATCAGATCAATACATAAGAACAGAGTGATATTAAAAATAAAAGCACTAGTTGACTCAATAAGTATGAGATATTTATGATATTAAAAACCACTATTGGAAGGTCTATGTGTTGTGTTCTTTCTTCAACCCCAACTTGCCTAGTGTGTATTGGGTATTTGGACACAACAGATGACATATAATTGATGATTGGATTTTTTCGTGATTTGAAGCTGTATAGTAACTTGCATCACAACTAATCATGTCAAAGTCATAGTAAACAGAAATCCTTAAAATTAAATTTTATGTTACAATTATTGCTCTGTATATTACCTATTATAAATAACGGTTAAATAGATGAAGAAATTTGTTCTAAATTTTTTAAAAATTAGTGCAACTTCATTTTCAAATGGATTTTAAGAATTATGATATATATATATTTCCGTTTGTAGGCAAATATTCTTTAATAGTTTATGATCTCAATAGTTCAATGAATAGTAGTACATCCACCTGCTATTCTGAGAAAATGCTGCAGA
Organism: Bulinus truncatus; assembly: GCA_021962125.1. NCBI lineage: Eukaryota > Metazoa > Mollusca > Gastropoda > Planorbidae > Bulinus > Bulinus truncatus. The sequence goes on from JAGDYQ010000020.1 coordinate 1,942,866, forward strand.
AAAAAAAATAAATAAAAAATCAAACATGAGAAAAAAAGCTAAGGAAGCGATATCTGCATTTTATTGATAATGAATGTTTGCCTTCTTTGATTATTTAGCATAGCCACGATGAGCACTGCCATAGTGAACATAATCATAATGAGAACAGTTATCAAATTTCTGAAGCATCTACTGAAAATTCTAAAACTGTAAGCAATACTTTAATTTCTTAAGTATCAGAAAAGAAGAAAAGAAAAAAAAGGAATGCATGTGAGAAACTTCAAACATGACAAAATATTTTTCACATCTTTTTCATCAATGCCATAAAGCTTTGATTACAAGTGAAAATTTAAACAGGGATTTAAATAAAAAAATATTTCTTTGATCCCATTTACAAAGCAAATTACTTTTGTGGAATTTTTTTTTTAGTTCTGTATTCCTTTTTTTTTTGTTGCTATATTTGAGTTTTATTTTGTTATAATAGGGAATCTAATTTAAAAAAAGTCTAAGTATCTCAATATTAAAAGAAATTTTAAAAAAATATTAATGCATAATTCTTTTGTTTTGTATATATGACCACACATTTTAGCATAAACAGAATTTCAATAGAACTACATTTATACAGTATTTCAATAGAACTACATTTATAAATTATTTCAATAGAACTACAGTTAATATTCAATTATTAGGCCTGTGTAATATGGCAACAAATAGAAACTATTTTAGTTTCTATTTAGTTAATATTCAGTGTGTTAATTCTCATTTAATACATTTTTATTTTAATTAGAAATACCAAAGTGAACAAGAAGCTATCGAAAAACCCAAAAAAGGTATATATTTTTTCAAGCAATGACAACCTTAAAAAAAAAAGCCATACAAACTAACATTATGAAATTAATAAAGGTAATATTCATCCTGCAGGTGTAACGCCATTGGCTGTTATGATTATACTTGGTGACGGGCTTCACAACTTAGCTGATGGTCTTGCTATTGGTGCTGCTTTTACTGGAAGTCTATCTGTGGGTGTTGGCACATCCATTGCAATTTTTTGCCATGAGCTACCTCATGAATTAGGTAAACAATAGAGTAGTTTATTCTTATATTTTTTTTTTATCTTTTTTGTTTATCTTTCATTTCTGTGTTAGCTTTTTCATGGTTTAGCAAGTAAAACCATATATTGATTACTCCTTTTTAAATTTCATTCTAAGGACATAATGATACAAATATTTCACTTTTATCAAACCAAATAATTTTTGTGCATGCTTTTATTTTCTACCAAAAACACTATAAAATAATTTTTTTTTAAAAATAACTATGTAACCTTATCTATTTACTTTTTTTTTTCTAAAATTTTCAGGTGATGTAATTTTAATAAATAAGTAATACTTTTTCAAATAACTAAATGTAGCATCTTACTCATTATGTTATATTTACTAACTCAACCTTTTTTGTAGCATTCTGTGATTTCTCTATGTTGACCGCCATCAGACAGTGGTGCTGCTTAGCTCAGAAATAAATGATATACACAGATATTAAGTTGTAAACTTCATTCAATAAGTAATTTAGACATAATTTTTATTTTAAGATGAAACAAGAAATGATTTGCTTACCAGAGGATTAATCAGACCATTGATAATGGGATTACATCTCAATGCAAAATTTTTAAGCAAAAGAGGAAAAGAAACACTATCATGATACTTACTCATTATACACCTAGTTGAACCAGTTTTACCAGTTGTATTTTCAAAACCTGAAATTGAATGCAATTAAAAATTAGTGTAACATTTCTGACTAGTTCTTACCATCTCACGATTGTTATGCATGTACATGTATATTGTAACAGGTGATTTTGCAGTTCTGGTTCAATCAGGAATGAGTGTAAAGAAGGCCCTGGGCCTGAACTTTATATCAGCACTGACAGCATTTGTAGGCCTGTACATTGGTTTGGGCGTGTCTTCCAATGATGTTGTCAGATCCTGGATATTTGCTGTCACTGCTGGAATGTTTATATACATCGCTCTCGTAGATTTGGTGTGTAGAATTTATTTGTAATTTCTGTATTACATGTTAAGTAAAAAAAAAAGTAGCTTATTTAAAAAAGTACTTTATTTAAATAATAATTGTAATACTGTGATGTAAAATTTGATTTGTATTTCTTTAAAAGATGACATGGCCAAATATGATATTGAATGTATTTTGTTTACTATACTTAGAGTAATGATATTTTTCTTTTTTTCGTTGTAGATGCCTATTCTAATAAAAAGCAAGAGTCCACTTGATTTGGTTTTGAACAATCTAGGAATTCTCACTGGAATAGCTATCATGCTAATAATAGCAATATTTGAGGAGCATATAAAAATATAATCTTGCTATAAATATGCAGTTATTTTCAATCTGAAGACCTGTCACTTTCATTATAGCATTTCAATGACTTAATCTTAGTTATGAAATTGTTTGACTATATATTTTTAAACATGTATAGTTTTTTTTATCAGAATTTGACATAATGTTTTGGCCATTATTTTTATACATTTCAATTGTTACATAACCTAGATTTTTTTTTCTAAGGAGAGCATCTTGTTAAATTATTTATTATTGTTATAATGTTTTATTATAAATAATTTCTATTAACACCCTAAAAAGCTCAAACAAACATCTACTACAATTATATATGTCTTGTCAGACACTTATAATCATAATATGTGTGCATGTATAAATAAAAATATGCTTCTTGTATTAAAACTTAAATACCTTGACAAGGACACATTTCAAAAAGTGGAACTTACAATTAATGAGCCTGAACAATGACAGAAATATTATATGATTCTTATTTTGTTTCAAAAGTTCATAATTAAATCCATAGCACATTATTGTGTTATTGAAGGGAAGGTGAGTGCCACATGTCTTTCATAAGTAGTAGAAAGATGGTCTTGACATCCACACACTTAAGTTAGTCTCTAATGAACCATAATTTAACAGTCTAATATTAACAATTATCACCACAACATAGAAATGATTTAATATTTGAATAGGCATGAATATGTTATGGCATCATTTTGGGAAAGCTCTCAGCTTGACATAAGATTGTTTTTTTTTAAGCCATGATATTTCAACAAAAATGCTCTGTTTTGGTCCCTTACCTCTGAGTAAGTGGAAACCCTCTCCTTTTTTTAGCAGACCAAACACACATATAATATATATAAAAAATGTGAGGTCTTTGTTGGCATGCTAGTTGTATTTGGATAGTTTCTGGTGAAGAGGTGTGAGAAGAGATTCATAAAAAATTGTTAGAGATTTAGTAGAAGCATTTATCATTGCCTAATGATTTGTTATTGCACAAGAAATGTATCCATAATACTATTGAAGTGATATCTAACACTGAATGATACACATGTTTTATTTGACTTAAATAATGATTGATTAATTATAATATATCCTAGATGTAGTCTGTTTATTTGAACTAATAGTGTCTGGCGAAGTGTTCATGAATAATTTGACATAAAAATGGAGAGTTTAATTTATCAATGAAATTATTTAAAAACAAAAAGGTTAATGAAATAGCTATAAGAGAGCAAAATCTTTTCAAAAGTACAAGTTGATAAAGTTTAAAATATAAAATAGTACTAGTTAAATAAACTTTAAAATGATACATTTCTAATTATTTTGGGAAAGTTTAATTGAAATTCCTTTTAATGTGAGATATTATTTGCAATATTTGTCAAATATTACTTAAAATAATCTCTACACTTTTTTTTAATTAAATATATGTGATAATTTAACCTATTTGCTAGAATTGATAATTATGAATAGAAAGATAATTTCAGAAGAGTTCTCTTGCTTTAGGTCTCGAAAGATTAAGTGAAAAATTAATTTCAATAATAGAAATTTTCTAGTATTTTAATGTAACCAATCCAACTCTGGGATATCTATCTATCTTTAAAATCATTGTTTCATTTAGCCTTTTTGTTATAAACAATTTTATGGTTATGATTTTACCTCTATAACCTTGATGTTTTATAATCTTCATATTTTTTTAGCAGATTACTCCATGACTACTTATTTATCGCAAATGAAATTTTCTGTTTGCTATAAATGAAAATTTAAAAAATGTAAATATCCAGAAAATATGTTATATTTTCAAATTTTGTGAGTTTGTTTGAATATAAATTAAATTTCTTGAAAATATTCTCCAGTATGTTTGTTATTTTAATTAAGTGTGCTCTTAAAAGTTTTTTTTTATTTCACTGCCTACATTTTATAACTTTGCAAAACATTAAATGTCATCATCCACGTAGGGCTACCATTCTTTTTTTTTTTTTTTAAAGACAATCAATTGCTCATATTGTAATCTTAGTTTGGGATCACATTGGCCTAGTCTAATTAATTAAAAAAAACTTCTTTTAAAATGGTCAAAACGGGGAGATAGTCCTGTTAAATTCGTTAATATGTTGCAGCTATTTACAGAGTGTTTTCCCCTATTTTTCATTTTTTAGAAAAAACATCAACAGCTAGTCATCATTAGTAATCTAAAATTAATATTATAATTTCTAAAAGAATGAAAAAAAATGATACCTTTTAAACTTTTACATAAAACTAAATTTGATAATTTTGTACAGCTATATAGTGATGGTTCATTGATTATTTGTTTATACACTATTTGACATTATCGCTTTAGAAAGGGCGTTTAATTTTTATCTTTTTTTTTACAATTTCTTCCTTTTCAATATTTAGAGTAAGTCAAAGGTCGCATTTTATTTTATCCCAAAGACCGACACATTTTCTATAATATGCCAGAAATCTTTAGAGTTCTAAAACATATATCATGATTAATTCAGATCGAAATGTTTATTTTCCGTAGCCTACAATACAAATTGGTTTAACCTGGGGCAGGGAAACTTGGGCCACAAGGGATTCTGAAATGTAATAATTTAACATAAGGACCAACGCAGGGGCGCCGAGAGCCAACACGGACCCCAGGGCAGGACATCATTGCGGGCCCCTTAATAAACAATGAATCGTGAAAAAATTGACATGGTCGGGGCGGCCGGGCCCCTTTATAGATGCGGGCCCCCTGGCAATGACCCCGCCTGCCCCCCTCTCGGCGTGCCTGGGCTACCTTGTTTTATTGAATGTTAGTAAAAGCGAACAATACACGCTGTAAACGCCTCCAAAGAAGAAAAGAAAAGCCTAATAGTTCATGATGCAAACAAATATAAACAAAATAAAATACAGCGTTACACATCTAAATAAGCTACATAATAAAGTGCACCTTAAAGCTGTTTGTATTATTTAATGAGAAAGTCTTTTAGTTGATTTATGCTGTTTATTTTAATTATAATTGTTTTTTTTTAATTTGTTTAAATTTCAGCAGATAATAAAATAAAAAATTTATGAACTTTTCAGCTGGGCTTTTTTTTTTTTGTTGTTTTTTTTTCATGTTTCATGTGGTTTGGTCCCTTTTTTTTATTTTACACATATAAATAAATCCCCTCTCGGCGTGCCTGGACCACAAAAATACAGACAAATAATGATGACTTCCTCTCCTCCCACCCACCGGCGGCGGAACGAAATATTTTAAGGGGGGCGCCGCCCCACTTGAAAATTTAAGGAGGGGGCAAGACAAAATTTGACCGAAAGACATATTTTACCCCTTAATTCTATAATAGAATATAGTAATTCTGTAGCAAGTATTTAATAGATATTATTAAAAATAATATATTAAAAAAGATAAAAATGAACATTGAGCACTTCTGTCGTCAACTGATTCGTAATGTCAGTTTGTTTACAAATTTAATAGTGAAATTAGATCAGAAAATTACTGATAATTATCATGAATGATGATGAATCTGAAACCGGAAACGGGAAAGTCAATAAACAAAAAGTAATTTATGAAAAGATAATAAATAATCGTATTTTCTTTAAAAATTACATTTGCCGTCATTCGGTAGATGGCAATACTTCTCTATATTTATAAGACGCATTTGCTATCTGTCTGTCTGTTCCCTTAAAAACTCAAGATCCAGACAACCAAATAACGTGAAATTTGATACACGCAGTGGCGCAACTGGGGGAGGGGCTTGAGCCACCCCCCCCCCAGGCCAAATCATCAATACATAATTTACGTTATAAAAAGTTACAAAAAAGACTGTCAGACTGTCTTTTTCACATGTGAGCCCCCCCCCCCCAGCAGAGGGAGGGAAAGAGGGAGAGAGAGGAGAGAGAGGTAGGAAAGAGAGGGAGAGAGAGAGGAACTGCCAAAAATGTTGTGTATCACATTGCTTTAAGATAAATGTACCCTTTTATTGCAATTTGCATGCAAATAAACCCTTTTTTACGCGCGTCTTATTTTAAATTTTTTAATTAAACGTCAAATTACGCTTCTTAAATAAACAGAAAACATTATTTTAAACCCGGGCAAGCCGGGTACTTGCAACTAATTTTAAAATATGCCAAAACTCTCAATAATGTGACATTGTAAAATGTCAATTAATTATAATTTTCAAACATTAAATTTAAGAAATAAATCAAATGAATTATAAAAATGGAAATGATACATATAAACTAAAATGAATTACAAAGTTTAAAAAGTTAAAATTTTAGGGGGGCAGACTGAAATTCAAGGGGGCGCCGCCACCCCTTATGTTTTAGGGGGCCGCTGCCCCCCCCTGCTCCGCCGCCAGTGCTCCCACCACTGACTTCTTCATGGATCACAGACTGTTAATATTCGTTTAAGTGCCACTTCTGCTGTGGGTTGATTTTCTTTAGTATATTATGTGCCTAGGATTCTTTCACACTGTAGTCACTGTTCTATTATAGATATATCTGAATACAGACGCTTTCTTCTGGACCTACATCGTAGTAACCAATTAGTGAGAACCCGTTCTCCACACAGACCAAACAATTTACTGACTGCATCTGTCAAACGAATTACTGTAGTTTAAAGGCATTGATAGAAAGATTTGTTGCCTTAAATGTGGCAACTTTTGTGGGCCCCAAACAAAGTTAATTCCGTGGCTCTTGGCGAGGTCGCCGCTTACAAATTTTTGTTCCTAAAAAATTGATCCCTCTTGAACCACCTGTTATCCTATAAGACCTTTGCCCCTGAGTTGAGAAATGGTTGAGACAGTGTGTTAGAACTAAACAAATAAAACTTTTTAAACATTTGCTGAGAAGGCACAGCTTCCTCTCATAGAGGGGAGGGGCATCCTTGACAGCCTAAGTTTGCATATCAATAGGTAATCCTCTGTCTGGTAGATATGGGTGCTTTTCTACGTGTGTACTAAAGAAGGCTTATGAAAAATTAGATTTGGAGAAACTATTAATTTTCTGACAGTACATCAAGTAGTAGAGGCATTAAACAAATAAGGTACAAATCTATAGACAAGTAATGCATAGTGTAGTCTTGTTGAATTAGATTAAAAAGTTTGAAAACTTAATTAGTTTCAACTTTTCTTAGGGTTATGAAATTGTGCGATTTAAAAAATAAATGTGTATTGGTAATTACAAATATATTTAAAAATGTTTTTTTTATTTTATTATTGGTTGAAATAATTACATTTCTTCTATGTGCTTCTTTTATAAATATTTGATGTGAGTTTACACAAAGTGTGAAAATCTGTGAATTTGCATTGTCTCATTATTTTCTTATTCTTCCTTTTTTTTTGCCAACTTATTGAGAAATTGACCTGGCTACCTGTTTTTTTTAAAATCTGTTTTTTATAAAATTCCTAGATGTGACATAAATTTCACTAGGATAGAGCCAATGAGAACTCTCTCTCTCTCTTTCTCTCTCTCTCTCTCTCTTGCACTGCCCATCTGACTGCGGACATTTCGCCCTCGTCACCCCATTGTCCCAACTCGAGAACCACCGAGTTCGCTCAAGGAGTCTGATCTTGGCACACGCTGCCTCAAGTGAGCTCTTTTCCGCACCCGCGAGCTGCACTTGGTGTAACGACTTGTGTAAGGCCGGCCCTGACATTTCCGGGCACGTCCATTTGGAGAGTCACTGCCATACTGTGTCGGGACACAAGATCTTGGATAGCCTCCACCACAGCTTCCAACCGCTCGGGCCATTCTCCCGTCACTGTTACCGCTTGAGAACAGAGAGCGCATCCGTCAGCATAACAATGCTCGGTAGCAGGCAAAGTACCGTCTTGAAGATCAACCCCCCCCTCCATGTGCGCCACCGCCTCTGTTATGGCTGTCATCTCTGCCTCGTACGCAGGCCCGCAGCCAGGAATATTGGATTAAAATAAGACATTTTCGGGGGGGCGAAGAAATGATCGGGCGATCTAGACAACTTGACAGGGGGGCAAACATTGACCCCTGGGGCAAAACTGTTTTCTGTTGAAGATTGGTCTTAGAACAAAAAAATATTTCAATAATTTAATGATGTATTACCTAAACTTTTATGATAACGGGGGGGGTATAATTCCCGGCCCCTCCCCCTAAATCCGCCCCTGCGGGGTAGAAGAAATACTCGGGGGGGGGGGGGCGAAAATGTAGGCGTGAAGCGCCGAAAGCTTGCGAACGGAGAGGAGGGGGTTTGGGGAGGGGATCTCAGTGAGTCCCCTCCCAGGAAATTTTTTGCAGTTCCATATCTGCAATGGTGCATTTTAGTACCGATTGTTTAGCTATTAATTAGAAATATATAATTTTAAACTTGCTTCAATAATGCATGGCATGTTGCAGTTTTGTTAAAAATAATTCAAATAGTAAAGAGTTTTAATGATAAAAATTTATTGAGCTGAGCAATTTGATTCTCGTTATAAATATATTGACCAATAGTTCTGCTACACAATTGTTACATAATAGATACCTGATTTATATTATTATACTGTTTGTTTAATGTACAACCCGTGAAGAACGACAAAGATGCATGAATAAAGCTTAGCTATTTGTGTAATTTTTCTTATAAAATATTGAAAACAAAGAACAGATTCATCAACAAAAACAGTCGCAATTATTCAATTTTAAAATAAAATTAATTCTGCTAAAAAGTAAATTTGCAAATTAAATAACATCACTCAGAAATCACGGAGTTTGTACTTTATTATTTTAGTTATACATATGTATAAAAATGAAGTCAGAAGCCAATGTTATTTTATTAAATTTATTTAAGTTGCTAGTTGTCCCCAGAAGATATCAATATATAAAACTACTACAAGGCCAGAACAGGCCCATCGACAGAAATTTCCGGGCCCCTGGGCTGATATTAATATTTTAAAAGTTGATTGGCCAGCTCGGTCCGGGTCCCTAAAACTCGCCGGGCCCCTGGGCATTGGCCCCCGCCCCCCACTCGTCGGCACTGGTTGCGAACTTATATTATTATACGTTTCCAAAATTTGCAAACTTCGTGGTTTAGCCAGCCCCGTAGCCAAGGCAATTGGGGCCGTGCCCCCCCAGCTAGATGTGAAGTGCCCCCCCCCCCCCACTTAAAAAAAGAAGAAAAAGAGGAAAAAATAAAGAAAAAGTAAGTGCCCTTGGCTGGGTATTGGTGCCTCCCTGCTTACTTTGACCTGGCTACGGGCCTGGGTTTAGCACTGAATTTACCTAAAAATGCTTCATCATTCAGATTGTCTGTTAAATCTTTTTCAAATGCAAGCAGGAAAAGATTGCTTAAAAGCTTTTGTAACATTGATCTACGATATGGGGTGAGCATTCGTGTGAGGGTTGAGAAACTGCTCTCACACAAGGCTGTTGAAGCACCAAATGCCAATGCTGCCCAAAATACCCAGAAGTGAACTTCAATAAGATTCAATCTTTTATGCCCAAAAATTAGATGAGCTATATATGTAAGTATATATAAATAGCCTGAATGATTGCCAAAATATAAACTTTTAAGTTTTTATTATTATTGATTTATTAAACAAAATGATTGATGTTTTATAGCCGTTATTATTAAAATTTTGTCAAAAAGCTCAAATCATGCACGGGTGGGCTCAGGTCATGCACGCGTGTGGGGCCTAGCCTCTCTATCCCCCCCTCTGGCTACGGGCCTGCTCGTACGCATAGAGTAAACTCTCATGGTCCTGCAAGATCTTCGACAAATCCAATGAGAACTATCTATACTCAATCTTGCGGTCTGTCTTAATTTTTAAAAATAATCATTTTTACCCTTAGATTATTGTGTGAAGACTTAAAATGCTATAAGAGCGTTGGTTATCAGATTTTGGGGTAAAATGGCCATGGATTATGACAAGTGTAGTATTTGTGTGGTAGACCAGATCCATTGATAAAAATTTCATTTTATCATCATCTTTAGGCTCTTACGCCAATTAACGATAAAATAAAAATGTTGGAAGTTAGAATTAAAGGCTTTAGTGTGTAATGAGAGACACATCTTCGTGTTTTGTGTTGTTTAAGATGATACTTGAAGCTTGTATGATTATGCTATGACAATACATGAGTTGTGCGATAGTGTCAGTGTTTTTTGCCGGTACGCACGGGTGGTACGGCGTACCGGCACTTTTCACGTGGGGAAAAAATATTACTTTTCTTGTATTTTAACGTTTATTATTAATTTATTATATTATTAATTTGTTAAAATTGAATCATTTTAAAACAGTATCTTTGCAGCTGTGATTTAGCTTGCATCGAGGTGCGAAGTGATAGTTAAAAGCTAGGCGATCCTTCATTGAGTTCTGGTACCTAATTTTTTTTTTTTACAAAAAAAAAAGCACTGGATAGTGCCATGAAAATACATTTAATTGTATGATAGTGTTATGACATAATACATGGGTTTATGCAAAGGTCAAACAGTGGCGCCGAGGGCCAACACAGGCCCCAGGGCAGGACATCATTGCGGGCCCCTAATAAACAATAAGACGTGAAAATTGACATGGTCGGGGCGGCCGGGCCTACAGATGCGGGCCCCCTGCAGCCGAGCCCCCTGCCCCCCTCTCGGCGTGCCTGATATCAAACAATACATAAATGTATAATTGTTCTAAGACAATACATGAATTGTATGATTGTGATTTGACATAATATATGTATTATTGTAACATGCATTATTGTAACATTATTGTAACATTATTGTAAATATTGTAATGTTATTTTCGTATCATTGATAAAAACTAATCTTTTCAAGTACTCTTTTTGATAACTTTGTTATTATTATATGTCAATTTTTAAGTAATGCTATGAGACTAAATTTATAGCTAAACATTTGGGACCTTTGGTGGTCTTTTAAAGTCCCAACATTATGTCATAATATCTGCTAAAGCGCACAAGCTAATGTGTTATTTAATACCACGATACGTGAGTAGATGACAAAGACACTCATTTTTTCAACGGCTTATATCAGGGGTGGGCAAACTACGGCCCTCGGGAGCCTCATGCGGCCCGCAAGAGTATATTATGCGGCCCGTATGCATGTTGCGATCCCTCTGTCGATGGTAATTTTCTTGCTTAGAGTTTTCACTGTATTTTAACATTTTATCGTGACTATTTTATTCCGAATCTAGGGATATCAAATCGGTTTTATGGCTCGAGAATATTTGTTAGAGCTGCTCGACCCATACAGAATTTGACCTTGAAGGAGAAGTTCAAGTCAGTTTTTTGCTGGAGTTTTAAGGATGTTTGCCAGCAATGGCCTTTCACCTAAAAATTTTTGCTGCCAAGCTTTTGTCTCTATAAAGGTTCACATACATTTGTGAGCAAGCGTTTTCTTTGTCTGAAAATAAACACATCTACGAACAGATCGATGTTGACTGGATCTGCAATTTATATTAAGTCATGCGAATCACAACCAGTATACTGGTTCCCAGCCCTGTAGCCAAGGGGTATTGGGGGTCAGCCCCCTCCCCTGCCAGGTGTGGAGTGCCCTCCCCCCCCGCTTAAAAAGAAGAGAAAGAGGAAACAATAAAGAAAAGTAACTAAACTGGAGATTTGGTACCCACTTGCTGGGTATTGGTGCCCCTGCTTACTTTGACCTGGCTACGGGCCTGCTGGTTCCACAGTTCACAAACATTATCCAAAATGTGAACAGTTATATACTTCTCATTAATTATAATTGTACTCTGTGGCTGAAGCACATGTAAATTAAGTCTCTTGTCTTCATAATTATTTTGACATGTAACAATAAACTGTATTTGAAATAATATGAATAGTAAAGTTTTATTACCGATTTAGCAAGGATCTGATTTAGTTCGTATTTTTAAAATGTCATGGGAATGTGTAATAGAGTGTGAATGTGAAATAAATGACAAATGCATAGTTATTATCTTTAATTCATATTTTCATACGTTGTAAATGTAATTGAAGTAGACAATATATATATATATATATATATATATATATATATATATATATATATATTTATATATATATATATATATATATATATATATATATATATATATATATATGCTGCCCGCAGATAACAAATACATTTTCAATGTGGCCCTCCTAAGAAAAAGTTTGCCCACCCTGGCTTATATCAATTAGATGTAAAATTAAATAAATATAAAAACATCGTCTAATTAAAGTGTTGAGCCTTTTTTTCGCAAAGGAAATAAATTACTGTGGCAATCTATGGTATATATAAACAAGCAATTAAGCCTGTTCCATTCTGGACACAGGACGTGTTAGCGCATTTTCGTGATGTATCAGCATGTATGTTATATTTCAGTAAATATTTGTAAATTTTGGAAATGTTTATAAAATTTGTGTAATGCATATATCTGTAAAAAAATATAAAGACGTTTCTTTATATTTGAAAAAAATTATTTTTTCTTAAATCTAACTACAAGTGGTTTGTGGTTACTGAAATAGGACTCATAATTGAAAGCATTCGAAATTGTAGTTGTTGTTCCAGAAATATCTGGTCAACGTGTTTTAGACGACTTTGTTTCCTTCACAAAATTTTGAGAATTTAGAACAATAATAAGAAAAATCAAATGTTGCCGTCACAGGTGGCGGCGAATTGTGTTTGTTTTAACCAATGTGTCGTACATATGGTCAGCCGGCCGGAGACTACAGATGACAATGACCATGCCGTCAAAGTGACCATCTTGCTGTCTGTCACTGGGGTAAATATTTTTCTTTATGCTGATCACACATTGCCTTTGACTTACTGTGTCGTTACTATGACAACGAGCACACAATATTGAATCAGAAAGCCATATAAGCTTCGATTTAACTTTAATGAATCATTCTACACTGAAATTTATTTGAGTTATTTCACCTAGTTCGCAGCTTATTTAAGTGATCATATTTCTATTGAGTGTATTCCTACTTTCATAAGTCTCAAGAATATAGAATGGGTATGTAGGAAACTTACTATTTGTTGACTATATATTTTACAAATATAACCATAAATTATGCGTTTTACAATTTAAAAAAAAAAAACACCGAGAAAGTTATTAATTTTTAACATATTTAAATAGAAATTAATGGAATACTTGCGAGTTGTTTTTAATTCTTAATACAGTAACATTCAGTAATATATCTATCTCTATCTTGAGAATAAAAGATAATTATGTTCTTCACTGCTAACGTAATGTCAGTTATCAATTGATATGAGAATAGTGCATAGTGTAGTAATTATTACATTTTTAAAAATTCAATATTCCAGCATTCAAACTGGTTTACTAAAAAGATATATGTGCATAAATGTATTATATTGTAACGATTACAATAAGCGTTAATTTTCGATAAATGTTTTAATTATGCGTTAATTGACTGAGTTTTGCGAACTCAGCGAAGAAATTGCTTAAAGATGTGTTATCTACTAGAACATTACTTTACATGTGTGCCTGTAATGTTCAATATATCAGTTGATAGAACATTAGTGTACATGAATACCTGTAATAATCAATTTCATATGCTAGAACATTACTGCACATGTGTGTCTGTAATGTTCAATATGTTAGCTGCTAGAACATTACTGTGCATGTATGTGCGTAATAATCAATTTGTATTTTTTGAATACAACAGATTCCATGTTGACATTGTCATATTGTCTTACAGATTACTGACGCAGATGTCGTTGTGTCAACATATGAAGCTGATGACTTCACAGAGGATGAGAGTGGACTGACAGATGTAACAGAAGATTGTGTGACAGATGATTCTGACGATGAAAGCAGTTGTCGCAGTGATGACAGTATCTACTTCACTGACACATTTGATGGTGATCAATCACTGGGCAGTTACACAATGGACTATGACAGTGACACATTAGAAGAAAGTGATACAAGCGATGTTGAAGATATCTTTAAGATATTTCAATCTAGTCCACCCGTCCTAGTTAGAAAAGGTAAGAAACACTGCTTTTTATTGGATATTCAATACTCTTTACTGCCCCATGAAAATGTAATATATATTTAAAAATTTAGTCCGACATTGATAAATTAATTTTATTAAGAAATTTCTTCTAGAAAATGTGTAGTTGACAAGCATATATTCAATATGCTACTTATATATTAACATTTACAAAAAAAGTAGTAGCATTAGTCTACGTTCAATCTAGAGATATTTATATGAAGATGGCTTTACTGTTTTGTTCATATATTATGTCATATATTATGTCGTTTAGATAATTTCACTCCTTTCTTCACGATTCTATATTAATGTTGTTGTTGTTTTTTCACCGTAATGCAGTAACCATATATTGAATTACCGATACATCCACAATAAATAAAACGTTTTTTTCCCCCCTCAGTGTTCGATCAAGATGTCGCTCATATACCCAGTCATCATGAAGACGACTATCTCAATTGTTGGTTCCAACATAACCTCACAGTGCAGTGCTAGAATTCTTCAATATCTGGAGGTGATCACATCTTGTACAGGAATGGGACTGTCATTTCTTAGGTTTCAAATATACTTCATTCATCAAAATCTGGCAATATCGCTACCAAGACTTAGAACTGGGACAAGCTACATAGCTGTTGAACGTTCTTTTTTATAATTTACTTTAGTTTTGAAAGATTATGTATTTAAAGTTTAACAGCATTTGATGTAAACAAGCTCTGAGTAATAATTGTTATCAATGCGAGACTGATTTGTCGCGTCGTAAATTTTCACTCTGTGTGTATCTGATGGTGTGTCTGATGACTCAAACTCTAAAGTATGATGTGTGTCTGTCGTCTATGAGATGCATTAATATAAGCTTTTTTTAAAATATTTTGCACGGTATTATCTAACAGACTTTTGATGTGAAGGCCTAGGTCACATGTAGATATGTATATTGTATAGTATATCAGCGATCACATGTAACATAAAATAAATTTTTCTTCTTTTTATATGTAAATATTACGTCTTCCGGAAATTAATTATGTGTGCTTTTGGTAAATAATAAAAAAATATGTATGCTTAACGAATTTGAAATGAGTTTGTATTTTCATGTGTGATATATTTTCTTGTTTACTGTTTGTAATACTAATTCAATAATCACAATAATAAGTCGGATACTACTGACCTACTTAATATTATGGCTGCTGCACCGGACAGAACTGGTTGAAAACTGGCAGGTATAAATATGCTGTACAATTTTATCTTGCTTTAGAAACTGATATAGTAACATTAATGCATTAGTAAAAAAAAAAAAATTCAGTGATTTTTTTTTAGTTACATCGGTATTCATAATAAGAAAAAAAGATTTAGAAAAAATATATTTAGTTCATCAGAAAAAACAAATAAACATCTATTAAACACACATTGCAAAATCTCATAATAATTTGCATGGTGCTGTCTAAGATTATTTTTATTGAAAATACAAAATGAAAAGTTTTCCTTAGGTCTTTTTTTCAAATAAGCATTAGTGTTAAGAACAATATATCTAAATATTTTCAGTCTCACGTTTGACGGCTGATGATCGAAAATAAGAAAACTGTTTCCTGTTTAAATATTAATGGCCTCTTGTCATAAAATTAAAATGAACTATTCGTGATAAGCTCAAAGTTAAACTATCATCTATTTCAACGCAAAGGTTTTGCATAATACAGCTAGTTAAAGAAAGCTCTAAATGACAAAATATTATGGGCTGCAGATGGCAATACTCAAGCAGGGGTTCCCAAATTATGTTTCAGTCTAGCTGATGTTATAAGACCAAAGTAATTTAGGACAATTTAGAAAGCTACAATGGAAACCATTATAGAAATTTCAAAAAAATATTTTGACATTATCTGTAGCCTTAGATTTATTAATATTAAATTGTCTAAAAAAAAATATCGGATATATGTGAGTAAATTAAATTCTCATAACTAATTAAGGGATATAACCGATCTTTACTATAATGAATGGCAATAATAAATGGGCTACTTCCCTTGCTTCAACAATACTACATGTTTCAGATCAAGATCTATGTTAGCACTTGATTACCGCTTGCTGGTAGGTAAAAGCAGCTCTACATACGGGTGCTTTGCAATATATATATAATATATATCTATATCTTTATATCTATATCTAAATATATATATATATAAGAGAAAAAGGTTAGTCATGTTACCCCATTTACTTTAATACGACTTAAATTTATTATGTTACAATGTTATTTCATACGGCAATATAGTAAATATTTGACCAATTTGTCTACCTCTGTCATAGGCTTAATATACCATTGAATAAATCATGTAGATAATTTGTCACGAATCTCGCCTTTGTAGGGGTAATGTGATGGTCGTTGTCTGTGGGTAATCTAGTTCTGAACTGAATACGTGAGGTCAATAATTTATATTTGCATACAGCCACGTGACGAATAAATACAGTACGACTCAAGTCGGGTGCGATTAACAACACTTAGACTTTTTTCAAAGCAGATACATATAAACATATAGTTCTAAAAAGAACTCTTAGCTGGGCCGCTAAGTTACAATATGCAAATCATAAGTATACACATAACTCTAAAGGAAGTTTAGAGTCGGGAGTCTAAAACAGACTCGTATGACGTGGACCCCTCGGAGTGGGGGAATGCGCCCAATCCAGTCCCCGCAAGGGGCTGTACTGCTCCTCGTTCCCGCAAGGGGGTGTACTGCTCCCCGATTACTAAAACTCATCTCAATTTATACAGTTGAAACATACTCTGAAAACATACATCACGTCGTGTCATCCAGGTGTACTGATGAACGGGGCTCAGTTATCATCTAGCCTGGTCCGAGGAATTAATCTCATGGGGGAAGGGGAAAGATGGATGTCCGGCGGAGACGTGTCCACCGTCACGAGGTGTACTGGACAACGGTACCATATGATAAGGCGCGCACTCCCTGTTATCATCCGGCCTGGTCCCTGGGAATTAATCTCATGGGGAAGGGGAAAGATGGATGTCCGGCGGAGACGTGTCCACCGTCACGAGCGATTGGTTTTACTAACAAGCCTGTGCGTGTCAGTCCATCGATCGTCCATTCCAATTGGAGAGGAGAGGGGGAGAGGGGTGTAGAGATAAACAAGGAGGTTGTGGTGGGGGTATGAGAAAGGGGGTGGGGGTTAAACGCAGGAAGATGTCTTAATCTCTACAGTTTGTAACATAATTGTAACATTAAGTTAGTTACAAGTTCTTCAATATGCATGTATTATGTTATTTATATAATAATTTTGTGAAATAAACAAGTTCATAAAGTAGTGATAACAATATATTGCTAACTACAATATCCTAACCTAAAAACAGGTGGATATAAAAATAAATTCACCCCAGAGGTGTACCTAAGGTTGGCAGGAGAGGGGGTCCAAATTCGAAAGTCTCACCAGGCCCCAGCTTGAGGAGGGGGCTTCCAAAACATTTTTTTTCATTAAATATAAAGTAATTATCTCATGTCATGATGTCGAATGTCATTAAATATTAAGTACATTATCTCATGTCAAGGTGTAGAATGTCAAAATGCAGGGCCCTCAAAGAGGTCAATCCCAGGGGCCCCCAAATACCTAGGCTCGGCACTGATTCACCCTATAAATATTGAATGCTGGGAAGGCTAATAGAGCGGTCAAGCGTTTAACAGTCGATCTGTGGGTCCTTGGTTCGATCTCTGGCGTTGACCAATGGATATTTCAGGTTTCCCGTGGTGCCCGAACCTAAGGATTTGGGGGCGAGGGGCTTGGCCTCTTTCGGGGGCCCCTGCATTTTGACATTCGACATCATGACATGAGATAATGTACTTAATATTTAATGAAAAAAAATTCTGGGGCCCCTTGAAGCTGGTGCCGGGTGGGGGGCTTTTGAATTTGGACCCCTCCCTAGTTACGCGTCTGCTCCACGGACATTTATCCGCTATGGTGTGGATGTAAGAAAGGCACCATAAAATTGTCTCGTTAGTGTTTTATAGGATATAAGAAATTTCATCTCATCCTAACAGGGACGTCACACACAATTATAGAACGACTGTTGATATTAATTACATAATTGTTGATTTTAATAGACTCTATTTTAAATATTTTTTTCTCTGAAAGTATAGTGACACAAATGTCTTTCTTTTAAAGTAAAAAAAGGAGATGATCACAAATATTTTAAATGAATATTTGAAACGCACTTGCTACGGCACCAGCAAGACAGAACTCGTATTATTTTTCTCCAAGTACCAGCCATAGATATTGATCCACACCCTAACCCTATCCCTAACCCTTTCCCTAACCCTAATCCTAATCCTAACCCTATATTTAAATATTTTAAAAAATAATTTTTTTAAATTGCAACTTTTGATGATTATAGGTCAGTGACTTTCATACGCTAATTTGCTGGTGCCGTAGCCAGTGCGTATTTGAAACTCAGCGGTGTATCTGGCGTTAGTGGGATCCGGGAATTACTTGGAGCTGAAAATGTTCACTTGTGAGCTTTTAAAAGTGCGGAAGATGGGTCTTATATATGTGGTCTAAACTGGTCTTAAAATGTCATATGCATAGATATAAATGGTCATATGCATAGTCTAATACATTTCTTAAGACACTCATTTGTGAAAAATGTAAAGAAAATATGAAATAAAATTATCTCGGAACGTTGAAGAGCATTGTTGACATCGGTGTCCGCCGACTCAACGAAAGTCATGTCGCTGGTCGAATATGCGGTTCAAGCTACTCTCGGTGGTATTGTATTTTACTTATTTACATTCACATAAACAATTACATATTATTAGCAATAGTTTGCGGGGGGACCAAATGATGTCGTTATGGACTATTTTATCTTCATAAAATGTTAATATGGCATCACCGATACCGTACGTGAGATATTAAATAAAGGCACTTGTTACGGGACCGACTGTTCGGTTTCCGTATTTTTTTTACCCGGATACCAGCCGTAGATAATATTGCTCCACACCCTAACCCTATCCCTAACCCTAATCCTGAAAAAAAAAATTCTGAAAAAAAAAAAAAAATGTATATATGTCATGTTCCTTATACCCTAATATAATGGTCACAGTCGGTCCCGTAACAAGTGCGTTAAATTAAATAAATCATTAATAAATGTCATTTAAAATGAGTAATATAAATTATATCCTATCCGATCTATACCAGTGGGAAAAAGGTGAAAAAACTTTTTATCGATAAAACACCTCTTTTATTCCTTATAAGTCATATTGATAATGTTTAACGTATTTACAAAACATTATTGTTCAGGGGCTAGATATTATAATATACTGATACAGTGCTGAACCTAGGGATTCAGGGACCCGGGGTGCTTGGCCTCTTTGGGATCCCCTGTATTTTGACATACCCCATGACATGAGATAATGTACTTAATATTTAATGTAAAAAAATTTTTGGGGGACTCCCTTCAAGCTGGGGCTCGAGGGGGGGTGGACTTATGAATTAGGACCTCGCCCCACCTTAGGTACGCCTCTGTATTGATAGTGAAAACAATGCCAATTTATCATTTTTTAAAATAAAAATAATACAATAATCGTCTATTTTTTAAAAATAATTAAGATTTTGATGTTGTTGTTTTTTTTTTTTTTTTTTTTTTTTTTACAGCTAACGAGCCCTGGCCAGATGATGTTATATTGTTTCAACAGTATCAAGGTAAGGAAAACATTTATCTAGATACACCATTTCTTTCTCTGTATTGATGTTAATCTCAGTTTTGTTGTCTTTAAATATCATATGATTGAAGTTTGTTATTTTTCTTTGGAGCACTACTGGAGAAGACTTCCCAAAACCGCTTCCATTGTAGATAATTAGCTGACACTCTCATCACTCACAGTTAAAGAAAGAAGAAAATAATTTGTTATAAATCTTAAACAAATTAGTAATTGAATAATGGAGTTATCTCTTCCTTGTTTCATCATTACCAATAACATGCTCTGTGATTACGCTTTTTTTTTTCCTTTTAGTGGAGCAGATAACATTGCCAGACTATGCTCAGTGTCTGGCAGTGGAGACGTTCCTACACATGTGTGGACTTAAGTTTAGAGTGGAACAAAGAACAAACGCTGAAGAAATGTCTCCATCTGGTATGCTAGCTCTTTTTCTCAGTTTTTTAAAGATGAGTTCAATCAAGTATTTTTACTTTGTTAATTTTGTATAGTCTGAAATATTTTAGACCAAACATTTCTTTATTTCTGTTAAGTTATCACAACCTACTATGACAACTGATTCACAACCAACTGCAAAGAAACCTGCAGCAAAAAAGTAGAATTAAAGCACAATTAATTTTAGATATCTCTATATTTATAGATTTTCACCTTAAAGATTAACTAACTTACAATTTTGTAGCATTTAGAAATAGATTTGTTATCTTTCGTACTTAGATTCTTGATAATTTAACTTTTGTCACGACCCACCTGAAATTTGTCAGCATCTGACCAGTAGGACAAGAACAACACTTTCAAAACCATGTTTTAGACATTCGTTAATTTTAAAACTTTAATTGCAGGAAAAGTTCCATTCATTCAGGTTGGTCCTTATCTTGTATCAGAATTTGAGCCAGTGGTTGGATTTGTAAATACTAAGGTAAGGGATAATATTTGATTGCACCCATGAGACATGTATTACTTTATCTAAGATATTATCACACTTAATGTTGAACAGATTGGATCAAAAATATTCTCTCATAAAAAAAAATGTACTGTACTGAGTGAGTAGTTTTTCAAAAAGTGGCTGAAAATACTTATTTTTCCTTGTCTGTTTGAAAAAATGTGATGCATGTAGTGAACAGTAAATCTGAATTGGATAAAAATGTTAACTAATCATAATCCTGTAAGGATGGAATTTCATAACTTGTTCTTATGTTGAGTCTATAACCAAGTTTAAGTAGTACATTAGTGTCATTTTCACATTGTCAGCATAGATGAGACTGCAATTATCATAAGTACATCAAAATCTCACAAATTTGCATTTATATACTTGTGATTTAGGCATTCAGTGATTTTTCTTTTAATGCAACTAATTAACATTTGCAGTTTGATTTACACAATAACTTTTTCCAAAAGAAAGAAAAAAAAAACAAATCTTCAAATCTAGAATTTTAAAGTTCTCTTGCTTTTTCTACACAAAAGGTTATAAGAATACATATATTAGATCCCAATAAAATAGGTTATAAGAATAGATTTATTAGATCCCTACAAAATAGGTTATAGAATACATTTATATGATCCCTACAAAATAGGTTATAAGAATACATTTATTAGATCCCAACAAAATAGGTTATAAGAATACATTTATTAGATCCCTACACAATTGGTTATAAGAATACATTTATTAGATCCCAACAAAATAGGTTATAAGAATACATTTATTAGATCCCTACAAAATAGGTTATAAGAATACATTTATTAAATCCCTCCAAAATAGGTTATAGAATACATTTATATGATCCCTACAAAATAGGTTATAAGAATACATTTATTAGATCCCAACAAAATAGGTTATAAGAATACATTTATTAGATCCCTACACAATTGGTTATAAGAATACATTTATTAGATCCCAACAAAATAGGTTATAAGAATACATTTATTAGATCCCTACAAAATAGGTTATAAGAATACATTTATTAGATCCCAACAAAATAGGTTATAAGAATACATTTATTAGATCCCTACACAATTGGTTATAAGAATACATTTATTAGATCCCTACAAAATAGGTTATAAGAATACATTTATTAGATCCCTCCAAAATAGTTATAAGAATACATTTATTAAATCCCTCCAAAATAGGTTATAAGAATATATTTATTAGATCCCTACAAAATAGGTTATAAGAATATATTTATTAGATCCCTACAAAATAGGTTAAAAGAATACATTTATTAGATCCCAACAAAATAGGTTAAAAGAATACATTTATTAGATCCCTACAAAATAGGTTATAAGAATACATATATTAGATCCCTACAAAATAGGTTATAAGAATACATATATTAAATCCCAACATAATAGGTTATAAGAATACATTTATTAGATCCCTACAAAATAGGTTATAAGAATACATTTATTAGATCCCAACAAAATAGGTTATAAGAATACATTTATTAGATCCCTACACAATTGGTTATAAGAATACATTTATTAGATCCCAACAAAATAGGTTATAAGAATACATTTATTAGATCCCTACAAAATAGGTTATAAGAATACATATATTAGATCCCTACAAAATAGGTTATAAGAATACATATATTAAATCCCAACATAATAGGTTATAAGAATACATTTATTAGATCCCTACAAAATAGGTTATAAGAATACATTTATTAGATCCCAACAAAATAGGTTATAAGAATACATATATTAGATCCCAACAAAATAGGTTATAAGAATACATTTATTAGATCCCAACAAAATAGGTTATAAGAATACATTTATTTGATCCCTACAAAATAGGTTATAAGAATACAAATATTAGATCCCTACAAAATAGGTTATAAGAATACATATATTAGATCCCAACTAAATAGGTTATAAGAATACATTTATTAGATCCCAGTTGGAATCCAGCCTTGTGAATTTCATTGAATTAGAGGGTGGCTAAAATTTGAACTTGCATTATGCAGACCAGGATCACAATCTCACTAATAAAATACTTTGTCTCAATCGATGGATAATACTGTTTGAATTTTTCAGGGTTTTACATTGACCAGGAACATGAGTGAGACTGAGAGGTCAGAGATGAGGGCGTACATGTCTATGATTGAAAATATTATGGGAAATGCTGAGGTAATGCATATAGGAATATATAGCAAAGCATTTGATATAAGTATTTTTCATAGACAGTCATCATAGATTATTATAAAAAAAAAGCCTAATAATATAAACATTTCTTTATTTTCTTACATATTTTCTATATCTACAAATAATTTTGAAAATAGATGTGACATTTATTTTGATGATTCTGTTGTTTCAGTTGTATATGGCCTGGCTCAATTCCGACATAGCTAATGAGGTAAATCATTTTCTGTTTATCGTTTGGCGTAAAATCTTTACAGTTTGAAAAAAAACATGTTACATATATAAGTTGTTCTATCAACGCTCAACCAAAACACCTGAAATACATTTATATATAATATTAAATAAGCATGTAAATATTTGCATACTTTATCAAAAAATTACCATTTTTATTAGGTCAACTGGATTTTTCTTTTAACATGAGCTACTTTCTTGATGACGTAAATTTTACTATTATTTTTTTATTTAGATGTTTTTAATGCTCAGATATTTCCATTTGATGCTATCATGACATTCTTTTATACTCATTCATTCCTACACTTATAAAAATCAGATTTTTTTCTTACCCTCACTGTCAATCGTAGGCTTATATTTTTTTATCAATTGTGTTTTTTAAGAAATTATCTTTAAATTATGACCAAAGGCATATATGAAGTGTTTTTCTTTGCAAGGATCAAACATTTATTTATGAAAAAAAAAAACTTGTAAAAAATATCACTTTTAGACTATTTTCAAAACACAATCTTAACTGGAATACATGTACTGTAATTGGATTATGAAGTGTGATATTTTAATATGGACATCATAATTACCTATTACATGTATATAACAATCCTTTCATGAATTTATTATTATAATACGAGGTTTTGTTTCCACCTCTTTGTACATAAAGACATTAAGAATTTTTTTAAAAGCACAGCCTAAAAGTATTTTTCCTTTTAAAAATAGGTAACTAAACCTCGCTATGGTTGCTCTTATCCTTGGCCTTTAAATTGGATTTTGCCGTGGCGTAAACAACGTGAGGTTAAGGCTAAATTAAAGGCTAATGAATGGGCCTACAAATCTATTGAAGAGGTATGTGTTTTTTTTTTCTTGTTCTGGTAAAAACATGTATGTATTATAGATACATTTAGCCACATGTATGCTACTTAAGGTTTTAAAAGGGCATTTTTTCTTATCAGGTTTGTGAGGAAGTTAAGATCTGTTGCCTTGCCCTTTCTGAACGCTTGGAAAAGAAATCATTCTTTTTTGGTGAAAGGTAATTTCTTAAGTCTTTTTTAGAATTGAATTGAAAGTATATATTAAAGAATCTCAAGTGTTATATAAAAGTAATTTTCATGAATTTATTTTTTTAATAGGTATTTTTAAATGATATTTTGTCAGACCTTGTAATGAAAAATGACTGACAATTGTATTTTATGACTAAATGGTAGTAAAACTCTTCATGTATATTTCTACATTAGGTTAAAACAAATATATTTCTGTAAAATTAGTCATTTTGAATTAAATATTTTTCTTATCAGTCTACTTTCTTCAACTTGTACATTTTGACATGTATCCCATGACTAGGGATTGTCAGTTTTTAAAAACCGGCAGCAAAACATTCGACAACCGGTTTTTTGGGCTTTAAAAGCCGGTTTTAGCTTAGAACTTAACAATTAGCAAAAAATGTTGATACATTCCATGAAATTACAGAGAAATCTGGGAAACTGTGACTTTCCAATGAATTCCCTCCTCAGTCCAACCTGTATACATTGGCATTCATAGAAAGTACCTGTTGAGCGATACAAGTGGTTCAGGGGTAACTTGAGGATGGATGTGGAGGGGAGGTTATATACACATAGAGAGATTTATTGCATCTGTTTCCTCGACCTGGAAAGAGGTCTAAATTCAAGTCCTTTACTAATTCCACAAAACAACCGAGGGAAGTATATGAATTGAAACGGGGGGGGGGGAATAATCGGTACCTCCCTAGCTCATCACTAAACAATAGACAGAACGAGACAATTTTTTACAAGTTGACTAAATTTATCATCATCCAGCACCTCCACCAGCACCAACCCGTCTAACCTAAACAAGGCATTCACATGGCAGGACCGACGTACAGCCGTTGTAATGAATAGTGTAACTAATATATCTCAGGGATGGGAGGGGGGTAGGTGGGGAGATAATTGTATGAAGGGAGGGGTTAATTTAGTTCAACAGTGGGGGACACGGGCACTCATTTAGACAGAGGATGAGAGAGAGAGGGAAAGACAGAAACTGAATAACATGAGTAGAAAGGGAACCATAATATCTATAGACTATATATATAAATAAGCTCTATACTGAGGTCTACATCATAATGGCTGATTTCAGAACTGGTCTGTGTGCGGCAAACCAAACCTCTTGTCTTTGATAATATAATATAAATGAAACATGAGAAAGAATTAAGTCTTATTCGTGACTGCCAAATAAAGTTGAACAGTTCAAAGGTTATGATAGAAATTTGTTTGGTTATAAAGGAGTTTAAATGAATATATAGGTACCCTGTAGACAGTAGTAGTATTTTTACTGCCATATTGATAATTTTTTTTCTTGTATTTATTGTTTTACGTAAAAAAGGGTTGACATAATTACATTATACTTTATTGTTTCTCATACACGTTAATTAATTACTACATACATTGAAAATAATTATTGCTAGAATGCTTAAAATATCCGTTATTTCACTTATTTGATAGTAAAACCGAAAACTGGTTTTCGCCGGTTTATTGAGAAATTGACCTTTGACAGCCGGTTTTTTTTAAAAGTCGGTTTTTGTTTAAACCCTTCCCACGACCAATAATTTAGCCCAGGGGTGGGCAAAAATTTTTCAACGGAGGGCCGCATTTAAAACTTGATTGTTATCTGCGGCCGTATATAGATTTTGTCTACCACAATTACAATTTACAACATATCAGCAGCCTTATATAGATTTTGTCTACCACAATTACATATACAACATATGAAAATATTATTAAAGATAATAACCATGTATTTGTCATTTTATTTCACATTGCACATTACATTTTAAAATACTAACTAAATCAGTTGCTAATTTGGTTATAAGACTTTACTATTCACAATTATTTCAACAAAAGTTTATTGTTATCTGTTATAATAATTATGAAAATGATGGAATTTAATTTACATACAAGCTGACCAAAGAGTACAATTGTAATTAATGAGAAGTATGTAACTGTTCACAATTTAGTATAATGTTCTTGATCTGTCGAACCTGTTTACTGGTTGTGATTAGCATGACTGCATTAAATTGCAATCACTCAACATTGATCTGTTCTTAGACTTGTTTATTTTCATACAAGAAAACCCTTGCTCACAATTGTATGTGGACCCAAATAGTGACAAAAGCTTGGCAGCAAAGTTTTTCAGGCGCTGCTGGCAAACCTCATTAAAACTCCAGCAAAAGAACTGACCTGAACCTCTCCTTCAGGTCATAATCTGTTTATAGGTCAAGCAGCTCTAATTAATATTCTGCAGCCATAAAACCAATTTAATATCTCTAGACTCAAATCAAATGATCCGAATAAATTTCTTACAAAATAGCGAAAACTCTAAACATAGAAAATTAACATTGACATTGGATCGCAACATGTACATGAGGATGGGCCGCATAATATACTCGGGCTGCATGCGGCTCACAGGCGTAGTTTGTCCACCCTTGATTTAGCCCATTGATGGATTTAAAGTTCATATCATATTGTGTACTTTTTTCTTTTTTACCTAAGACATTTATTATCAAACTTCTGAATCACTTGTAAAGTGACAAGAAATATTTTTATTTGTCCTTATTATTTGCTAATTAATACTTTTTGTTTTTATTATTATTTTTTATTGTCGTTTTATTGTTTAGTAATGAAGGTAAAAAAAAGTTTAAAAAAATGTTCTAATTGAAAATATTTATTTTTTTTAACCATTTTAACTTTCCTTTTTTTTATTAACTATTACATGTATATGTATCTTGCTAAGGTTAGCAGAAAAAATTCTTTCCAATTTTTTATAGGCCTCTCACTGTTAGCAGCAACAAATAAAAAAATATAAATTACTTATTAGTGATAAAATACTAGTTGTAAAAATGTTTTATATCTATCATAATTCTTTTAAATAAATGCAATATGGTTCAAGCTGTATTAATAAATGTGTTAAGGCTAATAATCATTTCATTCTTTTTTTTTTTTTGGATTCAGTCCAACAGAACTAGATGCAATGGTTTTCGGTCATCTGTACACCATTGTCACTACAATACTTCCTGGAGGTTATTTTACATCTGTGGTGAAAGAATTCTCTAATTTGGCCCAGTTTTGTAAAAGGATTGAAGACCGATACTTTAAACTTGGTTTCGAATGATAGTTATTTTTTATATGTTGTATACTGATACAGAATATAAGTAAATTATATGATCTGGTTATTTTGAATGCTATAGAAATATTTTACTATTCATTTTTTTTTCATTAGCCAAAGATTTTATTTGTTATTCATCTTCTTGATAAATGGTTGGTTATTCATTATCTTTATTTATTAGATAAGTTTTCTGCATTATGTAGATAATGCCATTTCTGCAAATTATTACAGATAAGCTGAGCATAATTTATTGTTTTGCGTAGTTATTTTTATGTTGAATTGAAATAATGTTTCTAACTCTTAGTTGTGACTTGGATTTTAACTTTATATTTTAAGGTGAAATAAGAGTTGACCTCTGAATATTTGAATGTTAGTTAACATTTAGACAACTAGTCCAAATACATGTATATGTACTTGATTCTTGCTAAACTCTATGCATGTGTTGTGTATACATAAGTGGATGCTTCAATTGACCTGAATAATTTTTTATTGACTTGTTTATTAATAGGCCTATGCTATTGTTTCCCCTTTTCACATTACAAGTTGTAGTCTAAATATTTCAGTTGATACAATAAATATTTTGTATTTTATTTTCTATAAACTGACTAAAGGTTACTAACAGAGTACATTTTTGTGTCATTTTTTTCTCAGTCATCCTGAAAAGTAATTATAAGTAAACTTTTATCTTAAGTCATTTAATATTACTGTACCAGTTATAAAATCATTCAATAATGAAAAAATGTTGATTTAATAAAGCCAGCTTTATAAACTAATATTGGTTTTCACCAAACAAATCATTACCTAGCACACAATTTTGGTAATAAATTACTATAATGCTTAATGCACCAATAAAAAATTTCTTTAGCTGCAGGGATGCAGCAATTATCATTTTCAGTACATGTATGCTGTCAAAAAATATCATTGACTTCTTGCCAACTATTTTTGTTCAATACATTTCTTTTTAATTAATAGGAAATAAGTTACTTGTTTTTTTACATGACTTATTAAATATTTTATTATCAATGTTTTTTTTTTTTGTTTTTTTATGTTTCACTGTTTTAATTATATTACAAAAATGGAATATTCTTTCGTCAAAAATTTTTTTTTTTTTCAGGGATGTTATACATATTACAATGTTCATCAGTTGATGCCTTTTTTTCTATTAAAAAAGTTATCTGAAAAACATTTGTTTTTTTCTTAAAGTTATTACTTTACAGTTTAAGTAAGAAAGTTTTAAAGTACTATATTATATACCTAAAAAAATTTGAAATTGAATTTGTTTTTTTTAATAACAGATATTTTTTTTTACTTAAACAATCTAACTAAATTGATTGTGTGATGAAAGATAAATAATATAACTGAGATAAGAGAAGTTAGGATATATTTACATTTCCCTTTAGTTCTGCTAATTTTTCCCTAGAGTGATTACACACTTTTAATTTTAACAATAATTCACTGACTTAAGTTATTTATATAAAAATTGTTTGAGCATTTGTACAATTTTATTTGTGGGACGGGTGGCTGAGTGATGTAGATACTAGACTGTCGACCTGAGAGTCCTAGTTCGATCCTCGGTGAGAACCATGGGAATTTTTCCAGGGAGATGTGTTTCAAAGTCATCCCATAAGTCCACCCAGCTTTAAATGGGTACCTGACTTTAAGTTGGGGAAGTAAAGGCGGCTGGGCGTTGTGCTAACTACACAATCCCTCCCTTTATATGCCGATGGCCCTTTAGGGCTAAAGGACCTTTACAATTTTATTTGGTGGTTTTTAAATTTTTACAAAAACATTTTAACTTTTTATAATTTACATGAATTTATTAGAGGTGAATAATACATGTGAAAAATAAAATTAACTATAATTAAATCTTGGTGCATATTCTGGTTTTCAAAGAATGTATCATGTGAGTCATGAAAGGTTGTTATCAACATAAATGATGGTTAACTAATTGAAATCTTATGAAAAAAACATAATACATATACAATGAAAATTAAAGATTTAAGATTGCATTTTTTATTTCCCACCCAAATATTACATTTGCATTAATTAAAAACAATTTACCAGACTTCGTTAAATCTTTGTCATATCATAAAATTGCATCGTAAATCAGAAAAAAACAACATATTAAAGATGATTACAATTATGGATAAATCATTAACATGTTATCAAAAAAGCTATTCAACATAGTCAATCACAAGATTTATGACATTTCTATATTTTAGTAGAAAAAGCAAATTATTTAGAATAAACTCATTAAAGCAATTCATTACAGGTCAAAACATGATACTCCTTAATAATGAGAATTATAACATTTTGATTTCACCATTTCGCGTTTTTTATTTTTTATTACTTATTTTATTTAATCTTCACTACAATAATAAATTCCTCAAGGAGGTCATACTAAACCAAGGATGTGATCACCTATAGAACATTTTGATAGTGCCCTTAAGCAATAGTAGGTAATAAATTATTCATGAGTCAAGTAATAGGTGTTTCAAGGATTTAAGTGTTAACTGTGTCCAGCATAATAGGGCTTCTAGTTGACTGCAATTGATGAATATTTAGCAAAAACAAAAGTAAACATTTGAATCATTCACAATTCTTGCATACAATACTAATTATTTAGTTAATTATAATTTTTAAATTACATGCAGAATTAGCATGCATAGCCCAACTGTAACTTTACAAACTACCCACAGTTCAAGAGCCAGCTTGACTAGGATGGTTATGGTGAATTTAATGAATGGAAAAAAAGAACTATTTTTACAGTATGTTAATGTATTCCTTCTGTGAGTCACACTTTTAATAGAATCTGAATATCATCATATCTACTACATTAATACTGTCAGTTATCTAGTGTTTATATATTATACTTTTCAAAAAATGTTAATACCCTGTTAACAATAAAAATTAAAATATAAATATAACAACAATTATAGTGCTAAAATGTCCTATAAGCATTTCACTCAAAATAAAATTACTTCCCATCATAATAATTTAAACAATTTTAATTACTAACAATTTGATAGAAATAAAAAAAATTATATTTCAACATGTCTGAATCAAATATATGAACAATCTTCATCTAATGTTACATCAAAATTAGCTAGAATAGTGATGACAAGCTTTATTCTTCACAAATGTTATGATACAAAAACAAAACACCTTTGAGTTGTCTTGTCTGACATATATTTAAAATTTGAATGTAATATTTTTTTTTATTCTAGACTTGCATAAAACAATGCTTGATTAACAAAATAAATAGAACACACTAACGCCATTATTCTTTAGCTTCAGGAACTTCCTGGCCATCCACAAACAGACGATGCACAATTCCATCTCGTCTTTTCCCAGTTGTAACAGCTTTGATGTAGGCAGAATGTTTACCGATTTCAAAGTGTGTTTCAGTACCATCATCTACAAATTCTCCCTGGATTTATTGGTAAAATAATTTTTAATTAAATTTATCTTTTAAAAGTCACAATTTATAAAATATAATAATTTTTGTAAAAAAATAAATACATAAATAGACTTTTTGCAGTACTTTTAAAAAATAATAGGACAGTTGGCCTAGTGATGTAGATGCTTGACTGTCGATCTGACAATCCAGGGTTTAATCCTTAGTTAAAACCCAAGCTAGAAAATTTTTCCAGGCCTTGGTGTAAGTTGGTTTAGGTATTTCATTTGAGTCCACCCAGCTTTAAATGGGTACCTGACTTCACTTAGGAACGTAAAATACCTTTATATGCCTAGGTTACAGTAAGAGATGAGTTCTATACCTCATCTGCCCCTATGGCTCCTTTAGAACCAAGGAAATATTATTATTTTTAAATAGTGTAGTAAAATCTATAATAAACAATTTTCTTTCTAGAGAATAGCAAAGAATTATTACTGTTGTTTCTACTCTGGCTCCATTCACCCAAACATCTAGTGTATCTTTTTCTGAAAAAAAAAGGGAGAGAAATTATGGTTTGTTTTTAAAGTTAACTTATTATCCCATTAAGTAAGAAATTACTTCCATTAAAACTGCACTGTAAAAGATAGTATCCATTAGAGATGTGGTACTTGAACTCATGAGTACTTCAGTACATTTTTTGAGTACTTGCACAGGGAATACTTGTTCTTGTAATTTAAAAAATGTATGTACTTGTACTCATACCGAAACTTGGGTTGTTCGTACTCGGAACATTATTTCTATAATACTAATTAAAAATCAAACATTGGAGTATACAAAATTTTTAAGGTTAAGTTATTCATATCTTGATTCTTGGGCAATCAAAAAAGATATGATGAACAAGTCTCATTAAATATTACTGTAAATCACAGTAATAAAGCACGAATCAAACGAATGCATTTTGAAATAAAGTAGTGTAAAGTTATCATACAATTAATATTATGCTTTAAAGAGAGTGCAGAGAAGGCCTCTGAATATATCAATTTCGCATGTTGTTTATTTTGAAATTTAAAATCTAATGCTAAATCTCTTAGCACACAAATTTGGCAACAATAAAATTACTATATAACCGATAAGTGTGATACAATATCAAACTTAATTAAGCATTTACAATGAATGCACCATTACCAGTAAGAAAACATCATAATTTATGATTAAGTATTAGATGTGTGGATCGACCTATGCACTAATATTATGATAAAACTTGATAACTAATACATTTTTGTTTTAATATCGGTTTCCGATATTGTGATGACCTGAGTAGATATTTTTTATAAGTGAAAAATTCTTACAGCTCCCAGCTGTCCTCAAACATATATGACAGTTTGCATCTATATCTAATAAAGGGAAAAAAAAATTATATGTGAAAAGTACTTAGATTCCTGATTATACAACTCTTGATATTTTTGTGTGTAATAGTTTTTGAAAGATGATGACTTTCATTACTCCAAAATGTGTGCATTGTTATTTTCAATTTCTTCCCACATATATCTTATCATGTTCAAATTCATTCAATCTATTGATAAAAAAATAGATACACTATCATTTCATAGCTTATAATTTTGTTGTATAGGTCTACATGTATTTATAAAAGCATTTTAGGCAAACTAACAATCATAAAAAAACAAAATGTTGGTGAAATTAGGTAATGCTTACCAGAATAATTACTATTATTTTATTCTAGTGGTAAATTAAGAGGATAAGATTATCTTTATCCTTACAAGTTAAAAACAAAATCAATTATACATCTATAATACATTTCCCAATTTTTTTTTTTGTTTTATACTCTTAGGCAGTGGTCCCAAACCCAGGGCCGCGGACCGGTACCAGTCCGTGGAACGAATGTTACCGGTCTGCCCAAGAAACATTAAATTATTTCCTTTTGATTTATTGCTCTCATGATTGTGCGACTTTCCATGGACGAGAAACAATCAAACCCCCCCTCTCTAATGGGCAGAGGTAAAATTATTAAACGCTGACCCGTCAGTGGCGAGAAAAAGGTTGGGGGACCACTGCCCTAAGGTGTATGAAAAGATTATTTCATGTTATTGTTGTGCATGTTATGTAATTAACTACACTACCAAGTTTTTATGGTCTCAATAGGAATTATTATTTACCTGCCTTGATCAAACAAAATAACAAATACTGTTTTAATCCTTTAAATTGAGTGCAGTATTTTTTTTCCAGACCCACTAATCATACTTAAAAAAAATGTGTACTTGTACTCGTACTTGCATTTTTGGTATTATGCTTGGAACAACTCTGCTATCCATAGATTTTAATGCAGTCTATAAGATTCAAATTCCAAGAAAAAAGGATTAAAAAGGATAAAATGCACTATAACAAAAAGTTTTAAACCAACCTAAAGCTATCCGAGTATCATCCCCTGCAAGACAAAGTGCCCAAGCCTTCATAATTTTACTTTGATTTTCTTTAAATTTCTTCAGCGGTTTTCCATTTACATCAAGTGTGTATTCATAAGAAAATCCACTGACAGCATCAATTGTAATGACACACTTAGCTTTGCCCACTTGAAAATGCTCTTTACCGACTAGCTTAAACATCCAATCCTGTCTGTAAATTTCCTTTTTAAAAATATAATAAAAACATAGAAAATGTTTTAAAAGATGATTTAAAAATATTTATGTTTTTATTATATATTTATCCAACACGATGAGCGAGGAACTATAACACATTACCTCAGAAGAAGTGAAAAAACAAAGTCTATGAAAACAGGAACAATATTTACAGAACCCATTCAGTACCTTGCATATGCTCATGATATAACATTGATAGAAAAGGAAAGCAAGAATATAGCAAAAGCATGCATAGAATTAGAAGCGGCAGCTCAGAATGCATGTTTAACAGTAAATGAATCAAAGACTCAATACATGCTATTGCAAAGAAATGAATAAGAAGGAAAAGAAAATTCATTCAAAATCAGTAATAGAGTTTTTGAAAAAGTAGAAAACTTTAAATACCAGGGATCAACCATCAGTGAGAATAATGATATAATGATAGAGATCAAAAAAAGAGAATAGAAGTAGGGAACAGAATATATAAAACACTGCATAAAATACTGAAAAACAGACAGATCTCCAGAAAACTTAAAAAAACCATATACTAGACAATGATACGACCAGCAGTAACACATGGTAGTGAAGCATTGAACATCAGCAAACAAGCAGAAAATATGATAAACACTTAGGAAAGGAAAATATATGGGCCAGTAAATGACAATAATGAGTGGAGTAATAGAACCAATTCAGAACTGTACGAACTATACGAAGAACCAAATATATCAGCTGAAATCAAAATGAATATATTGTGATGGGTAGGGCACATAGAAAGAATGGAAAACAACAGAGGTGCAAAAGCAATATATAAGGCAATACCCAATGAGAAAAGGCCTAAAGGCAGACTAAGAAGCAGATGGTTAGAGGAAGTGGAGAAAGACCTTAAAGCCATAGGAGTGAGAGAGTGGAGGAAGAAGACCATGGACAGGGAAAAGTAGAGAAGAATAGTATGGCAGGCCAGGGCCCTAAATTGGCTGTAGAGCCAAAGAAAGAAGAAGATTATATATTTATATTCTGTGGATCACACTTTAATTTTACTTAAGTAATATTTTTTTTATAAAAAGAGTCTGAAAAAAATTCAAAATCAATATTTATATACCTCAGTATAAACGGTGTATGGAAAAATTACTCCTACTCACAATGACACCTTATTTATTCTGAGGTATTTCAATAAATATATTTTTAAATTTTATCTCAACACACTGAGTGTAAGTATCTTTGAAAGTATGACTATCAGATATTCTAAAGTCACAAAAAATTATATTCACCTCATTAATCATTATGTCATATGGGTGTATAAGTAGAAAGTCTGATTAATAAAAGTAAAAAGAATTTAAAATTGTTCAGTATAGATTATAAATAGAATTTTTCTAAAAGTAAAAGCCCCAGAATTAAAACAATCTTTAATGATTTTTTTGGGCAAAACTTGTACCTAGGGTATTTTTATGAAGTATTTATAATTTATTTGTGTCGATATTTTTCATTTTTTGCTATATTGTGCATCTTATAGAAAAAATTATCCCAAATATATATATATTAAAAAAAATTCGTATCTTCACAGAATAAGGGAAAATCAGTTTGATGACATTCACTTTCAGTTTCTTTTCTTCTTTGATCAAAATATTGTTTCTTAATATTTACATTGCTTAATAATTATTGATGAAAAAAGAGTTTCATGTTACCTTCCCATCAACTTTTATTACTCTTTTGCCAGTGGTTGTGCCATGTTCAAACTCAACAACATGAACCCCATCACTAAGTGCTAAATCCCAGGTAGCAACAAGATCTGACATGATCTATAAAAAAATAAATGAAGATATTACATTTACATAATAATTAAAATAAAATGTGGTGTTTAATTACTGCTCCTCTGTAGCCTGTGAGTGGCTAATGCAAATGTTGATCAAAGTAAATGTATCATTTTATGTTAGAGCCGGAAAACTCCGAGTCAGAGTATTTTAGTCTAAGAAGTGTAACTAGATTCTAGATATTCAAGTTAATTCAATCTTCATAGCAGAAGTATTTAATACAAATGTATTTTTTAAATTTAGGATCAGTAATTAGGTTTACCAAAACACTTTCATTTATTTATTCAGTTTTCATCTTCTCTGATGTAACGATGTGCACTAAATATTTCATTGATCAAATAGTAATGGTTGTGTGCTGCTGAGCAACAAGTAAATACTTTCGGGTCATGATACAGCATATAAAATCTTTGCAAAAAGGAGAGCTCCAGTAATTGATTTGATCACATGCATATATACCTAAAAGTGTTAGTACAATCAGAGGGAAGGATTGAGCTTTAAAAAAAAAATAAATGTGCCCTCATTCATTACTTATTGACTTATTGGCATTGCTATTTCAGTTTTCGCTTGTTACGTAAATGACATCATACAAAAATCTAGAAAAAAATCTGGTTATCGAACTTGTAGATGTACTAGCGTAACAAGTGGTGGTAGTTGGGCGGCATCTTTCACACGGGAATGGGGCGATGTTTTCAGAATCCACCCTGGTCCCCCCACTAACGGTAATTACGCAACTTTAAATATGTCTAAAAATAATTTATAAGAGCCACACATTTTCATGGTAGGCCTACATTGATGTAGTTTTTCTCTCGGTGAACCCATAGTCCGTACTTTAAAGGTACTTAATATTCACTGTGTGTGTGTGTGTGTTTTTTTTTGGACACATTTCTAAATTATAATAATTATGTAAAAATGTCTAGTTTCTGACCGAGAATCGAACCCGGGGTTGTCAAATCGACAGCCGAGTGCTCTACATTAATGTGGCCTAGATTAGCTGGAGACATACTTTGTCCCTGTACCTGAGCCGCATTAGAATATATATATATATATATATATATATATATATATATATATATATATATATATATATATATATAGGGGCCCTACTGATCCAAATTTCAAACTTAATGATAAGTCTTTTTCTAAAGGGCCCAAAATTTTCTTCTTAGCCCGGGGCCTTAACTGACATACGTCCGCCCCTGACAATAACAAGTAGGCCTACACATTGTTTTTTTTTTTGTTTTTAGCAGCCGCCTAGTTTGTCTTCCCATAAGAAATTCTCAGCTTGGAACCAAATGGCCATTGAATTCAACTCGACCAGGCTAACTACTAAAACAGTCCCGAAAACGTGACATCCATTGCTAAGAATGGATCAACAGCGCCACCCTGTTCTTGGGGAAATTATTAATTTATAATAGTCACATTATTTGACTATCACAAAGGGTTTTTTTTTTTGCTCTTTTGCTTTAAGAATGTATTTGATAGAGTGATCCAATTTAAAAAAAAAAAAAAAAAACATGTTATTCATAATGTAAGTTTTGCCCATTTCGAAGTAATAGATTAACTTCAGTAAGGAAACAGGCCACCAGTGGTCCACGTACCATTGGCTGTCAACAGTGGCGTAGGAAGGGTTGTACGGCTGCACAGGGCGCCGAACTAGGAAGGGACGCCGAAAAAGCGCTGTAAAATGTTTTTGCACTTTTCTGATTGAGGAGAGGGCGCCAAAAAAAAATAGAACTTGCACAGGGCGCCGCAAAAGATAGCTACAGCTCTGGCCGTGAAAGAGAAAATATTGCTGGTCAGCAGAAGTAAATACACTGTAGTCTACATTCAATATGTTTACAAAGTACTACTAATAAGTACTTAGATTCAAAGTACATATTAGTAATGCACTACTTTTTTTTATAAATCTATAGATAAACACTCGTAAACAAGCACTTAAAGTGGTATAAGTGCAGGGCCGGATTTACAGACAGGCAGATCACGCCTTGACCTGTTGAGGAGTATACAAAAATAAAAAAAAAACTTACCATTATTTTTTTATTTTTCAAAATGAGGCCTCAAATTTTTGTTGGCCAAGGGCCCCTAAAATTGTAAATACGGCTCTATATACATGAATGAAAATGATTTATTAGTGGCGCATGGGGAATACACTGACGAATTTTGAGGTACAGGGATGTAAACTCATATATTTTTGATCCTATAGTGCCCTTTATATTTATTGATAAAATTTTACAGTCCAAGTTAAACTACAGACGTTCAATGATAATTAAATATTGACGTTTTCAAACAACACATTGGTGTGTGGAGCTAATTACTTATTATAATATTTTATTTATAATAACATTTTTTTTTTGTTTTGAATGTGTGAGAACTGCTTTAACTCGTGAATCATTGTAGGAAAAGCTTGTGTGTGTGCGTGAGTTCGTGCATACGTGCGTGTGTGTGTGCATTTTTAATAATAATTTAATCCTTGTTCATTGCTGTTTTAAATTTAGTAGTTTCATTAAAAAAAAAAAGTTTCTTAAATCTCAGATCATACGCCACAATATTGGTTTGAGGTCAAGGCGACATCCCCCATAAATCCAAACTCCCTCAGGGCCCTTTCTATTTCACATACATTCACCGAGCTACATCTCCTTGTGCGTTTACGGAACGAAAGGTCGCATTCATTTGGTAAACAATAACAAACATGTGTCAGTATTGTTGTCAGCAGTCGTTCAAGGACAACACTAGCTTGCAGCCTGTGATTTTACAGATACCAGCTGTGGGATAATGAAAACAACATGAAAAACAACAGGTTATTTAGTGCGCTTGTGTAGAGAGCTGGTGCGGGATAGAACCGTTCATTTATACACCTGTACGGCAGTGTAGAGTCCTCACTTTCCAAAGGACTTCCTTTTGCCGGTACAAGATGCAGTCATATATGATCTAGGGTCCCCTAATATCTGATAATCAATTATTAGCCTAAAAAAGAATTATTGTCTTATATATTTTCAATTTGAAATATGTCATTATGGCGTATAAATACGGTTCTATAAAAGTAAAAGTACCAGAATTGAAGCAAATGTAAAGGAATTTTATTTTCAGAAAGCTAATAACAAAACTATTTATGTGCAGCAGTGCCGGCTTTAGGTATAGGCGATATAGGCAGCCGCCTAAAGAGGCATTATTTCAAGGAGCGGCAAATTTTACTTTACTTTTACAAATTCCAGCAAAATAAAATCAAATCAAAAATATAAAAATTAAAAATAAAATAAATGAATTTGATTCAGATATAATGGAGGATCCTGCTAAATGACCAGATCATTGTTTTCTTATTCAGCAAGATCCAAAGCAGATCAAATTTGGGTCTTGTTTCCAAAAGATGAAAGTGGGAGACACTTTTCTAATTAACACTATATGCGCAAACTGGCTAACGGAGAAACTTTAAAAAGGAAATGGTTGATTTATTTTACGTCAGTAGAAAAGGAATATTGTTTTTGCTGCAGAATATATAACAGGAGTAAATCTGCCTTAGCTACACATGGCAGTTGTGATTGGACTAATTTGTCAAGTAAATTCCAGCATCGTGAAAAATCATTTAACCAGTTATCATGAGTGGAAAGAACTAAAAATGAGGATAACAAATAATAAAACTATTGATGACGTGAATCAGCGCCTTATAAATCGTGAAGCGAAACACTGGAAGGATGTATTAGAAAGAATAATATCTTTGGCCAGAGTACATGGAGTTCAAAATTTACCCCTGAGAAGGCAGTCTGATCGGTTATATACATCTCATAATGGAAACTTTTGTGAAATTTGTTGAAGTTATTGCTGACTTTGATCCGGTAATGAAAGAACATATAAGACGTATAAAATCAGATAAAATTCATGACCATTATTTGTGAAAAAATATTCAGAATGAGATCATTCAACTGTTGAGTAAGAAGGTAAAACAGAAAGTGATAAATGATCTAAAAATGCAAAATATTACGCTATAGTTCTCGATTGCACACCAGACGCCAGTCACAAAGAACAGGTGACAATGATTGTTAGATTTGTTACAGCAAATGAATCGACAAATGACAAACCTTCAGAAGTTTCTATCAATGAACACTGCATTGGATTCGCAGAACTTGAAAAATATACAGGTGCAAGTATGTAGGAAATTTTACTTAAAGAGCTGTCAGATTCAGGCATTTTTCTAATTGATCAGAGGGGACAAAGCTACGATAACGGAGCGAACATGCGGGGAATACACAATGGTGTCCAAGCAATAGTTAAAGAACTAAATTGAAGAGCCTTTTATGCCCCATGCAATGCGTATTCGTTGAATTTGGTGATGAATGATGCGATTTATTTTGATTTTTGTATGACAAAAAACTGGAGAAATGTGATAAAAGAGAGGTTTTCAAAGATTGCATGGACCTTCAATTAGCTTTAATACTGAAAACGAAGATTCAGCAGACAGAACTGTGCGATGAATTATTTGATTTATCAAGGAGAATTACAGAAAAATCAAGCCCTATAGTTATATTATACTATCTATGTGGAATGGGCTTGGTTGCCTAGAGTTATATTAGACTATCTATGTGGAATGGGCTTGGTTTCCTAGAGTTATATTAGACTATCTATGTGGAATGGGCTTGGTTGCCTAGAGTTATATTAGACTATCTATGTGGAACGTGCTTGGTTGCCTAGAGTTATATTAGACTATCTATGTGGAATGGGCTTGGTTGCCTAGAGTTATATTAGACTATCTATGTGGAATGGGCTTGGTTGCCTAGAGTTATATTAGACTATCTATGTGGAATGGGCTTGGTTTCCTAGAGTTATATTAGACTATCTATGTGGAATGGGCTTGGTTGCCTAGAGTTATATTAGACTATCTATGTGGAACGTGCTTGGTTGCCTAGAGTTATATTAGACTATCTATGTGGAATGGGCTTGGTTGCCTAGAGTTATATTAGACTATCTATGTGGAATGGGCTTGGTTGCCTAGAGTTATATTAGACTATGTGGAATGAGCTTGGTTGCCTAGAGTTATATTAGACTATCTATGTGGAATGGGCTTGGTTGCCTAGAGTTATATTAGACTATATATGTGGAATGGGCTTGGTTGCCTAGAGTTATATTAGACTATATATGTGGAATGGGCTTGGTTGCTCTTTTTCCGAATGTGTACGTGGCATTGCGAATTTTGTTTACACTCCCGATAAGAGTGGCGAGTGCAGAGAGCTTTTCGAAGCTCAAACTCAAAAAAAAATATCTTCGTTCTACCATGTCTCAGGATCATTTGGTTGGGTTAGCTACAATAGGATCGTTTGGTTGGGTTAGCTACAATATCTATAGAGAAAACGATTGCAGAAGATTTGGATCTGACTGAAGTAAATGAAGAGTTTGCCTCTGCAAAAGCTAGGAAAACATATTTTTCTTCAATTCTCTTCAATCTTTTTAACGCTTAATAAACATGACATTTCATTTTTTTTTTTATTTTTCATTACTTTTTTTAACTTAGCCAAAAAAAAAAACTTCCTAAAATATACTACGTATACTTAAAACTCTTTAACTTTTATAAAGTTGCCAAATTTTAAAAATGTATTATAATAAATAGCTTTTATAGAGTTTTCTTAGAAAAATGAAACTAAAAAGGGCGGCATTTTTGTCCTTGCCTATATCACAAAAATGTCTAAGGCCGGCACTGATGTGCAGTATTTATAATTTATTTTTGCTGATAATTTTGCCCCGATATCAAATAATTTCTACCTAGTGGCACCCAAACACTAAGAAAAGTTCTATATTTGTGAAATGGTTAAGAAAATCATTGCGGCCAAAAATACCAGTTCATGAGACATAGGACAGAAAATATTCTCTTTATTTGATTATTAGTAAGAAGATGACATATTGACACTCTGACACTCGATATCAACGCCACTGAACAAAAGTTGCTTCAATGATGTCACCGTGTAACAAGTATTACAAAATGTGACACTTGGTACAATAAACCAACATTTCCAGATTACTTAGCTGACTGTTGTAATACCTTCACCTGACTCACTGCACAAATAATCCGAGTGGCTTGACTTTTCAATAAGTTGACATTCAGTTTACCTGAAAGCACTACACACGCATGACTTTACAATCAATCATTTTTTTAAAGCTTCGGTTACATTATGACACATTGCGAGGCATAGCGTAAGGGGGAAATTTTTATTAATGAATATTTTTTTTGTAACTCTTTGGGATATTGATGTATCGTTGTAAAGTTTTTGTTGAAGGTTCGGTATTTTTATGAAATTGTTTTCATCAGCAAAAAGGCCCATAACTGATTACTTACAAACCTTTGTCGGATGGTAACTACTAGCTAGCATTCGTAATCTATGTCGGTGCCCTTTTCTTTGAATCTGGCTCTAGTTCTCTTTCGGTGCCCTTTTCGTTGTATCCGGCTCTAATTCTATCACATATCAGTGCCCGCTTCGTTGTATCTGGTTCTAGTTCTATCATATATCAGTGCCCGTTTCGTTGTATCCAGCTCTAGTTCTATCATATATCAGTACCCTTTTCTTTGTATCTGGCTATCATATATCAGTGCCCGTTTCGTTGTATCTGGCTCTAGTTCTAACATATATATGTGCCCGTTTTGTTGTATCTGGCTCTAGTTCTATCATATATCAGTGCCCTTTTCGTTGTATCTAGCTCTAGTTCTATCATATATCAGTGCCCGTTTCGTTGTATCTGGCTATCATATATCAGTGCCCGTTTCGTTGTATTCGGCTCTAGTTCTATGGCTGTAGAAAAAAAAATACACTTTGTCTATGGGTCTTTGTATTCCAAGAGACCAGTTTAAAAAGGTTAATGTAACTGTATCACGGGTCACTTCCCCTAATCTGTCACTGGTCGCTCACCGTTGAATACAATAGAACAACTGACATAATTGAACAATTAATTTTGACACGTTAAGATGTAGAGAGAAAATTAAAAAAAAAAACCAAGTGAAATTTTTTCCAGGGCTTATGGTCCAGAAATTTAACTACATTCTATTTGATGATTTATATATTTAATTCATAAAGTTGGTAGTTCTCAAATTAGTGTGATTAATTAATAGCATATATCCCCTGTTAAGTAAATATTCATTTTTTTTTCCTCTGTACTTTAAGAAACACTGTTATATATGGTTTTCCATCTTTTTTTAAAAGTAATTGTGAATTTACTGGTCACTTTGTTTAGTTCAATGTAACATGATGGATAAACATTAAAATCCTGTATTTTATTCTTTTTTTTCGATTTTCAAATCTCATAGCTGAAAATGTTATATTAATCCAATAGCAGACAGGCAATGTAACACAGTTGATGATTGGTTGACTTCTGTTACGAAGCCGTTTTGTTACTGGACTTTAATTACAACATTTTGTCTGTACAATTTTAAAAAATTTCTAAACAGATTTTTTTAAAGGTTTTTTCCTTGTCAAAAATATCTATTGAGGCCCTTAAAGCATTGGGTTTTATAGGGCATAACCAGTGGCTTAGCGAGCTTAACTCTCGCCCGGGGCACAATACTTTTTAGCGCCCCAACCCCATTCGAAAACCATATAATATTATAAGTAAAATATACCATTTGGCGCCCCTTTGTAAGTAGCGCCCGTAGCATGATGCCCCCCCTTTGCCCACCCTCGCTACGCCACTGGGCATAACATTTAAAAAGAGGGGAGGGGTGCTTTGAAAATGAGGTCATCAGGCGATAGCCTAGTTAAACTGACTAGACGTACGGATCTGATTGTAAGCAAATATAACAATAAAATCAGAGTATCTATCAAACAATAACTCAATCACTCAATCAATCACTCAATCAATCAATCAATCACTCTATATATTTACGCAGAACCGTAGCAAGCCATTGTAGCCCCCTAAACGAGTTACATTATTCGACACACTCCCTCCCATTTTGAAAAGTGCTAAGACATTTATGAGAGCTCTTTCCGCCCCCATCCTAGATCGGCGCCCTATGCTTTCGCACAACCCGAATTACCCTTCATACGCCACTGTATTTACGTACATTAGTTTTTGTGGCGCATTGAGTAAAGTTTTATTTTTTAAGGCAACCTACTGCAGATCTGAAAAGGGCAAATAATTTACCAACTCTATTTCGGCGCCCCTCCCTTTTTGGCGCCCTGTGCAATAGCACAGCATGCACTACCCTTTCTATGTTACTCTTTTTCACTTAAGTTCATTTCACTTTGGTAAATAAAAAAGTTGAGCAATATTTCTCCCATCAACAATTGTTTCCATATGTAGTTAATGTTGTTCCCATTTGTAGTGCATGTTTACACCTAACTAATCTTCTGGCTTTTGATGTGACAGAGTCAATGTGTTATAATTTTTTTTCTTTTATATTTTTAGAGCATTTTCGAAAAAAAAAATGCTCTATTGTCCCCATTTTGTCTGTCTGTCTGTCATCACCCTAGATCTCAACAACCATAAGTCATAGACCCATGATGTATATATCATTTTGTAGGTCTTGACCTGGCATGTGTGCATCAAAAAGTCCATTTTGCGATCTGACCTCTGAAGGCCAAAAAAGAGGGCTTATTAAGTACCGTTTTTACTATATAAGCTATATTAACAAAGGAGCGCCCTAGATCTCAGCAACCAAAAGTCCTAGACCCATGATGTATATATCATTTTGTAGGTCTTGGCCTGCCATGTGTACATCAAAAATTAATTTCGCGATCTGACCTCTGATGGCGAATACTAGGGTTTCGTACGGTACCATGTTTTACTATATAAGCTATATTAACAAAGGGGCGTACAAAGGGGCATAACTCATTATTTATTTTTGTAACAGTTATTAAACAGGACTTACTTCCCTCTCTGTTTATCAAAACCCATATTACGAAAATGCTCTAAAACGTCCTGTGTTCGAAACGGTACAGGCTTAAATTGCTTTTTTTACCATATGGCTTACTCTCCTAACCCAAACATATAAATAAAGCTGGCCTTAGCATTTCTGTTAGATAAATGGGACCTAGGGCAAATCTCTAATGCTGGGCCTAAAAACGTTACTGTTGTCAATTAGGCTCGGTGTGTGGGGTGAATGTCTAATGATGAGCCTAGAAACGTTACTGTAGTCTATTAGTCTCGGCGCGTGGTTGCCCTATTCGCCTAGCCGACAGGTCGCAACTGCTATATAAATATGTTAATGGTGTCAACATGATGTTCATAGCAAAACATGTTGTTCCTAGATGTGGCTTTGTTTGGATTTCATTGTACCAGTTATTTTATCTTTTTCTTTTGTAGCTATTGTCGTTCACTAAATGCTCAAACACTGACAATGGCTCGACTCTTTAGCTAGTACTTTTTTTTTACTATACCATAATAACAAAAACAGCAAACAAAACACAACCTGTTGTGACTCTCAACGACCTCATGCGTTGTTTGTTACCTGTGACCAGCTCAGGCCTATGAATTTTTAACTGTTGATAACTAAAATATGAAGTACAATTGAGCCACTAACATATGCTATTAACAATACAGTAATTGAACTGGC
Organism: Bulinus truncatus; assembly: GCA_021962125.1. NCBI lineage: Eukaryota > Metazoa > Mollusca > Gastropoda > Planorbidae > Bulinus > Bulinus truncatus. The sequence continues at coordinate 1,987,685 of JAGDYQ010000020.1, forward strand.
AAAGACACTCTTGTGTATACAAAACGTTATTAAATCTTATTGTATATGTCTGAATAAAGTCACTTGTTGACTGTTGTGTAACAGACTCGATTGAAACTGTACTACCTCACTATACTACACAGTTCTACCAGATGCTAATTACATTAATGTTACCTAGATGATGGGACTGATTTGAGAGTTGTATAAATACAGACGACACCTCGAGTACATAGAAAGACTGGTGTGCATTTGACATATTGGGAGTGGTTTGATTGGTTCTAGCAAACAAACACAGTCTTTGAGTTAAGAAGACGATTGTCGACGTAAGGATTGAGTCGTTTACCCGTAATGGCATGTCTTTTCATCTGACCAGATTGGGCCTTGACAATATTGAGTTAAAGTTTCGTTGAAAGTCATGCAATAAGAAGTCATGGATTTTTAATTTGTTTATTGTACAGTATCTTGACTTAACTAACTGTATCTACACAGCGAGTACGACGGATAATACACATTGTTTAAACCTGCAGCGAATGTAAACCGATCCGTTCAGAGACGCCGTGCTCTACGTTAAAAACATAGCCCAGTGTCCTTGTGGGTGGATAGGCGACCGCATAGTCCAACATATAATTTTCTAATCAGATCCTAATAAAATGTAATACTATAAGGGCTCCTAAAGCGGGGCCGTAGCTAGCTATTGTGGCGCCCTCTAAAAGTTACACGTTTAACACCCTACTCCCAATCTGAAAAGTGCAGAACAATTTTAACCGCGCTCGTTTGTCGCCCCATCATTGTTCGGCACCCTGTGCAGCCGCACAACCCTCAGTTTTCTTTATGCGCTACGACCCCAGTGGTACTTTGACTTAGGGCCCCCATATAAAGCCGTTATTTACACTTGTGAGAAACCCGAGGCCAAATGATATTTGGATGCAATAAGGAAATAACAAAATTTGAAAAGGGGGTTGGGTGGAGTAAGGAGAGGGAGATAATGTCACATGGAGAGGTCATTGTCCAAAATGTTGACAAGGTAACCGTTGCTGGCTAATCTAAAAAAACTAATAATCAGTAAAATAAACAGGGCCTAGTTGATCCCCATTCTGTTTCGTCTTGAAATTTTAAGGACATTAAAGTAATGGCTAAAAATAAAAGACTCAACAGAGTCTGCCCTTAGCAAAGGAAGCCTTAAAAAGTCGCATAGTTCACCTGCCAACTGGAGTGGCTCTCTCCCGATGTATGTGACGAAGTCTATCCATGATTGTAACACACACAAAAAACTTAAGAGAACCTATAAATAATAAATGTAACTAATATCTAAGTTAAATGTTATTGTTACAGTTACATATATATATATATATATATATATATATATATATATATATACACATACATACATATTTATTTATAGGATTATCATACGCAGGCAAAACCTATCTTACAGGCAAGTAGGCATTGTGCCTAGGGCTGTTGCTTATAAAAGAGTTTATGGACATTTCAAATACGAATGTACCATAATGTACCCCGTAATGTACCGTAATGTACCGTAGTTTTTCTCCAGCTTGCACCCCACTCTCCCCATACCCCTTTACATGCAAAAGAACCTTGTGTCAGTGACGGTTACAAGGTCACTCTGATCATACGGATGGACACATCTGTTAATATGTACGTCGTGTCTTCCGCATTTAAATGAACACATATCGGAAAAGAAATCTTGAACACGTCGAATGTCTACAATCAGGATGTATCCGTGATTGGTGTGAACAGAGCAGGTTAACACGGTTACAGACACTATGTGTGCATTATTGTCGAATTTGTGGGTTAGCGTTTCATTTCATTCAGGTTTGAAACATGGGCGTGGAAATAACAATTTTGTTGGCCAATCCCCGTCCTCCTCCTGATGTCAACTGGTTCAACTGTCCAAAGGCCCAGTGCTTGATGGGAGGATGTGGAGGGAGGAGGAGGGGGTCGCCGGGAGTACTTCTTTTGTTACATAACTGTAACACACTACTAAAGGTTCGTTCTTGGGCTTTCATATGATCATATTCTTCGGCCCCCCCCCCCCTAATGACACTCGGCGTAGGCCTCGCCGTGTTTGCGTGAGTCGTGTAAGGAAAGAAAACGTTATTCAAACAATATAATCCAGGAGCGTCAATTCGGTTACAGCTTTGTAAGGTAAGGGGTGGGGGGGTGGTTTGATGCATATGTTACTCCTTGAATCAAATTTTGGGCGATTTAAATCGGTTTCACCCGACTACAATGATTAATATTACGTGAATACAAACAAAAATATTGCAAGTTTATTTTGGGAAATTTCTTTTCAATTTGACTTATCTCTTGTTTTTCGAAAAAAAAAAAAGCTCTATTGTCCCCGTTTTGTCTGTCTGTTTGTCCGTCATCACCCTAGATCTCAACAGCCATAAGTCATAGACCCATGATGCATATATCATTTTGTAGGTCTTGGCATGCAATGTGTGCATCAAAAGTCCATTTCGCAATCTGACCTCTGAGGGCCGAAAAAGGGGGCTTATAAAGTACCGTTTTTTTACTATATAAGTTAGTTTAAAAGGAGCGCCCTAGATCTCAGCAACCATAAGTCCTGGACCCATGATTTATATATCGTTTTGTATGTATTGGCCTGCCATGTGTACACTTTTGCGATATAACCTCTCAGGGCAGGGATTCGGGGCTCCTAAGGGGCTTATATATTATATATAGATTATAAGCTAAACAAAGGGGCGTAATCATTATTTATTTTTGTAACATTTATTAAACATGACTTACTTCCCTCTCGATACATGAAAATGCTCTAAAACGTCATGTTTTTACAGGCTTAATTTTTGCTTGTTTTTTTTTTTGGAGGATTTCGTCGACTATCATTAAATAAAAAAAAACATCTAGCAACACTTGCAAGTTATGACAAACACTGTCAGCGATGATTAGAATATGATTACCTTTTCATTAGATATTTCATTTGTTTACTTATTATCTTTTATGCATTTTTAATAGCGCATCATTTATTAGTTTGATACCTGTAAAACACGTGTTATTTATTCGTTTTTCATAAAAAAAAATACACGGATTCCTTGGGGGGGGGGGAGCTAATCTCCTCTGCATATGAGCCCCGGAGTGAACCATCGGTCAATTATAGAAGTAGTGTTTTATATATATATATATATACAGTACGACGTACCGGCACCTTTTTAATATCGGGAAACATATATATATATATATATATATATATATATATATATATGGGCAGATAAGATTATAATTCACCAAGGAATAATCGGCCATACATATCAACGAATGTTCGTACATTTAAAAATATTACTAAATTAAAAAAAAATAATAATACATGTAGCAGGAGTTTCAGCTTTGAAGATGGCCTATTTAGCAATTCCCAAGAAAAACTGGGAAGAGGCGCACCAAGGGTAGGGGAGGGGGGGTCCACATTCGAAAGTCCCCCCGAACCCCCAGCTTGAGGGAGCCCCTCCAATTTTTTTTATTTACATTAAATATTTATTACATTATCTCATGGCATGGTGCCGGATGTCTAAATGCAGAGACCCCAAAGAGGCCAAGTCCCCCCGAGCCCCCAAATCCATAAATTCGGCACTGACTGGGAAGTCTCTTTAATCAAACTAAAAAAAAAAAGACACACTGACTTGCATAGACATACATTTAGACATACACCTAGATAGATAGGCTATAGTGAAAAAAGATGACTCAACATGTATCCAGTGTTAATACATTTTCTGCTCTCTCACTTTTACCCCCCACCCACACACCCTCTCCTATTACCTCTTAAAAAAAGCTCCGCTTTTGCTTTGATATCAATTTGAATGATTTCGCTCTTTTTTTACTTATTTCAAGTTTATTATTACATGTATTTAAATTGCAGTTTGTGTAGATACTTAAAATAGAATTATTCTTTTCCTGTTTATTTTCCATTTACCACCAATGGATCTTTCTGTGAATCTCTAACACATAGAGTCATAGCCATACTAGATAGTACGTCTATGCTCTTACCTATCTAAACTGACAGTCACGGTTGTGGGCATGGCCTTGTCTAAAAATAGATGCTTCGTTTGCGGCCGACTGGTCGCTTGTCCTATTTAAAGACGAAGTGGCATACATTGTATTTAAAAAGTAGTTCTTATATTATCCATTAGCTGCTATTCACCATACATGTTTTTCAAGATGTTTTCACTTTCATATTATTTGGTTTGAAAAATTTTGTTTGCTGCATTGCATTAAGGTTAAAATTATTTGAGATAACAAAATTATTAACAAATAAAGTAGTTCAACCAACTCCCCCCCCCCTCAAACTTCACGCCAGCTTAATACGCGCATAAGGGTACTTATTTCTCTAATCTTGTATTGACAATTTGTTTAAACAAATGAATTTTGTTGTTCGCTTTAATTTAAAGTTTAAAGTTTTTTTTTTTTATCTTACCCCTGCTGATTTCACAATTTTAGTAAATTTTCCCCCACATAATATATAACATGACTACAAGTAATAGAGAAAGAGAAAAACACCTAAAAGAAATAGAAAAAAAAGGAAACACATAATGATTTGTAATACACGCTTTGCTAATAAACGGGTATTTGTAAATCTTGCTGTCGCATACCGTCATGTTAATCTTTCATTCGCCATTTTGTTTTTCACCTTGCACACGCTTCTGTCCGGAGTGCACACGACACTCAAACTTTTCATCAAATCAACGTTTAGTCCGTCTGTTTTGCTCTAGATTCTATAAAAAGTTTTTTGTTATGTAAATTTCAAACGAAATTTGACAAAAAACACGTGTTTTTCTAAAATGAATTGGAAATTTTTAGCAATCTTGGTAATAACTTTTGCAACGAAATTAGGTCACATTGCTGAAAGTCAACGTATAGATGTCTATCACGAATTGCTAAACGATGGAAAGACGGACAATAGTATATTATTAACAACCAGTAGAGTTGATCAATTCATTAAAACTTTATTTGATCACTTGACGTGTGAAGCCCAAAATTCAACAAGTGACCTTTGCAACAAGACAATAGTAAGTAACTTTTTGAAAATTACTTCCTTCAAGATTTCTTTTCTCCTCCTTATGTTTCTCCATTTTTTTCCCAACAAACTAAAGTTAAAAAAAAAAAAAATTCAAAAATTCAAAAACAAAAAACAAACAAAACAGAACATATCTAGCAAGTATTTTATTTTAAACCATCATTATATTTTCATTAAACTTTAACTCCATCATATTTTATATTATTATTTAATGTAAATATGAAAAAAAAGTTATTTAAGTAACTATACAGTACTCTATTTTTTAAAAGTGTAGATATACATTTTCATGTTTTTATTTGTTTGTCATAAGAATTAAAAAAAATATTCTTGTGTCATACAAATTGAGGGGCACGGGTACGGGGAAGGAAGGGTGGGGTCTACAGATAAGCTCTAAAATAAAATTGTAAAAAGTGCGCATGCGTAAACTTTGACCTTTGTATTGCATAGAACTTTTTATTTAACCCCTCTCTCTAGCAATGATAATCCTCACCCTCACGACACACTGAGCTTGCTACTATCTAGTTATTATCAATTGCATTTCATTTATAGCTCATAACGTTTTCTTGTGTGTGTGTTTTATTTTTGTTGCTTTTCAAATCTACTATCGCATTACATGATTTTTAGTGATAAAAAAAATTGCGTTGCCACTGTGTCCAAAATAGGTAGCCCAGTTTACAAACATAGATGTAAGAATGAACTCATAAAGAAAAAGAAAAAAGCATTCAAAAAGACAGAAACACACTCTGGCCTAAATGAGTGAAAAAAAGTAAAAGTTCCCTTAGCCCTGGACGGCCATCGGGGCAGATGAAGTGTAGAATTCATCTGTTTCTATAACCTCAGCATATGAAGGGTTTGTGTGGTTAGCACAACGCCCAACCGCCTTTACTTCCCCCCAACTTTAAGTCAGGTACCCATTTAAAGCTGGGTGGACTTGTGGGACGATTTTGAAACACATTTCACCTGGAAAAAATTCCCATGGTTCTCACCGAGGATCGAACCCAGGACTCTCAGGTTGACAGTCGAGTATCTACACCACTCGGCCATTCGTGAGTGAGAATCGACCCTAACCCTCATTGACCAATCTCACAGAACGCCATTAACTTACCCCTCTCTCCCCATCCCCGGCGCAAGGGGAGAAACGTATCTACAAAAAAAGAAGGTAAGTCATTCCACCATACTGGCTTGTTTCCCTCCCCTCCTCTCTTTCTCTCTCTTGGAGGCTCACCTTGCTCTGTCCAGGCTGTTGGCCGTGAAGGGTGACCTTTCAATGCTTTCATCATCAGCTGGGCGTGTTACATGTTTTTAAGGTGATCCGTGTGTCTCGCCTGCCACTTCAGATGACATGTATTTTGTAGAGATGTTCCAAGTACTTACCGTACGTGTACTAAAAGTGCAAATGCGAGTACACATACAAGTGCGCAGGTTTTTTTTTTTAATTCTAAATAAGACTGCGAGTACACAATACCCCAAGGTGCAAGTACGGGAACAAATGCTTAAAAAAAAAATGAAGGCGAGTCCAGCACCAAGTACCAGATCTGTGATATTATGTTGTATTATCAACTAACGACCATCTGTTGTTACATGTAATATCTTAATCAGTATTTTTCGGTATTTGGTTGAGTCAGTTTCATGTAATGTATAGTGTTTCGTGTAACTTTTCGCAGCACAAACGTCGTTAAGGTAGAACACTGCATGTTTTTTATTTATTTATTATAGGAAGGCCACTGGTACTGTCTCCTCTTGTTGCTTTCTTTTAAGAATGGCCTCAGTGGTGTTCTTATTTCAAGTCCGTGTACTGATTTGTGTGCTCTCAATGATAAACAAGTGCTACACAAGCGTCTTCGTGTCAAATCGGTCATCATCCGGTCTTACCAAGAATCAGACTTTATATGATGGATGTTCTTTTCTAAATTATCGATGTTTATTAGGTCCATGTTGCGAGTCTGAACATATGCTAAATGTGTGTCTCCAAGGCCGAAGCCAGAATTTTTTTTTTAGTTAGGGGGGGGGTGCGGTTTGGGGGGGAGAGGGGGCTGTGCGGAGATATAAGAAAAAATTGGAACACAATGATAAAGAAGTGTATTTTATAATAGAATTTAATTTTTAGAAATAATTTGGGGGAGGGGGGCTGCAGACCCCCCCCCCCTCTGGCTACGGCCTTGTGTGTCTCCGTTTTTTTTCGGATAATTTTCCTATAACTTTTTATTTTTTGTGCTCTTCTATCTCGCCTTTGATAGTTTTGAACATAATTAAAACGATGCTAATTGTAAAAAAAAAAAGAAAATTAAGAACAATAAAGCATCTGTTTTTGTAATGTTTTACCGTAATAGTGTGTAGATTGACCTATTGATGCCTACATGGTCTAGGTACTTGCGGTTTCTGCTATGGTAAGGACTTAGTGAGGATGCTGCAAACCAAATAAAATGGTCACAAAATTGTAACTGGGTCAACAGCTGCGTGGGGAAGTTGTTTTTTTTTGCGTCTTTTACAACCGCACATGGCGCCGAGCTCAAGATGGCGCTAACATTTTAATTCGCACAGGTAGCCACAATGGCTAGCTACGGCTATGGTCAAACTTTCCCCTTTTTAAGGACATCTTAGGAACGCATTAATCCGTCCATCTCAGGCGGCATTAGAAGTGCACGGGGGTCAAAGTTGAGTGTTATATGCGGGGCCTGGAATTAACCGTTAGGTTGGCTTAACAACAACAACAACAATAACAGTAACAACAAAATCCAAGCGAGGTTGCCCCAGTTTACAGTTCACACTACTTAGTGTCGCGACATTGTCCAGGTACTTCATTATAGTAAACTGTTGTCGAGGATTGGGGGGGGGGCGGGGCAGGGAAGGGGGGCAATACACAGGTTCTCACACTGCTGGCGAGACGACCGCCTGTAATAGGGCAATGTTGACAACGTTCATACACATTAGTCTTGAACATTGGCGATGGTGTCAATCGCTTGTGTAAATGTAAATCATTTCAATGGTTTCAGCAAGTAGTACTTTATTGGAAACATTTTTTTTAATTATCATTTTTTTTTTGTTAGTAATACCCATTATCCACACCTACTACACCAGCGGTCGGGGAAATTTTTTAATCATTACCCCAAAATATTTTTAGTTAAGTTGGTATTACCCCATAGCAAATTAAAAATATATACTTTTTACTCAGTCATTTTTACCCCCAAGAATTTCATTTTTACCCCATTTGGAGCATTTTACCCCGGTTCCCCGACCGCTGCACTACACACATCCACTATCCACACCCACATCAAACACAACATTCAAAACAACTCTCAAGATATATTCAATAATTTTATATTGAATAGGAAAACTATTCAATCTATCCATTCATCCATCCATCCATCCATCTATCTATCTATCTATCTATCTATCTATCTATCTATCTATCTATCTATCTATCTATCTATCTATCTATCTATCTATCTATCTATCTATCTATCTATCTATCTATCTATCTATCTATCTATCTATCTATCTATCTATCTATCTATCTATCTATCTATCTATCTATCTATCTATCTATCTATCTATCTATCTATCTATCTGTCCGTCTGTCTATCTGTCTGTCTATCTGTCTGTTTGCCCCCCCTCCCTTTTACCCTCACCTTTAAAATGTTCGAAAATCGAGGGGGGGGGTCGTTTGTACAGTAGAGTGTGCTCATACCAGTGCCAGACCGACTGACACCTTTAAGACGAACTTAGGATTGTCAGGCCCTGGTTCTTGTCTTCGTCTACATTCTGTAACCCTATTTGATTTATGCTCTCTAACACCACTGAAGTTTGTTTTCATAGCACTTTATCCCTAAACAGGTGGGTTGAAGCCGCAGCACCCCCCCTTCCTTTCCCTCCCAAATAAAAAACGATGTATGTATTATTTTTCTTCTCAGTGGTAAAGAGATTGTCTCAATTAACTTTCTCTAAACATTCAGATATTTCTTTTTTGATATACTTTTAAGTGTATTCTAAATGAAATGTTTATACAACTGAATCATCAGTATCCATTTGCATTTCTGGTACACGGTTCAAGTCAACAAACATAGGCAAACAAACAAACAAAAACTGCTTCTAAGAACACGGGACATAGTTATTTTTTTTTTTTGCTTTCCAGTTAATCGACGATAACATACTATTTACAGCCATAGCCTACATGAACTTTAAAAAAGAAAATTCGTGTAGTGATTGCACAGAACAAGTCGTTGATGGGGAATAAAGACGGAAAGGAAACTGTACCATTTCCTTTTAACTCCTAATATATCAAGGGGATTTGTAGGTGTGGAACAATGATCTTTGTTGATGCGAGACATTGATCTTTGTTGATAAGAGACATTGATCTTTGTTGATATGAGACAAAGATATTTATTGATATGAGACAATGATATTTGTTGATATGAGACATTGATCGTTGTTGATATGAGACAATGATATTTGTTGATATGAGACAATGATATTTGTTGATATGAGACAATGATCCTTGTCGATGTGATACAATGATATTTGTTGATGCGAGACAATGATATTAGTTGATATGAGACATTGATCTTTGTTGATGTGAGACAATGATATTTGTTTATATGAGACATTGATCTTTGTTGATATGAGACAATGATATTTGTTGATATGATACAATGATTTTTGTGGATGTAAGACATTTTTTATATGAGACAATGATCTCTGTTGATGCGAGACAATGATCTTTGTTGATGCGAGACATTGATCTTTGTTGATATGAGACATTGATCTTTGTTGATATGAGACAATGATATTTATTGATATGAGAGAATGATATTTGTTGATATGAGACATTGATCTTTGTTGATATGAGACAATGATATTTATTGATATGAGACAATGATATTTGTTGATATGAGACATTGATCTTTGTTGATATGAGACAATGATATTTGTTGATATGAGACAATGATATTTGTTGATATGAGACAATGATCCTTGTCGATGTGATACAATGATATTTGTTGATGCGAGACAATGATATTAGTTGATATGAGACATTGATATTTGTTGATATGATACAATGATTTTTGTGGATGTAAGACATTTTTTATATGAGACAATGATCTTTGTTGATATGAGACAATGATCTTTAAGGATGTAAGACATTTTTTATATGAGACAATGATCTAAATGATCAAGTTATAGCCTAGAGTTCCCAAATTTTTTTTGGGTGGGGGAGGGAGGGGGGGGTCTCCCAAAAATTGTCAAAGTGAGCATTTGTCACATTTGCTTAAATAATTGGCACTGACATACCATATCTGGACTTATAAAGGGCCCCATATCTCAAATAGCTTCACGCCTGATCAAGTCTAAATCCGGCCCTGCTTGTAGGGGGCCCCTGTTGCTTCATATGAGGGGGCCTAGGTGATGGACAGTTTGTCTATCAATAAGAACTACTCTGACCATAAGTAAGGTCTAGGTCAAATACAAAATTATAGTGTGTGTGTGTGTGTGTGGGGGGGTTTCCTAAACTTTAGTTCTTTTTAGGGCCCTACCTTTTCTTATGTGTCAATGAAAATCGTTCTATCGAAAAGAAAATATTTATGTATATCGTACACTCAAAATTATTATTAATTATTGATGTTAGTTTATCATTTAATGACTATAAAGTAATTATTTTTTGCAGGAATTTGTAATGCCATGCGGTCCTTACTTTAGAAGGGGCTCTAAGTGATGGATCAGTTTGTCAATGAGGAGCCAGGGACAAAACGCATCTTGCAATTATTATTTCGCCTTATATCTCCCCAGTGTTTCAACACTACAGATCTGTTGAGTTTGATGTCCAGTGCCAACACCTCGGAAGTGTCAAGGGATCACTTCACCGACATTTCGTTGTTGATGGTGTATTACGTTCACCATATTGATTCTGTGTGTCATAAAAGAGTTGACATCTCTAACTCCACACTGTATGACGCTCGGACATTTATTAAAAAATTTGACATCTACAAAATATGGCTTGCAAGACTTTATCACGACCCTGAAGGTAAGTCTTATGCTTTAAGTTATCGCTAGTATGTAGTGTAGAATCCCTTGTATGTATCGTTGATAGGTAATGTAGAATCTCTGGTACGTACTGTAGAATCTCTGGTACGTAATGTAGAATCGCTGGTATGCAGAGCTCAATTTACCGCCAGTAAAATTTAACCACAACATATTTGGAGAGTAAATCATACCGTAACAGGTATTTTGCACTCTTATCTTACTTGTAATTTATAATAAATACGTTCGTACTGAAACTTGTGCACGTACTTGCTTATTTGGTACTTGTGGTTGTAATAGTGCCTTGGATACTGCACTTGCATGGTCAGTACTTGGACAATTAGAATGGGGATGTGCTGTGAATTGGGGAAAATGGTGATTAGTTATAATGACAAGAAAGTGTCAGTTTGTTAATTAACATATACTTTGTTTGTTTCTCAAGCCACACATGAAAGATGTACATCACAACCATTCTGAGTCGGACAGTGAATTAAGTTCAGTATCTCACCTGGTCATTAAGGAAAAGGTAACACAATCTATCTGTCTGCACATCCACCCTTTGCTTGCTCACTTGCCTGCCTGGATGTATGTCTGTTTGTTTTTGTCTTATTAATTACATTATCTAAATATCAACAATACCTTTCAAACACATATTCAATATAGACCAATATATTTAAAACTGTAAACATTTTTTACATTTTAATAAAAAAAAACAAGCAAAAATTAAGCCTGTAAAAACTGGACGTTTAAGAGCATTTTCATGTATAAATAGAGAGGGAAGTAAGTCATGTTTAATAACTGTTACAAAAATAAATAATGATTACGCCCCTTTGTTTAGCTTATAATCTATATATAATATATAAGCCCTTTATGAACCCTGAAGCCCGGCCCTGAGAGGTCCTATCGCAAAATGAACTTTTGATGTACACATGGCAGGCCAAGACCTACAAAAAGATATATACATCATGGGTCTAGGACTTATGGTTGCTGAGATATAGGGCGCTCCTTTGTTAATATAGCTTATATAGTAAAAAACGGTACATAATAAGTCCCCTTTTTCGGCCCTCAGAGGTCCTATCGCGAAATGGACTTATGATGCACACATGGCAGGCCAAGACCTACAAAATGATATATACATCATGGGTCTAGGACTTATGGTTGTTGAGATCTAGGGTGATGACAGACAGACAGACAAAACGGGGACAATTTTCACATTAAAAAAAAACAATGTATCTTTCAGTGTCTAAGTGAAGATGCCATCATCTATTACATGAATTCAGTCGAGGTCTTGGATGTTGGCCAGCTGGCTTCCATTATCTCCTACATGATTTATGCTGGTAATTATTACTTACCCATTCTACATTGGCCAAATAAAAACTTAATTAAATCTGCTGTTTGTATCTCATATATCATCAGTGAGTCTCAAAGTTTGGGTCATGAGTGAATTTTAGTTGGATCGTGAAAAATTAAAACTTATAATTAAAGGATCGATCATTTTTCAATCCTTTATTACAACTTTTTTTTTTGTTTATTACAACACTAAAAAGCAGTTAATCAACAAATCAAAAATGGGAAATCCATGTGTACACACAATCTATTGTCCTTTTATGCTCTTTCTTTTATTTAGATTTTTTTTATTCAGGTGAGCTTTAAAATCTCACAAAAAAGTCTTCTTCATAGTGGTTCATTAAAACAAAACTGTTGTCATTGAGTCACGAAGCATTACAGTTTGAGAGCCACTGTCTTATATAATGTGTACTGAAGTCAAGCAAAAAAGAAATTAATTCATTTAATGCAATGGTAGAATTCTTTCCCTTAGAGTTTGAAATACAGGACACTTGTCTCCTGCTACCAAAGAAAGATGCTTTTGTGAAAGAAATTTTGAATATATTTGGAAATGGCACAGTCTTAAATATGGAAGGTGAGCACTGATTTAACAGTCATGTTAGACTTTATCATTAAAATTACAAGCTAAATTAAAAATTTCCCTAATTAGCCCATTAAGACACAAGTGCATTTGAAGTAATGTTCACCTGTTTGTAGTCATTTAACTTTGAACTTGTATTGCTTTCATATATGAATGCCAGGTACTCATTTTAAGCTTAAATAATTTACCAAGACTTGGGGAAAACCTCTAGCCTCACCTGGGTTTGAGCCCAGGACTTATAGGCTCAGATGTGAGCTCTACCCTAAAGCTGTCTTTTCCCCGCCTGTTAAAATTATATTTTGCAAAATACTCCCACAAATAAAATTAGTCTAAATACTTGTTTAAAAACACCAATTGAAACAAGTTAATTTAATGCTCAGGTGGGGGGGGGGTGTTAGATGGATGTGTGATGTAAGCATTTAGCTGTCTGCATGACGATCCCTGGATTTTTTTCATGTCTCAGTGAAAGTTCCAAAGTCAACTCAGATTAAATGGGTGGCTGATATAAGTTGGGGAAGTGTGTGCATTGATTCAGTCACCTGTGATGCCTCCATTGTAAATGCACTCTCAGCAATAATGAGGATTTAAGAAAGGCGCTTTAACTAAATAACTCAAATATTTGTGTTACCCATTAAAGAAAGTTTGTTGTCTAGTAAGCTTGAAATTCAAACACCGATTGACAACCAAGTTCATTTTATTTTTTAATTTATTTGCTTAGTTTAAAAAATTGTTTTCATATGTAACATATACCATTTCATTGTGATATGGAATTTAGTCTTTTTAACATTAGTCTATCTTTAAATGTTGAATATTGTAATATGGATTGACTGACTAATACAAAAATATGTCACCTTTTAAATTTGAAACTTGGCGACAGCCAAGTAAATTTGATTTATAATTTCTTTGCTTTGTTTTAATAAATTATATTAACCCATACTCCACACTGGACTGTTGAGTTAAACCCAGAACTTTCTAGTTTAAACTTTGCAACTTAGAGAGGTTTAAAATTGGGACTTTTTTCTTAAGAATGACATTTTTCAAAAGATGAAGTAACAATCCTATGTTTGTCATTCCTTAAAACTTGACATGAAAATCTGAGCTGTCAAATTAGCAAAATGTTAATGCAAGTTGTTGAGCCTTAATTTTAAAAATTTCAAAGGTGCATGAAAATGAAAGAATTGAAAAAAAAATGGTGTAAAATGGCCATTCCTTTTTTTCAGTTCTTTTTCTACCATACTTTTCAGTAATTTTTGAGTGCAAATAATCTATTGATATCCCTTTAAAATACTTTTGAAACCTTTTTTGAAATAGCATGTATGTGTTATATTTCATGACAAGTTTTTTTTTGCCCTCAATGTGGCCCTGTCAGAAGTCTTTTATTAATCCTTTGGTTTATAGGATCTAATCTTACATTTTAAAAAAATGCTTTGGTAATCATATAAGAAAAAAAATTCAATACTTAAAAAAACATTTTTATTTTTTTTTTCAGGACTGCAAAGCTTGATGGAACTTCTTGATATTCTGCCGGCATCTAATCCATCTTCTGATTCTGAACACAATCATGATCACAGAAAAAAACGAAGCATAAAAGATTCCAGTGAATCAGTGTTAGCAAATATTTTGAGTAGAAGATCTAAAAGACAAACAGCACCTGTAAGGATTATTTACATTATATTCCAACTAGCTAGGAATCATTAAATTTTCCTTTTCAAAACTTTTGTTTAAAAAAGGATGATTCTGTATGATCTGCTGAGGGGACGGATGGTCGTGCGGTAACGTGCTCGACTGTCGACCTGAAGGTACCTGGTTCGATCTCCGGTGAGGACCAAGGAAATTTTTCAGGTCTTGGCTCAAGTTCCCGATATATCTCCCGTGGTGCCTCCATGGCCATTGCACTATCGGCTATGGTGGGGATGAAAGAAGGGCACCATAAAACCGTCCCATTAGTGGTTTATAGGATCTAAGGGATTTCATCTCATCCTTACAGGGACTTTACACGTATGATCTGCTGGCAATTGAAGAATGTTATACAGCCAACCAGTTATTAGCTCTATATAATTCTGTATGATCTGCAGGCAATTAAAGAATGTTATACAGCCAACCAGTTATTAGCTCTATATAATTCTGTATGATCTGCAGGCAATTAAAGAATGTTATACAGCCAACCAGTTATTAGCTCTATATAATTCTGTATGATCTGCAGGCAATTAAAGAATGTTATACAGCCAATCAGTTATTAGCTTTATATGATTCTGTGGATGGTGCTGATCAAGCTCAGTTTGAACAACTTTGTCCTGCATTACTACATCAAAAGTTGTACGGAGTCTGTAAACAGACAGCTGAAAGTTTAAGTATTACTGATGCAGAAAGTAAGTCTAAAATGTACAAGATTCTTTACACATTTTAGATTTTTACCTAATTTTTTGGATAGAAAACTTTAAAATGTACTTTGCATATTTTTTTCAAATGAAAGACAACAATAAATAAGAAATTTCAAATGATAAGAAAAAATATAACAAATAAATGTGGCAATTTTTAAATTGCTTTAAGCTTAATTATTATTTACTTTGCACTGTTAAAAATAATCATTTTTTGATAACTTAATATACATGTATATATCATCTTTGGCTTCTGAGTGATTTAAGCAAATATTATTATTACTCCGGTTCTTATGTTTAGTTATTTAAGTTATATTTAATTTTGTATTTGATTTTTTAGAATATGGCTATGGAACCCTGGCAGTTCTTATAATCTGTTTATGTTCCATTCTTGGCTTGATCATTGTGCCGTGTGCCTCTAGGAAAGTCTACAACTCTATATTGGCCTCATTTTTAGGATTAGCTGTTGGAACACTTTTTGCCGATGCTATATTGCACCTTATACCTATGGTATCTATTTAATCTATCCACTATAATTGATTGAATGAAACAAATGAAAGCAAATTGTAAATGTGTAACGTTATTAATTTTATAACTGACTTTAATTATGTCATGCAGTGCTTCTATTTTTATGTTTGATTTGAGGTGTTCTCTGGAGGCGTTTATTGCGTGTCATTTACTCTCAAATACAATCAATCAATAATGTAGCAGAGTCAATCACGATTCAAATTCTTTCATAATAAATTAAACCTAACTGGATCTACACTGTCCCTAAAGATGTGTAGGCTAATAGTATAAAATATAATTCAAACACAACTGCACAATGAAACACTTCTTTGTCTATGCTGTAAATCATCTTAGCTAGCTCCCATTTCTAATCGTCTCTTCACTTTCTGCCCTAATTTGCTATTATGGTATGCGGTTCTTCTTCAGTCTTATTGTCTCCTCTCTGTCTTGAAAACTAACTTAAATCTTTTTATATTAGTAAATTAAGCCGTCCCATGATGCTAAGACTCCAATTCTTCTGATTCGCTAACAAAACAGTATTGCTCCCCCTTTGACACCTGAGACAAAGACCGATGTCTAATAGATCTAACTTAATAAACTGCTTTTCAACTTGGTTCACTATAAACTATAGAATCTGACTGTTGAGTCACTGTTGACCTTTCTGTACTAACTAAGATTTTAACCTTGAACGTGTAATTGAACTAAATATATAAATGTGAGCCTGGCCGTCTGATTTTTCGAACTGGTTAATTAAATGGAATGGTTGCATTGGCGGATCAAGGAGGGGGCGACCTGGCCTCGCCCTCCCCCTATGATTCCGACCCTTCTAATGTCTAGACCCTTTTTCTCTGCTGCTGCTCGAAATATAACGTTTTTACAAAGCCACGCCCCCCCCCCTATTCTAATTTTCTGGATCCGCCCCTGGGTTGTATAGCTATACTGAAATCTATCATTACAAAATGTTTTGCTATGGTTTTTTTCCCTCTTATTCACTAGTGTTATTAGAGAGGTTTGAATTGAATTGTTTAGATGTAATGATGCATTTAGTGGGATGGATGGCAGAGTGGTGTAGATGCTCAACTGCAATCTAAGAGTCCTGTATTCGCGCCTTGGTGAGAACCAAGGACATTTTTCTAGGTGCTAATGAAAATTGGTTTAAGTCCCACATGTCCACCCAGCTTTAAACGGGTACCTGACTTAGGTTAGGGAAGTAAAGGCGGCTGGGCTAACCACACACTCTACATTTCATCTGTCCTTATAGCCCATTAGGGTTAAGGGAACTATACTTAATGATGTATTTAAAAGACCATGGAAAGAAAATATTATTCAATAACTTTTAAAATTTGAAAAAAAAAATATGTCAATAATTAATATTTTACATTTCCTAAATGTTTGATTTTCAACGTGCAATTATTTTTTTTAATACAGGCAATGGGTATCCATGATCATGGTGAAGAGGGTCATGCACATGAAGATGCCAGTGAAATAATTGTTGAGGATTATGTTAAATATGGATTAGCAATAATTGGAGGTAAGTGAAATATTTTAAATATTTTTGGAATCATAAATTTAAAACCTTTTGTACTTTTTATTTAGCAAATTTTAAGAAACTCTGGTCTAACTTTGTGCTCTTCTTTTAGGATTGTATGTTTTTTATATTCTGGAGTTACTTATGGAAAATCTTGGCCATCATTCTGTAAGTCATAATTATACATTATGATTAAGTTTATTGACAATTAGCTTACTTTTGCATGATATCTTGTGTACATAAAAACAATTACACAGTGTTATTTTTAATCTTTGTTCAACAAATTAATTATATTTATTTTTTACTGAAAGCAATATTAATAAAAAAAAACTTAATCATATCAACACATAAGAACAGAGTGATATTAAAAATAAAAGCACTAGTTGACTCAATAAGTATGAGATATTTATGATATTAAAAACCACTTTTGGAAGGTCTATGTGTTGTGTTCTTTCTTCAACCCCAGCTTGCCTAGTGTGTATTGGGTATTTGGACACAACAGATGACATAGAATTGATGATTGGATTTTTTCATGATTTGAAGCTGTAGTAACTTGCATCACTACTAATAATGTCAAAGTCATAGTAAACAGAAATCCTTAAAATTAAATTTTATGTTACAATTATTGCTCTGTATATTACCTATTATAAATAACCGTTAAATAGATGAAGAAATTTGTTCTAAATTTTTAAAAAATTAGTGCAACTTCATTTTCAAATGAATTTTAAGAATTATGATATATATATTTCCATTTGTTGGCAAATATTCTTTAATAATTTATGAGCTCAATAGTTCAATGAATAGTACATCCACCTGCTAATTTAAAGTCTGGATCTTATTTTGAGAAAATGCTGCAGAAAAAAAAATAAATAAAAAATCAAACATGTGAAAAAAAGCTAAGGAAGCGATATCTGCATTTTATTGATAAAGAATGTTTGCCTTCTTTGATTATTTAGCATAGCCATGATGAGCACTGCCATAGTGAACATAATGATAATAAGAACAGTTATCAAATTTCTGAAGCATCTACTGAAAATTCTAAAACTGTAAGCAATACTTTAATTTCTTAAGTATCAGAAAAGAAGAAAAGAAAAAAAAGGAATGCATGTGAGAAAGTTCAAACATGACCAAATTTTTTTCACATCTTTTTCATCAATGCCATAAAGCCTTGATTACAAGTGAAAATTTAAACAGGGATTTAAATAAAAAAATATTTCTTTGATCCCATTTACAAAGCAAATTACTTTTGTGGAATTTTTTTTTTTAGTTCTGTATTCCTTTTTTTTTGTTGCTATATTTGAGTTTTATTTTGTTATCAAAGGGAATCTAATTTTTAAAAAAGTCTAAGTATCTCAATATTAAAAGAAATTTAAAAAAAATATTAATGCATAGTTCTTTTGTTTTGTATATATGACCACACATTTTAGCATTAACAGAATTTCAATAGAACTACATTTATACAGTATTTCAATAGAACTACATTTATAAATTATTACAATAGAACTACAGTTAATATTCAATTATTAGGCCTGTGTAACAGGGCAACAAATAGAAACTATTTTGGTTTCTATTTAGTTAATATTCAGTGTGTAAATTCTCATTTAATACATTTTTATTTTAATTAGAAATACCAAAGTGAACAAGAAGCTATCGAAAAACCCAAAAAAGGTATATATTTTTTCAAGCAATGACAACCTTAAAAAAAAAAAGCCATACAAACTAACATTTTGAAATTAATAAAGGTAATATTCATCCTGCAGGTGTAACGCCATTGGCTGTTATGATTATACTTGGTGACGGGCTTCACAACTTAGCTGATGGTCTTGCTATTGGTGCTGCTTTTACTGGAAGTCTATCTGTGGGTGTTGGCACATCCATTGCAATTTTTTGCCATGAGCTACCTCATGAATTAGGTAAACAATAGAGTAGTTTATTCTTATATTTTTTTTTTAATCTTTTTTGTTTATCTTTCATTTCTGTGTTAGCTTTTTCATGATTTAGCAAGTAAAACCATATATTGATTACTCCTTTTTAAATTTCATTCTAAGGACATAATGATACAAATACTTCACTTTTATCAAACCAAATAATTTTTGTGCATGCTTTTATTTTCTACCAAAAACACTATAAAATAATTTTTTTTTTAAATAACAATGTAACCTTATCTATTTACTTTTTTTTTTCTAAAATTTTGAGGTGATGTAATTTTAATAAATAAGTAATACTTTTTCAAATAACTATATATATATAAATGTAGCATCTTACTCATTATGTTATATTTACTAACTCAACCTTTTTTGTAGCATTCTGTGATTTCCATGTTGACCAACATCAGACAGTGGTGCCAGGCCCGTAGCCAGAGGGGGGCTAGGGGGGCTGAGCCCCCCAGTGCATGACCTGAGCCCCCCCGTGCATGCTTTGAGTTTTTTGACAAAATTTTAATAATAACGGCTATAAAACATCAATCATTTTGTTTAATAAATCAATAATAATAAAAACTTAAAAGTTTATATTTTGGCAATCATTCAGGCTATTTATATATACTTACATATATAGCTTATCTAATTGTGGGCATAAAAGATTGAATCTTATTGAAGTTCACTTCTGGGTATTTTGGGCAGCATTGACATTTGGGGCTTCAACAGCCGTGTGTGAGAACAGTTTCTCAACCCTCACACGAATGCTCACCCCATATCGCAGATCAATGTTACAAAAGCGTCTAAGCAATCTTTTCCTGCTTGCATTTGAAAAATATTTAACAGACAATCTGAATGCACAAGCATTTTTAGGTAAATTCAGTGCAAAACCCAAGCCCGTAGCCAGGTCGAAGTAAGCAGGGAGGCACCAATACCCAGCAAGGGGGCACCTTTTACTTTTTTTTTTCCTCTTTTTCTTCTTTTTTAAGTAGGGGGGGCACTCCACACATAGCGGAAGGGGCACGGCCCTCCAGTGCCCCGCTTGGCTAAGGGGTTGGCTAAACCACAAAGTTTGCAAATTTGAAACATATAATAATATAAGTTCGCAACAAGTGCCGACGAGTGGGGGGGGCAGGGGGGCCAATGCCCAGGGGCCCGGCGAGTTTTAGGGACCCAAACTGAGCTGGCCAATCAACTTTTTAAAATATTAATATCAGCCCAGGGGCCCGAAATTTCTGTCGATGGGCTTGTTCGCAACCTTGTAATAGTTTTATATATTGATATCTTCTGAGGACAACTAGCAACTTAAATAAGTTAATAAAATAACATTGGCTTCTGACTTCATTTTTATACATATGTATAATAAAATAATAAAGTTCAAACTCCGTGATTTCTGAGTGATGTTATTTTATTTGCAAATTTACTTTTTAGCAGAATTAATTTTATTTTAAATTGAATAATTGCGACTGTTTTTGATGATAGATTTGTTCTTTGTTTTCAATATTTTATAAGAAATATCACACAAATAGCTAAGCTTTATTCATGCATCTTTGTCGTTCTTCCCGGATTGTACGTTAAATAAACAGTATAATAATATAAATCAGGTATCTATTATGTAACAATTGTGTAGCAGAACTATTGGTCAATTTATTTATAACAGGAATCAGAAATTGCTCAGCCTCAATAAATGTTTATCATTAAAACTCTTTACTATTTAAATTATTTTTAACAAAACTGCAACATGCCATGCATTATTTAAAAGTAGTTAAAATTATATATTTCTAATTAATAGCTAAACAATCGGTACTAAAATGCACCATTCCAGATATAGAACTGCAAAAAATTTCTTGGGGAGGGGACTCACTGAGAAACCCCTCCTCTGCGTTCGAAAGCTTTCGGCGCTTCGCGCCTACATTTCCGCCCCCCCCCCGAACATTTCTTCAACCCCACCAGGGGTGGATTTAGGGGGAGGAGATGGGGGGCCCATGCCCCCCCCCCCCCGTTATCGCAATTTTATGTAATACATCATTAAATTATCGAAATAAGTTTTGTTTTAAGACCAATTTTCAACAATGAAAACAGTTTTGCCCCCCCCCCCCCGTCAAAGTTGTCTAGATCCGCCCCGATCATTTCTTCGGCACCTCCCCTCCCACGAAAAAAATTTCTTCGCCCTCTCGAAAATGTCTTCAGCCCCCCCCCCCTTAATCCAATATTCCTGGCTACGGGCCTGAGTGGTGCTTCTTAGCTCCGAAATAAATGATATACACAGATATTCAGTTGTAAACTTCATTCAATATGTAATTTAGACATAATTTTTATTTTAAGATGAAACAAGAAATGAGGAATAATCAGACCATTGATAATGGGATTACATCTCAATGCAAAATTTTTAAGCAAAAGAGAAAAAGAAACACTATCATGATACTTACTCCTTATACACCTAGTTGAACCAGTTGTACCAGTTGTATTTTCAAAACCTGAAATTGAATGCAACTAAAAATTAGTGTAACATTTCTGACTAGTTCTTACCATCTCACGATTGTTATGCATGTACATGTATATTTAACAGGTGATTTTGCAGTTCTGGTTCAATCAGGAATGAGTGTAAAGAAGGCCCTGGGCCTGAACTTTATATCAGCACTGACAGCATTTGTAGGCCTGTATATTGGTTTGGGCGTGTCTTCCAATGATGTTGTCAGATCCTGGATATTTGCTGTCACTGCTGGAATGTTTATATACATCGCTCTCGTAGATTTGGTGTGTAGAATTTATTTGTAATTTCTGTAACACATGTTAAGTAAAAAAAAAAAAGTACTTTATTTAAATAATAATTTTAATACTGTGATGTAAATTTTGATTTGTATTTCTTTAAAAGATGACATGGCCAAATATGATATTTAATGTATTTTGTTTACTATACTTAGAGTAATGATATTTTTCTTTTTTTTTTTTGTTGTAGATGCCTATTCTAATAAAAAGCAAGAGTCCACTGAATTTGGTTTTGAACAATCTAGGAATTCTCACTGGAATAGCTATCATGCTAATAATAGCAATATTTGAGGAGCATATAAAAATATAATCTTGTTAAGCAAAGTTATAAATATGCAGTTATTTTTAATCTGAAGACCTGTCACTTTCATTAAAGCATTTCAATGACTTAATCTTAGTTATGAAATTGTTTGACTATATATTTTTAAACATGTATAGTTTTTTTTATCAGAATTCGACATAATGATTTGGCTATTATTTTTATACATTTCAATTGTTACATAACCTAGATTTTTTTTTCTAAGGAGAGCATCTTGTTAAATTATTTATTATTGTTTTAATGTTTTATTAGAAATAATTTCTATTAACACCCTAAAAAAGCTCAAACAAACATCTACTACAATTATATATGTCCTTTCAAACACTAATAATCATAATACGTGTGCATGTATAAATAAAAATATGCTTCTTGTATTAAAACTTAAATACCTTGACAAGGACACAATTCAAAAAATAGAACTTACAATTAAAGAGCCTGAACAATGACAGAAATATTATTCGATTCTTATTTTGTTTCAATTTAAAAGATCATAATTAAATCCATAGCACATTATTGTGTTATTGAAGGGAAGGTGAGTGCCACATGTCTTTCATAAGTAGTAGAAAGATGGTCTTGACATCCACACACTTAAGTTAGATAGTCTCTAATGAACCATAAAAACAGTCCAATATTAACAATTATCACCACAACATAGAAATGATTTAATATTTGAATAGGCATGAATAAGTTATGGCATCATTTTGGGAAAGCTCTCGGCTTGACATAAGATTTTTTTTTTTTTTAAGCCATGATATTTCAACTGAAATGCTGTGTTTTGGTCCCTTACCTCTGAGTAAGTGGAAACCCTATCCTTTTTTTAGCAGGCCAAGCACACATATAATATTTATAAAAAATGTAAGGTCTTTGTTGGCATGCTAGTTGTATTTGGATAGTTTCTGGTGAAGAGGTGTGAGAAGAGTTTCATAAAAAATTGTTTTGTTAGAGATTTAGTAGAAGCATTTATCATTGCCTAATGATTTGTTATTGCACAAGAAATGTATCCATAATACTATTTAAGTGATATCTAACACTGAATGATACACATGTTTTATTTGAGTTAAATAATGATTGATTAATTATAATATATCCCAGATGTAGTCTGTTTATTTGAACTAATAGTGTCTGGCGAAGTGTTCATGAATAATTTGATATAAAAATGGAGAGTTTAATTTATCAATGAAATTATTTAAAAACAAAAAGGTTAATGAAATAGCCATAAGAGAGCAAAATCTTTTCAAAAGTACAAGTTGATAAAGTTTAAAATATAAAATAGTACTAGTTAAATAAACTTTAAAAAGATACATTTCTAATTATTTTGGGAAAGAATAATTGAAATTCCTTTCAATGTGAGATATTATTTGCAATATTTGTCAAATATTACTTAAAATAATCTCTACACTTTTTTTTTAATTAAATATATTTGATAATTTAACCTATTTTCTAGAATTGATAATTATGAATAGAAAGATAATTTCAGAAGAGTTCACTTGCTTTAGATCTCGAAAGATCAAGTGAAAAATTTATTTCAATAATAGAAATTTTATAGTATTTTAATGTAAGCAATCCAACTCTGGGGTATCTATCTATCTTTAAAATCATTGTTTCATTTAGCCTTTTTGTTATAAACAATTTTATGGTTATGATTTTACCTCTATAACCTTGATGTTTTATAATCTTTATATTTATTTAGCAGATTACTCCATGACTGCTTATTTATTGCAAATGAAGTTTTCTGTTTGCTATAAATGAAAATTTAAAAAATGTAAATATCCAGAAAATCTGTTATATTTTCAAATTTTGTGAGTTTGTTTGAATATAAATTAAATTTCTTGAAAATATTCTCCAGTATGTTTGTTATTTTAATTCAGTGTGCTCTTAAAAGTTTTTTTTTATTGCACTGCCTACATTTTTAAACTTTGCAAAACGTTAAATGTCATCTTCCACGTAGGGCTACAATTCTTTTTTTTTTTTTTTAAAGACAATCAATTGCTCATATTGTAATCTTAGTTGGGGATCACATTGGCCTAGTCCAGTGGTCGGTAAACTTATCAGCCAAAGGGCCAAATATGAACATTACCACAATTAAAAAAAAATTGGGAGCCAAATCTCATTGTTTAGTAAACGTTTTTTACACTAAATAAGTAGTACAGTAAATAAGTTGTATAGTAAATAAAACTAAATGCCAGAGCCGCACTAAAGGAGCCAAAGAGCCACATGCAGTTCCGGAGCCGCACTTTGCCGACAACTGGCCTAGTCTAATTAATTAAAAAAAACTTCTATTAAAATGGTCAAAACGGGGAGATAGTCCTGTTACATTCGTTAATCTGTTGCAGCTATTTACAGAGTATTTTCCCCTATTTTTCATTTTTTTAGAAAAAATATTAACAGCTAAAGTCATCATTAGTAATCTAAAATTAATATTATAATTTCTAAAAGAATAAAAAAAATTGATACCTTTTAAACTTTGACATAAAACTAAATTTGATATTTTTTTTACAGCTATATAGTGATGGTTCATTGATTATTTGTTTATACACTATTCAGGCCCGTAGCCAGAGGGGGGCTGGGGGGCTGCGCCCCCGTGCATGACTTAAACTCCCCCGTGCATGATTTGAGTTTTTTGACACAATTTTAAAAATAACGGCTATAAAACATCAATCATTTTGTTTAATACATCAATAACAATAAAAACTTAAAAGTTTATATTTTGGCAATCATTCAGGCTATTTTACTTACATATATAGCTTATCTAATTGTGGGCATAAAAGATTGAATCTTATTGAAGTTCACTTCTGGGTATTTTGGGCAGCATTGACATTTGGTGCATCAACAGCCGTGTGTGAGAACAGTTTCTCAACCCTCACACGAATGCTCACCCCATATCGCAGATAAATGTTACAAAAGCGTCTAAGCAATCTTTTCCTGCTTGCATTTGAAAAAGATTTAACAGACAATCTGAATGCTGAAGCGTTTTTAGGTAAATTCAGTGCTAAACCCAGGCCTGTAGCCAGGTCAAAGTAAGCAGGGAGGCACCAATACCCAGCAAGGGGGCACCTTTACTTTTTCTTTATTTTTTCTTCTTGTTCTTCTTTTTTAAGTGGGGGGGGGGCACTCCACACCGAACATTTCTTCTACCCTAACAGGGGCGGATTTAGGGGGAGGGGACGGGGGGGGGGCAAGTTTAGGTAATACATCATTAAATTATCTAAATATTTTTTGTTCTAAGACCAATTTTCAACAATGAAAATAGTTTTGCTCCCCCCCCCCCCCCCCCGTCAAAGTTGTCTAGATCCGCCCCGATCATTTCTTCGGCACCCCCCTCCCCCCGAAAAAAATATCTTCGCCCCCCCCCCCCGAAAATGTCTTCGGCCTCCCCAATCCAATATTCCTGGCTACGGGCCTGACACTATTTGACATTATCGCTTTAGAAAGGGCGTTTTTTTTTTATCTTTTTTTTTTACAATTTCGTACTTTTCAATATTTAGAGTAAGTCAAAGGTCGCATTTTATTTTATCCCAAAGACCGACACATTTTCTGTAATATGCCAGAAATCTTTAGAGTTCTAAAACATATATCATGATTAATTCAGATCGAAATGTTTATTTTCCATACAATACAAATTGGTTCAACCAGGGGCTGTGAAACTTTTAAAACGTGGGCCACAAGGGATTCTGAAATTTAATAATTTAACATAAGGACCAACGCAGGGGCGCTGAGAGCCAACACGGACCCCAGGGCAGGACATCATTGCGGGCCCCTTAATAAACAATGAATCGTGAAAAAATTGACATGGTCGGGGCGGCCGGGCCCCTTTATAGATGCGGGCCCCCTGGCAATGACCCCGCCTGCCCCCCTCTCGGCGTGCCTGGACCAACGCAAGAGTGAATTATAAATTATTTTTTTTGCACCCGGGCGGCAGATGGGCTAGACCCAGCTCTGATAATAAATAAACACTTATGACTCTGTATTGAATAATTATTTATTTACGTTTATAAATTGTAAGAAATGTTTCTTCATTTGTCTAAAGAAAGTATTTTGATGATATACTTTTAATAACACCATTGGAAATATATTAATACTCAAAACATAAAAAATTTTTTATAAACATATGATATCTTTTCAGGGGCGGATTTAGCGGTGGGCGCATAGGACGTGCCCTTGGGACTTAGGAACTTGTAGGGGCCCTACAAAACCCAATAATGTCCCCTTTTAATGTCCTCCTTTTATTTAATGACCCACAATTTACTCTGCCCCAACGGCCCCCAACCAAATTTAGTCCGCATCTGGATCTAGTGCATTTTATATCACACACTGTGCAGGTCGACTTTGGCCAAAAGTGGAGCTCACTGAGTGATGATGTGGCTCTTGGAACATTGTTCTCTTTCAACATTTCTAGCAAGTACAGGTGCAAATGTATTGTTAATTTATTGTTATCTCAATTCAATCCCAATTTAATCAAACTTCAGTCACACTTCAATCACAGAGACTCGAGATTGTTCTAAACGTTGGGCGCTTTACAGTTGCCGAAAGTTTTGATTCTGAGTAATTACAATTAGCTAGAGAGTTGTGAGACTAAAGTTGCAAAAAGTTTTAGAACCCGTGCATGAATTATATGAACGCTAATTCTATCTGTAAGGGGAGATTGTCATTTCGATACTAGTATTATATCAGGTCACACTCATTGTTCTCTTCTGATCGATTGTTCTAATATTGCAATGATAATGAACATATTTAAATCAATATTAACAATCGATTGCAAGCTACAAACCCCTCTCTCTCCTACACATTTCAGCAAAGAAGTAAAAAAGTAAATTCTGAACTTTTGTTTTATCATCAGCTGTTATGAGAAAAAAAAATACTTTTGTTTGACCTCAGAAGATGTTTTTTTTTAAAAATATTTTTGAGTCCATTGGCCCAATCTACACACCATTGATGTTGATTACACATACACACACACAGTTTCACTAGCTCACTCGGCCATGCTTAGTACATTCACTGGGCGACAGTATTCATCAATATATCTAATCAATACTTTCAATTAAAACATAAGTTTATTGCTGTTTAGTTGGCGTCTGTATAATTTATTAGATTATGAAATTATGAACCTTTTTTTTAAAAAGTTTTTGAAATTAATTCGCATTTTAATTCAAGCAAAGTTATTTTTATTTTTTTCTCAAGATTATTTGCAACTGCAAGTGTCTGTTGATATTTATTTAGCCTAAGCTGAGATAGTAAGTACCACTGGAACAGTTTTGATACGTCTGCGAACAAAGCAGAGTATATTATCGCCATTAGACGCGTTACAGAGGTCAACGCCACTGGCCTCGATAAGGTTTGAACTACAGCTGCAGTTAGGGCTCACATCAAGGGCCTGCTGACTTAGGACGAGGCGATGAGCATTCGCCAACTGTCCTTCGACGTCAATAAAATAATAAATTTAATTAATAAGTAAAGAAATATAATCCCTAAAAATAGTTAAATCGATACAAAAAATAGGTTATATATTTGCAATGTAAACAATATTAAACTCATTTTTATAAATATTTTAAACTTGAATATTATATTTAAATAAAAAGCCTAAATCCAAAAGAAACTACTCAAACTGGCTGTAAAAAAGCCAATCTGGCTCGACATTGGTTCACAGCCTCTCCCTTAGATCTCAAGTAAATAACAGTGTAGTTAAACCATTTTACACTAAGAATAAAGGCCTGTGTAGAAAGCTATGATACAATACAGTTGTTTACAGGGGTTACGACACCTGACCCCAACTGCAGTCACCCATGTCGTTGGTGTCTCCTCCGTGTCCATCAGAGCGTGATACTGAAAGGGTTCTGCAAAAGGAGAAAAAAAAATTCCCATTAATGATTTCATGATCAAGAGATGGATATCTCATATTTACAAGATCAAAGAATGGATACTCAAAGGCGTATCTCAAAGCGAGTTATCTGTTTGGGAGATGGGTCCTTGCAGATGTCTGATCTGTGTGAGATAAGTTGAACCTGAACATGCAGGAAGTCTGGCTAGATGCACTGGCCGTTATAAAAACATAAATGATTTCAACCTTTATTTTTTGTCAAATTCTAGCTGTGCATTTAGTCTCCCTTACAAAAGTGCTTAACCAAATACTTTATAAAAAAGCGTTAAACAGGGTCTAATTATAGACTGTCATCTATACAGATAGACCTTAGGACCGTTTCTCTCAGTAAAATCAAAATGTATTAAAAGGAGGAATAAATGAAGTTTCTAGAAATAGAAAAGGTGTTTGGTAAAATGTGAGACAGTGAAATTCAATAATTGACTTCTAGCCACCTGGCTTTGGCAATATGTTATCTATCTATCTATCTATCTATCTATCTATCTATCTATCTATCTATCTATCTATCTATCTATCTATCTATCTATCTATCTATCTATCTATCTATCTATCTATCTATCTATCTATCTATCTATCTATCTATCTATCTATCCATCGGTCAGTCTGGCTACCCACCCACATACTCACCCACCTACCCGTATATATTTATGTATGCATTTATATGAAAACCTTCAGGTAGTCTACATGAGTTATTATCTTAACAAAAGATACAATTAGATCTGCCGACTGCCGTCATAATAAACATCTTTGACCTAATTGGTAAACTTATAATACATCACAGGTACCCGAGACTGTGGGGCGGTAAGGTACTGGCAATATATTGTTCCGAAATATGAGATAACGATCGCTCGCTGTATGGGAAAAAGATAATTACACCTCAACGTGACGATGCCATACAGTGCACACGTTTTCC
This sequence comes from Bulinus truncatus, assembly GCA_021962125.1. Classification (NCBI taxonomy): domain Eukaryota; kingdom Metazoa; phylum Mollusca; class Gastropoda; family Planorbidae; genus Bulinus; species Bulinus truncatus. Next base: position 2,016,861 of record JAGDYQ010000020.1, read on the forward strand.
TACGCCGACTTTTCATTAACTGCAACACTTAATTAGTTATTGAAAATTTCGCAGATATGAAAAAGAGAGAAATTAACTACATTGTCTTGTTATATTAACACTTTCATCTCCAATTTACTGAAACATAAACAAATAAAACATCCACAAACCCCGCCCACCCCCACCTCAATATCTACCACGGGCCAAGACATCAAAAGAAATCGCCCATCTATAAAAAAGTGAGAAACTTCTTGTGTGTACAAACGTCAGTCTTACTTTTTGAGACATTTTTATTTATAAAATAAGTTACGTCTCGAGCATTGCACGTAAGTTTTCTTTTTACAATTTAAAATTTGGTTTATAAATGACGTCTTCTATTATTTTTTTATGACTAAAGCAAAGAAATTAAAATGTAAAAATAAAAAAAAAAATAAAAAAAAATTCCTAAAAAAGTTAACAAACAATATTTTTATTTTGGTGTTTAAAATGTGTTGTATATAAAAGTAAATAAAAAATAAAAATAAAAAAAAAATTAATAGATTGCCATGTTTCAAAAGTAAAATGATAAGAGGGTTGGTAGTTAATTGGATAAACATTACACAGTATGTGAGAAAGCTGGGACATTAAATGTGTACAATACACCAAGAGACTGGTGTTAAAAATTGAAAAAAAAAAACCAAAAAAAAAAAAACACCATAAATATGAGGCGTTTTAAGCCAGGGTAGCATAGCCCACACTAACTTAGGCCGCTTTTTCTAGAAAAATGTTACCTGAACGCTTCGTTACTTAAAGCAATACCACTGAAAATAGTGCAGTAAACAAAAATATACGGAAAAAGGTGCCGGAACTTAGTTCCGGTGCGTTCCGCCAGAAAAAAAAGCGCTGCTGTACTTGGGGATGTGACGTAAGTAAAGTTACCTTAGCCCTCAAGAGCCAACAAGTATGATGAAATGTGTATGTAGCCCCGGCCAAATATGAAGTTGGGTTGCTAGCACAACGCACAATATTATATATGTGTATTTATACAATATTCGTTTTAAGCCGTACTAGCCTAACGCAGGTTACATATGTATGCATAACAATTATAGATAGACTCATTTATTCAAGAAGAAAAGACATTTATATTTGCATCAGATTTGCCGTCAGCCAATCTTTGGCCTCTAATTCCGCCTCTATAAGGCCCTGATTCCACCAATCGTTAGCCTCTGATTACGCCAATATAAGGCTTTGATTCCGCCTATATAAGGCTCTGATTCCGCCAATCTCTGGGCTCTGATTCCGCCTATATAAGGCTATGATTCCGCCAATCTTTGGTTTCTGATTCTGCATTTATAAAGCTCTGATTCCGCCAATCGTTGGGCTCTGATTCCACCTATATAAGGCTCTGATTCCGCCAATCTATGGACTTTGATTCCGCCAACCTTTGGCCCCTAACTCAATCTATATAAGGCTCTGATTCCGCCAATCTTTGGCCTCTGACTCTGTCTATATAAGGCTCTGATTCCGCCTATATAAGGCTTTGATTCCGGCAATCTTTGGCCTCTGACTCCGCCTATATAAGGCTCTGATTCCGCCTATATAAGGCTTTGATTCCGGCAATCTTTGGTCTCTGATTCCGCCTATGTAAGGCGCAGGTACTACCCACCAAACAGAAGCTAAATTATTGTAATACTGATTACTGTATTCGACAGAATCCCACATGACATGACATACATTGCTACACACGTACAAGAGAAAAAGACATGTACGTTACGATACAACAGTGTTTCCCAAATTTTCAACATCTGCGTACCCCCTTTTTTTTATTTCCGTAATATTGAGTACCCCTAGTAAAAACGAAAAGCTTGTATATTCTCATTGTTTTCGCTTTAGCCGTACATATATTTACCCGTTGTTCTCTGTCTGGGGCAGCGTGAACCCACGTCAAACTATCCCCATACCCCCTGGGGTACGCGTACTACACTTTGGGAAACGCTGCGATACAATAAAATTTTACTTCCAACTACATTCATCGCTAAGTGGCAACATAATAATAAAAAAAACAAATAAAAATCATAATAAAGGCTGAAATCTGAGATTTATTTTCCCATTCATGAATATTCTATAAATATATTGTTTGAACTTTTTTTCATTTTATTATATTTAAATTATTTTTTGCTATGATAAATATAGATTTAAGCCTATGTATATATTTTCTCAATGAGTGATTTCTTTTTAATCCATTCAAGCGTAGTGTCTCACACCGTCTACACACATCAGGTGTCAATAAAACATAAACATTTGTGAAAATGATGAGAATATTACATTTTCTTCTTATCAATCTCCCGTATCACTCAGCCAGATAAAAAAAAAAAAACACCTGCTAAGGAAGTTTAAAATTTTTTACCACTTAATTTGTGCTAGAATATTAAAACTTTTGTGTTCAATTTTGACGACTTAATTCAGCTATTGAATAAATTGTAAAAAAGAAACCAGTTAATGGACATTATAAAACATTTCACAAGATAAAGTACTTAGATATTATTTGTTTCGAAAATTCATACAAGATAAAAAAAAATTTGAAATAAACCATTGAAAGGTGATATTAACAAATAACATCATGTTCCTACACTTCTTCCCACCAGTTACATGTCCAGATGAATTTGCTTTGTGCAGCTCTGTTGTGGCTCATGTTTATATTTTTGTCCGCCCCAAAAAAACCCTAACAAATTATTTCACCATGGTCCTAAACCGATTAAAACATAGACATCAATCCCTATTGCCATCATGCATAACTGTGTACTTATCATATAATACGTAGTACATATCCACCTATCTGCCTCATATTATAAAATATACCTAATTCAAAATATCAGCTATTTTTTAAATAATTTCCTCCAATTTATTACACATATTTTATATTAAATAAGATTTATTTCTATACTGGGAACAATTTATACTGTAGAATATAGAAGATTTATTTCTCTATTGGGAACAATTGAGCTCTACTTCAATTAGCAATACATTGTTGCAAATATCAGACAATAAAGTTTATTTCATGACGACTTGGCACTCTAATGATTGAGAGCAATAGTCCAAGTAAAAAAAAAACAAACATTTTACTTCCTCTTTTGTTACAAGGATGGTAGATTGGAAGAGTGATAGACCGCTGACTGAAAGGTTCCTGGATGGTAGATTGGAAGAATGATAGGCAGCTGACTGAAAGTCCCCGGATGGTATATTGGACGAGTGATAAACAGCTGACTGAAGGTCCCCGGATGGTAGATTGGAAGAGTGACAGACAGCTGACTGAAAGTCCCTGGATGGTAGATTGGAAGAGTGATAAACAGCTGACTGAAGGTTCCTGGATGGTAGATTGGAAGAATGATAGACAGCTGACTGAAGGTCCCCGGATGGTAGATTGGAAGAGTGATAGACAGCTGACTGAAGGTCCCTGGGTGATCTACTGTCCCTTAATTCATTCATCTTTGAAATGAGCACCTGAAATCAAACAGGGAAAGTAAAGACGGATTAGCATTGTACAGTCTAGTAGTTATGTTAACTAGGCGGTGGACCCCCCCCCCCCATTTAAACACTTTGTTAATTAAAGTTATACATTTATCTAATCAATCTGGCTACTCAAGATGTGTTGAAGAACTTTTAAAGAAATGATACTCCTAGAGATTGTATCACATTACGGCTTGATTTCCTAACAGGTAAGGAAGGGCTACACCGGATCACCAGTCAGAGACTTAAATAAATGAATAGTTTTGATGTCAGAGGGTGCCCAGGCTGTCTCTGACTTGAATGGGGTCCAAGATTAGCATGAGCCCTTAATGTACCTAAATCCACGTAAAATAGTCTTTTTTAAAAAAAAAACAAAACATTTCTGTTCAAATTTTTCTCTTTAAAAAAATAATCATTAAATTGAGACGATCAACGACTTAATCTTGTTTCCAGCCCAACACCAGCCATAAAAACAATCAGACCAGAAACCTCATACTTAACTGTGTTATAAAATATGAGATTCAATTATTGTCATTGCTAATCATTACCCCCCCCCCCCCACCACTATCTAATAATATTCATTCCACCCCCCTCCCCGTCCAATCCCATCCCTCGTATTTTTATTTGCTGTAATATGCGGCCCAATAAAAAAAAACCCAACTTTAATAAAAAAAAGCTAATAAGCTTTTGAATCTGACCTGAAATATGGGAGATAAACTCTACTTCATAACAACTCGCTTCGATTATCTCCCCTGTGATGAATGCATTTATTGCCGTCAACTGTATCATTACACACACACACACACACACACACACACACACACACACACACACACACACACACACACACACACACACACACAAATGTTTTATTGTTTAGGTTGATTTTATTTGTCCCATGCGTCTTTATTTTTTTTTATTTTTTTGTTTGTTTTATAACGAGAACTGAAGGAAAAAAAAATCATTTTATTTAACGACCGTTTAAAATTGTGCTTCGAAAGCACATAGACACACACACAGACAAACACAGACACAGATAGACACAAACACAGACACAGACAGACACAGATAGACACACACATACATTGAGACATCGGCCAATCAGTCTGTATTACTGAAACGCCGTAAGTTTTTTTTTCTTTAAAAAACTGTCAGCTAAAATGTAACTCTTTTAAAAATAAAGTTTAAAATCAACTAAGTAAAGGACCTATAAAGATTTCTAAAATTGCATGCAAATAGTCTTATACATAGATCTATGGTCTTATATATTAATCTGAGGCTGGTACAGGAAGTAAGTACAAAGCCAAGAAATACGTTGGTATTATTTAGGCCTAATAACTTCAAGAAATAAATTAAAACTATATGCCTATGTCTTTAAATTTGTTATTTTTCCTTAATATTAAAACACTTTTTTTTGGATATTTAAATGCAGAATAAAAGCTCTTAAAACTATTTTCCCAGATGATCATGCAATACTCATTAAAATAAAATATAGAAGAAACTTTAAAAATAAAACAATTTAAAAAAAATAAAAGGTTTTCTAATATTTGAACAACAAATAAAACATTTATTTTTAAAGCCTTTATAATGGCCATGCAGACTTTGATACAATTCAATTAATTTTGCAAGTTTATATATTTTGCGCTCTTATGCACCAATGCTTTGCTTCAAAATTATTTTAACCTGATGACCTGAATCCGAATTCGTTCCAATTATAAACATTACTAAATAATAATTAGCTTCGTAATTCTACAAAAAATGTTCGTGTATCGATACACGTACTTAGATACACGCGATGTAAATTGAGTTTTTTAGTTAGAACAGGTCCCAAAATGTGAGTGACAGGGTTTAAGGACAAACCCAGCCATAAACACAACCAACTACACACATAAAATGAATATAATTAAAAGCCTATACAAAATAAAAGCGAGCAAGACTTTTTTAAAAACAGCTCCATAAATTGTACGCTAACAGACTAGATTTGTCGTGACACCATATTCTCTTTTCGCATTCCTAATATTATACGAAATTTACCGATAAGGAGTACTTCGGGCAAGGGCGGGGGAGTCGGTGTCGGTGGTGTCGGTGTCGGAATTTGTAGTTTACCCGGAGTCGGTTCGGTGTCGGCATTTGTATTTTGTCCGGAGTCGGTGTCGGTGTCGGCATTTGTACTTGTCCGGAGTTGGTTCGGTGTCGGAGCAAAAACTCCCCTCCCCAAAAAAAATACTAGAACTTTAATTAAATAATCTAGAACAACGTCAGAAAGTTTTTAGCCAATCTTTAATTTAAAGTTTTCTGAAGTTCATCTTTTCTTTTTAAATAGATACTTGGTAAATCTGTTTATCAACAAATGTATTATTTTCCAAAGCGAAATTCTCTACATTAAAACAACTCGCCAACATTAATAGTATTGTGACTGAGAGCAGATAGGAAGGCTAATGGCTATGTTCACTCTGTTATTCAATCAATCATTGTCTGTAGCCCTTGCCGTGATTTTATTTCAGCATTCTGCATTCTCTGAATGCCCACTTATAAACTTCCAAGCATCATTGCTCTAGTGTTGTTGGATATGACTCTACTTTGCAGTGCCTTGCTGACTTAGACAATCGTTAATAATAATCTTGACCAATATTTGAGCATAAGCCTACACATAAATGAGAACTTATTAAAAGTAGCGAATTGGTCGCTTCAGGTTTACTATAAAAATAACATCCCGCATACTGTGGCATATCTTGAAGTAAACCAAACACTTTTGTTACTTCAATGTAATCACTACAGCTACTCGAGATGTCAATATCTAGTGTTTTTCGTGACCTTTTATTGTTACATGGACATGCTGCAAAATCACTGATCACAGATGTAAATTTATAACTACTGAAGAACCACAATAGGTTTTTAAATTTGATTGAAGGGCTGGACCAAGAGCAGATCACTGGGGTGTTTATAATACTTTACGTGAGCTAACAGAAATGTAAATGTTATCAATGTAAATGAAAAAAGGGGAGTGTACTGCGGGTCAAATCAAAACGTAGATTGCCCTTGTCTGGTTTAGAAACTGAACATTGTTTTCAAGATTACTATTTCGGAGACCGTCTAGCTCGGCGCCCTGTGCATAATTATTTAAATAAAAACATTTAACTGCACAGTTCGGGAATTTTATTTATTTACTTTTGTTATTTATAAATTACACAACAGATTAGGTCCATACAATGCATGCTGGTTGGAGGAAGTGGAGAAAGACTTTAAAGCCATGGGAGTGAGAGAGTGGAGAAAGAAGACCATGGGTCGGGAAAAGTGGAGAAGAGTAGTATGGCAGGCCAGTGCCCTAAATGGGTTGTAGAGCCAAGAAGAAAAAATATACAATTAGACGTGCATATTTATATATATATATATATATATATATATATATATATATATATATATATATATAGTATGAGATATATACAGGGGAAAAAATACACAATTATCTCCCTTTGCCCCCCCCCCCCGGTGTCGGTGTCGGCGGATTTTAGAAAACCGACACCGGTGTCGGTGTCGGCGGTTGATGGAATGCCGACACCGTTGTCGGTGTCGGTGTCGGCAAATATTTTGGCCGACACCCCACCACTGCTTCGGACTCTACACGATTAAATTTACTTGACATTTTAAAATAGTGTAATTGTCAGCAATAGCACAAAAGGGTTCAGCATTTATAATCAATTAGAACCCAAAAAATCAATGATAATTAATTAAAATTGTTCAATAAATAGACGACAAAAACACAACAACAGACAGAGCAAAGTAAATAAAAGCGTATCAGTTTACAAAAAAAAAAAAACAACAAAAAAAAGAACAAATAGGGGTACGGAAAATTTTATGCAGGGGGTACTCATCTACTCATAATTTTTCGTTTAAAATAGATAATTTAACAAAGGTCGTCAGTTTGCCACGTGACTAACTCACAAACCACGTGACTCAACCCATAAACCACGTGACTCAACCCATAAACCACGCGACTCAACCCATAAATCACGTGACTCAACCCATAAACCACGTGACCAGGTATCGCATTAGAAAGTTATGTGAATTTCATTATGAAACAAAACTTTCCAAACCCTTTGAGGGACGGTCGCGAATAAAAATGAGAACCGCTGTTACCTTGTAGGTTTTTTTTTATAGGAGTCTATGATTATAGAATGTAACCAGAGATACAGTCTTAAATTTTTTTAGACTGCAAGATGTGTTTAGAGCTGTTTAAACCTATGTAGCCATTGGCAAGAATTTGATGACAGGATGTTGCAGTAAAATAGCTTCTATTGAGGCGCATACATAGAACCATAGAATATCCTACAGAAAGCCCATCGCTAATTTTTTAAAGGCTTCTTATAATGACTTAAAAAAAAAATACCAGCTATTTGTGAATCATGGTGTGGTACATATATTATTACTAGTTGCAAGTACCCGGCTTTGCCCGGGTTTAAAATAAGGTTTTCTGTTTACCTTCTGTTTTCTCCCTACCCCCTCTCTCCCTTCCTCTCTCTCTCCCTCCCTCCCCCTCTCTCCCTTTCCCTCCCTCCCTTTCTCCCTCCCTCCCTCTCTCTCCCTTTCCCTCCCTCCCTTTCTCCCTCCCTCCCTCTCCCATCTCTTTCCGTCCCTCTCCCATATCCCTCTCTCCCATCCCCCCTCCTTCTCCCCCTCCCCCTCCTTCTCTCCCCCCGTCCATCCTCCTCCCTCCTCCTTCCCTCCCCTCTCTCTCTCCCTAACCCCTCTCTCCCTCCTTTCTCCCTTCCTCCCCTTTCCACCTCTTTCTCTCCCTCCCCCTCTCTCCCCTTTCCTCCCTCCCTGCCCCCCTCACTCTTTATCTCTCTCCCTCCCTCTCTCCCACCCTCTCTCTCTCTCCCTCCCTCCCTCCCCTCTCTCTCCCTCCTTACCCCCTCTCTCCTTCCCTTCCTTTCTCTCTCCCTCTCCCCCTGCTCCCTCTTCCCCCTGCTCCCTCTCCCATCTCCCTCTCTCCCCCTTCTTTCTCCCCCTGTCCATCCCCCTCCCTCCTCTCTCCCCCTCCCTCCCTCCCTCCTACCCTCCTTTCCTCTCTCTCCCCCCTGCCCCCCCTCTCTCTCTCTCTCTCTCTTTATATATATATATATATATATATATACTTATTATTATGTCTTCACACTGCTTCTAAAATCCTTCTTCATTTCTTTACCTTCCTTAAACTGTACAAATCAGAGAGCATGAAAAAAACAACAATTCTTTGCATCACAAAGGCATAATACAGCACCAGCGCGCAAGTTCTATTCGATCATCGGGAAATGACGTCACAGAGGAATTTTATTTATGGCGCCGTCGAGATTACTTTAATATAGTAAAATACTAAAATAAAAAAAAATTAATTACAATTAAACTACCCATCGAGATGAAACGAAACCTGTCCTATAACCTTCCCCATGTAATTATGTGTATGTGTAACAAATTTCACGTTATTTGTTTGTCTGGATCTTGAGTTATAAGGGAACAGACAGACAAACAGACAGACAAACAGACAGACAACAAATGCGTCTTATAAGTATAGAGATTATAGATACACAATAGCACAATGAAACAAAAATGTCGGCTTTCGGAAAAGTCATTTTAATTTGACAATACGCACTCTGTACAATTTATATTTTTTTGGCAAAAAACAATTCTTTAAAACAATAGTCGCAGTAATTAAATTCTCTGTTTATCTCATCGTGGCATCAGTTATCAAGGTATTATTCATTTGTTACAAAAACCTGCAAGCCAAAGGTCGTGTCATACGATAAAAGGTTCTTAAAGATTAACCAATATGGCGTAACAAATTTCAGCACAATATACACTAAGCCATACATGAGATAAAGTAATCTATAAGTAAAACAATTTAGAACACATTTTCTTTATTTTAGAATATTTTTTATGATTTTTCAAAGAAAATGCAACTCATTTAATAGTAAAATGACATCGAAATTTATATTAAGTTTGTATGATAAAAAAAATATTATTTTAATATTTCGATCAACTAAATATTAATACATGAATCACATTGTCGTTATATATTACTAGTTAAAGGACATACTATTTTGACTCCGAAATGTCGAAACTTTAATGTGTGTCAAAAACGACATTACATATTTTGAACCTAATCTCAGATTCCAAAAATATTTATTGGAATTGATTCTTTAAATTTCTACCTGATACCAAGATTGTCTATAAAGGTCTTTGTCTGAGCAGTTTGTAGTGGAATGGGGAATTGTAGTCTTTTAGAGCCTGGGATCTAGAGAAATGGTAACAATTGAAACTACTGGAATTTACTAGAGAAAAAATGCATAAAAACTACACATTCTGTCATGCATAATCCCTAAAAGTGGCATTTCAAAAGAGACGTAAAGAGCCGCCTTAAAAAGTGGCGTTGCTTGAGAGACGTAAAGAGAAACCCCCAGAAGTAGCCTTACAAGATGGATACATTGGGCGCATTATCAAATACACAACAATGAATATGTTTTTTTTACACTTAGGGGACAACACGATCTCATCTCTCTGGTTTCCCCACTAGCGCCAACAGATGTAGTGGACTAAAGCGGTTGACCTAGTTACCAACATCCCCAATAGACTACAGATTCCTCCATATTATAACTAGTAGCAGAGGTTAAACATACGTCATAACATGTAGTAAATTTAGCAATTACTACTTATTAATGTTCCATGGTATTACATGAAAATAGTTTAATCAGTCTTAACATAAACTGCATCAAGATCGAATCATATCTAACCAACTTATTTCGACCAGATATCCCAGGTCTAACGATTTCACGGTGCCCCTTTCCACATTAACATTAAAGCTGGTATGGTGATCAGCCACCACGGGGGCTACAACACTGTGTCTGTGAAAAGAAAATGTCAAGATGAGATAAGCTAATACATGTCTGCCACAATGAGATACGCTAATACATGTCCGTCACAATGAAATACGCTAATACATATATTTCACAATGGGATACGCTAATACATGTCTGTCACAATGAAATACGCTAATACATATATTTCACAATGGGATACGCTAATACATGTCTGTCACAATGAGATACGCTAATACATGTCTGTCACAATTAGATAAGCTAGTGTCTGTGTGTCACAATGAGATATGCCAACGTGTTCAGGTCAGCTATATTTCACTTATTTCAGTGCAATATGTAATCGATACCATCACAGAATATATTAAAAACATGACGAAGGTCTGGAGGTCTCTAAGTACCCAATATGCACACAAATACCTAACAAATTGAGGCTTACTCATGAGAAGAAAGTACATCATACTCGATATAAGCAAACAAGTACTTATGCGAACGGAGGCGTCATAGCAAAACCTTCATACTGGGCAGATAGCAATTGGCTGGTCAGAAGGCCGTATGCCAGGCACACAGTCGCACGCTGGACAGAAAGCAGAATGGGAAGAGATCCGCATGGTGGGTAGAGAGCTGTATGCTGGGCAGAAAGCCGCATGCTGGGATGCTGGGTAAAGAGCTGTAAGCTGGACAGAAAGCAGCATGCTGGGCAAAAAGACGCATGCTGGACAGAGAGCTGTAAGCTGAGCAGAAAGCCGCATGCTGGGCAGAGAGCCGAATGCTGGGCAATTAGCTGTTTGCTGGGCAGAAAGCGCATGATGGGTAGAGAGCTGTAAGCTGGACAGAAATCAGTATGCTTGGCAAAAACACGCATGCTGGGCAGAGAGCTGTAAGCTGGGTAGAAAGCCGCATGCTGTGCAGAGAGCGGTAAGCTGGGCAGAGAGCTGTATGCTTGGCAGAAAGCCGCATGCTGGGCAGAGAGCTGTATGCTGGGCAGAAAGCCGAATGATGGGCAGAAAGCCGCATGCTGGGCAGAAAGCCGCATGCTGGGCAGAAAGACGCATGCTGTGCAGAGATCGGTAAGCTTGACAGAAAGCCGCATGCTGGGCAGATAGCCGAATGCTGGGCAGAGAGCTGTATGCTTGGCAGAAAGCCGCATGCTGGGCAGAGAGCTGTATGCTGGGCAGAAAGCCGCATGCTGGGCAGAAAGACGCATGCTGTGCAGAGATCGGTAAGCTTGACAGAAAGCCGCATGCTGGGCAGATAGCCGAACGCTGGGCAGATAGCCAAATGCTGGGCAGAGAGCTGTATGCTTGGCAGAAAGCCGCATGCTGGGCAGAGAGCTGTATGCTGGGCAGAAAGCCGCATGCTGGGCAGAAAGCCGCATGCTGTGCAGAGATCGGTAAGCTTGACAGAAAGCCGCATGCTGGGCAGATAGCCGAACGCTGGGCAGATAGCTGTATGCTGGGCAGAGAGCTATTTGCTGGGCAGAAAGACGCATGCTGGGCAGAGAGCCGAATGTGGGGCAGATAGCTGTATGCTGGGCAGAGAGCTGTATGCTGGGCAGAAAGCCGCATGCTGGGATGCTGGGTAAAGAGCTGTAAGCTGGACAGAAAGAAGCATGCTGGGCAAAAAGACGCATGCTGGACAGAGAGCTGTAAGCTGAGCAGAAAGCCGCATGCTGGGCAGAGAGCCGAATGCTGGGCAATTAGCTGTTTGCTGGGCAGAAAGCGCATGATGGGTAGAGAGCTGTAAGCTGGACAGAAATCAGTATGCTTGGCAAAAACACGCATGCTGGGCAGAGAGCTGTAAGCTGGGTAGAAAGCCGCATGCTGTGCAGAGAGCGGTAAGCTGGGCAGAGAGCTGTATGCTTGGCAGAAAGCCGCATGCTGGGCAGAGAGCTGTATGCTGGGCAGAAAGCCGAATGATGGGCAGAAAGCCGCATGCTGGGCAGAATGCGCATGCTGGGCAGAAAGACGCATGCTGTGCAGAGATCGGTAAGCTTGACAGAAAGCCGCATGCTGGGCAGATAGCCGAATGCTGGGCAGAGAGCTGTATGCTTGGCAGAAAGCCGCATGCTGGGCAGAGAGCTGTATGCTGGGCAGAAAGCCGCATGCTGGGCAGAAAGACGCATGCTGTGCAGAGATCGGTAAGCTTGACAGAAAGCCGCATGCTGGGCAGATAGCCGAACGCTGGGCAGAGAGCTATTTGCTGGGCAGAAAGACGCATGCTGGGCAGAGAGCCGAATGCGGGGCAGATAGCTGTATGCTGGGCAGAGAGCTGTATGCTGGGCAGAAAGCCGCATGCTAGGAAGAGAGCTGTAAGCTGGAAAGAAAGCCGCATGCTTGTCAGAGAGCCGCATGCTGGGCAGAAAGACGCATGCTGGGCAGAAAGACGCATGCTGGGCAGAAAGACGCATGCTGGGCAGGTAACCGTTTTGGCAGAGAGCCGTATGCTATATACCGTATCACAAAATATCCTGACGTTGGTGCCCTAGTTTCCTCCCCTGATATCCACCACTGATAACAGAACACCTGCACACATTTCACATAAACACCTTAACATTTATTTTATTGCCTCAAAGCTAAAGCTCGATACCATAAAAAAAAGTTACATAATGTCGTCACAGGTCAGGTTACCATTGGAGGTTGGGGGTAGGGGTTGTATTACATGACGAAGTAAATATCATTTTTTTTTTTTAAATTCCATTCATCCTTCCCTACCCGCCTTCCACTCAATGAACACGCCCACTCTATGACGATAGTCATGAACTCAGTTTTATATTTCGCTGTGTTGGTCTGAGTCAGCGGAGGTTATATAGAAAACATCTTATTTACATGTCTATGAAACCTACTTGCTCGCTATTACTGAGAGAAAAGTAAAGACAAATGATAACTAAAGTTTAATGGCACCCCCTCCCTACTTGACCTCACGTGACCTTTTTTTGAAAACGAAAATTAACAAGTAAAAGTATCACAGATCGTTAGCTCTCTAGGTTTTACTTTCTATTTGTGAAATCTGCCTTTAATTGTCTAATCGTTCTGTTTGCCAACTTAGGGTTCAAACTCCTTTCCTCCCCGCATTGACTCCTTTCTCTTCATTGCAGCCTAGGTCATAGTTCACACAAATACAGAGCCCTCATGCGAAAACACCTTAAAACGTGTTAGTAGCTTAATAATTCGTACTAATGTATACAAAATAAAATTAAAATTAATGCAATAAACAAACATGGTTAAAATTTACTGCAAATAGCTGAAGCAAGTCAGTTTTTATCAATATTTGAATTAGACGGGCATGCAATTGTTTTCAATTATATGTATTATTTATGTTTCTAAATGTGAATTATATTATTGAAAAGAGACCATATTTGGTGCGAGTTGTATTCATATAATGATCTTTTAGTAAATAAAACGTTATACTGTCTATGCATGCAGTATACTTGCATTAAGTCAGTACCACATAAAATTTGTATATATATATATATATATATATATATATATATATATATATATATATAATACAAAGATACCGAAAATAATGTAAATGAGTTTTCGATGGAGATTTTATTAACAGCCAGTTTTTCATATGGCATTTATTAAAATTGAGGCAAGTTGGTGTGACACGATATTGAACCCGCGCGCACGGTCAATGCGGCTTCTTTCTTAATTTCTTACTTACACGCTGTTCTTATATGTAGTGATAGTTAATACAAAGCAATGTATAAATGATGGCAAACCTCATAATCAAAGAGAACATTAACAAATAATTAAATAGCATACAATCATTGTTACATTTTCTCTGCTTATCACAGGCGTCAAACTGGAGTCCCCGGGGTTCCATGGCTTTTCGACCCCTAGTGTCGAACTTTCTTGTGGTCAAAGTGCCGCGGGGCCAAAAATGGTCAAGTTGAACTGCCCGATCTCGTAAAGTCCGGCCAACTGTCGTCAGAGGGAGTTTGGGTTGTTACCAAGACATGTCACGATGGTCACACTCAATAGAAGCCGACCAATAAAAGTATTGTGGACTAAGTAACCTACATACAGACATACTTACGGGGAGGTGGGGGGGGGGGGCTAGCTACTTCCATGCATGATTCAGTATTGAGCTGTTTAATGTAAGTAAATAAAAAGTTATATTTTGAACGTCAGATTAGAATACAGCATACAATCACGGCCGTTGATATATTTTTAGGGGCCCATTCCGGGGGCACATTCGGTAGCCTTTAAGCGGGGCCCCCTCTACATCCCAAACTGTCACGTCTATCTACCCCTAGGCCCTCTCTAGATCCCAAATTGTCAAGTCCCAAATTGTCATGTCCCAAATTGTCACGTCCCAAATTGTCACGTCCCAAATTGTCACGTCCTAAACTGTCACGTTTATCTACCCCGCGGCTCCCTCTACATCCCATACTGTCACGTCTATCTACCCCGCGGCTCCCTCTAAATCCCAAACTGTCACGTCTATCTACCCCGCGGCTCCCTCTAAATCCCAAACTGTCACGTCTATCTACCCCGCGGCCCCCTCTACATCCCAAACTGTCACGTCTATCTACCCCGCGGCCTCCTCTATATCCAAACTGTCACGTCTATCTACCCCGCGGCCTCCTCTATATCCCAAACTGTCACGTCTATCTACCCCGCGGCCTCCTCTATATCCCAAACTGTCACGTCTATCTACCCCGCAGCCCCTGACAAGTGTTGAGATTGAATTTATTTCGGTTGGCCTGACTGCTAGCAATTCGTGAAATAAATGAACACACGTGTATGCAGGAAACTGTCAACTTACCTTCCTTCATTTTGTCCCCGTTTTGTCTGTCTGTCATCACCCTAGATCTCAACAACCATAAGTCCTAGACCCATGATGTATATATCATTTTGTAGGTCTTGGCCTGCCAAGAATTGACTTTTTTCCCTTTCGCGATCTGACCTCTGAGGGCCGTAAAAGGGGGCTTAGTACCGTTTTTTGCTATATAAGCTATATTAATAAAGAGCGCCTATATCTCAACAACCATAAGTCCTAGACCCATGATGTATATATCATTTTGTAGGTCTTGGCCTTCCAAGTGTACATCAAAAGTCCATTTTGCGATAGGACCTCTGAGGGCCGGGCTTCAGGGCTCCTAAGGGGCTTATATATTATTTATACACCTTGTACGTTCAATAACCCGTTCATTTGGTGCGAAATACTGCAGCACGTAGTTTCACCAAGATTTATTAAGAAACTCATCAAATGAAATAGTAAGCTTGTGTTCTGAGTTTAATTGAAAGTATCAGAGCTATGCAACAATTGACGGAGTTTTCGGACGATTAAATGACTATAATTTCGAATGTTTTCAATTATGAGTCCTATTTCAGTAACCACAAACCACTTGTAGTTAGATTTAAGAGAAAATAATTTTGTTTTCAAATATAAGAAAACGTCTTTTTAATATATTTTTTCAGATATATGCATTACACAATTGGATTTATAAACATTTACAAAATTTACAAATATTTACTGAAAGATAGCATACGTACTGATACATAATACGAAAATGCTCTAACACGTCCTGTGTCCAGAATGGAACAGGCTTAATTGCTTGTTTTTATGTGGCCGTTAAATGGGTTTTCGGAGGAATCGTAAATAAGTTGTGAGATCTTATATAATTAAAAACAATCTGTCGAAAACCAAATATTCGGGAATGAAAGATAGTTGAAAATATGCCGGGGGTCCATTGTATTAAATAGACATAAATTACACTATTTTACATCGTTGTTCTTAACTTCAATTCTTGTCTGTTTGTTTGTCCGCGGAATTTTACAATCCAATTCTAGATCACTTTCCGATAAGCTATATCTCTGATACTTTCAATATTTGATGATTTTCTTAATAAATAAAATTAAATATGTATGTCGAATAGGTCACAACCTTGTCTAAATCAAGGGAAATTACTGATGCTAAATATAGTACACAGTAACGAAATTTGGCACCGATTTTGAACCACTTTCCGAAAAACTATAGCTCTCATACTTTCAATATAGCTCAGAACCCAATGACAATGCAATATTCTTACTATTTCATTATCATCTGATGAGTTTCTTAAGTATTTTTCGAAAATAAAATTATTGTGGCTAAAGAAAGATTACTCCACGTGTGACGTCAGAGCTCTCCGATATGTTCGAGCAGAACTAATATAGTTTAATCGGGTCTGTCTTACACCAAAATTTTTTAACTCTTCGTATTGATTGGAAAAAAAATTAACTAACAAGTAGAAAAAAAAAATTACATTATAAAACAGGCAAAAATTAAGCCTGTAAAAACAGGACGTTTTAGAGCATTTTCATGTATAGAGAGGGAAGTAAGTCATGTTTTATAACTGTTGCAAAAATAGATATGATTACGCCCCTTTGTTTAGCTTATAATCTATGCATACTATATAAGCCCCTTAGGAGCCCTGAAGCCCGGCCCTGAGAGGCCCTATCGCGAAATGGACTTTTGATGTACACATGACAGGCCAAGACCTACAAAATGATATATACATCACGGGTCTAGGACTTATGGTTGCTGAGATATAGGGCGCTCCTTTGTTAATATAGCTTATATAGTAAAAAACGGTATTTTATAAGCCCCCTTTTACGGCCCTCAGAGGTCAGATCGCGAAATGAACTTTTGATGCACACATGGCAGGCCAAGACCTACAAAATGATATCTACATCATGGGTCTAGGACTTATGGTTGTTGAGATATAGGGTGATGACGGACAGACAGACAGACAGACAGACAGACAGACGGGGTCAATAGAGCATTTTATTTCGAAAATGCTCTAAAAATATTTTATAAAAACAACGTTTTTCCTGCGTACTAAAAAGCAGAAAATAATTTCTGAATAAATTGGTAAGATGGTAATAGTAATAGACTTTATAATAGCTTCTGATTTTTATAAAAACGAAAAACGTTGGGCGCATGAACACAAACATCCAGACATTTATAACATACTCAAATTTATATAAATGAAAATCTGTTTAAAATAATTTCACTATATTAATATATTGATTCAATTGACCTTACAAGTATTACATTCTATATCAAGGGTTCAGGTTATACAACACTAGAATTAATTTTACTTTTATTGTTAACATATGATGATTCTAATACTGTAATACAAACATTCACATAATATAAAATTCATGCGCCCAACGTTTTTATAAAAATCAGAAACTCTTATAAAGTCTATTACTTTTACCATGTTACCAATTTATTCAGCAATTTTTTTCTGCTTTTTAGTACGCAAGAAAAAAGTTGTTTTTTATAAAATATACCTTCCCAAAACATTATTTTCCCCGTGGGGAGTGATATTTTTTTCCCCAACCTGATTTTTTAGATTGTATTAAAAATATGTGTATCAATTTTTTATTTCGATTTAAGTTAACGGAAATGATATTATTATATATGATTTTTTATAATGTAATTTTTATTTGTCATGTGAAATATGGTACATCCAACTTGGACCCTTGCCAAATCGTGTTATTTATATATCTCTTAATCTTCTATCAAACTACTACTCAAAATTTGATCATTGTACAAATATAAGATGTTGAATATTCATCAATTATGAATATCTATTCATTCTTTGTGTAAAAGATTTGCCAATTTGACATTTACATTATTTGTAAAACTTTTTTTTCATTTTACTTATCAAAGAACAAAACGTTTGAATAAATTTCAATACATTGTCCGAGTTTAAACGTGTTTTCAATAGGAAACAAAAACTCTGTGTCGCTATTGTACGTGGATGGTAGATATTCAATTTTTGTTACTAAGTGAACATATATTATATCAATTATTTTATACTAAAAGATATTCAACATTCACTCAGATCATTAGTATTCATAATTGCAAAATAAGAGAAAAAAACATGTATTTAAAATTGTATATAGAGCAGTATTCAAAATTGTATATAGAGCAGTATTTAAAATTGTATATAGAGCAGCTTTAAAGTCATTTTTAGATAACTTTTTTATTTCATCTGCATACAAGCACGCAGTAATTGAACTTAATATATATATCTACATATTTTATATATATATATATATAGAAAGACTTACATTTCCCCCCAGGTTATAGATATCAGTTCACTAGTTAACAAAAGACTTCTCTTAACTTACTTGTCCTTTGATGACAGACTTTCTTTATGACGTAATAAAAAAAACGGTATAATCCATGGGATCATTTATTATTCAAGAGACACAATTAAAGGATGAGGGGGTGGGATAGTGTTAAATAGCTGGTTCAACTAATATTGAGACTTTGCTGGTTTTTTTTAAATTTCTTTTTTTCAAGTTTTTACGTAGTAAATGATACGAATTACAGTGGGACAAAGCCTGGGTAACGAAATTGTTACTCCCTTTGATAGGGTGGAATTTTTTTTTCCATTTATTGTTGCGTAAATAAAAAGCATGGGACACTAAGTCACACATGTCTTTAGAGTGGCGAGAAATTGATGTAAACCGCCAATTATTAAAGTTTTATGTTTATAAAGTCTGACTTGAACGGTCACAACTTCTAGCCTTATGTTTTTGTATTATTAAAAAGTTCTCACAATTTTATTAACACAAGGAAACAGGAGGTACAAAAAATTATAATTTTACTTGATCTTACGAACTGGACTATAATTATGTATATACGTATATATTTCAACTGTAACTGACTTTTGCTTTCTTCCAAAGATGATGCTCAAAACTGTGACCCAGTTAATTTTTGTCCTGTCAATACTGGTGTGTTGCCATGGGGCGCCAGTCGACGAAGAATCTCCCGAGGAGACGCCCACAGTTACGGTAATTATAAAACAGAATGATCAATTGTTGACCGCAGTATTGTTGACCACAGTATTGTTGACCGCAGTATTGTTGACCGCAGTATTGTTGACCATAACGCTGAAATGTTAGATACTTTTATTCATTGTTATTTATTATGCAGCCCTAACATTTTTATGTTTAATCGAGAACGTATTAATGAAACATTATTAGTATTTAATGCTACAAAATATATAAATTAAGAGCCAGATGCCAGTATATATTCTGGAATTTATTTCTAAAATATTTTTTATGACATTCTGGACTTTTTTTTATTTAACTTAAAATATCAAAGCAATTTTTTTTTTCAATTGTGAATGCAGTTGTGAGATGTCGAATATTATCACACTGAAATATGAAAAGATACATCAGGGAATGTTCACTTATTATATAAATCCCACTGCAGTATAAACAGAGACATTAGGTCCTGTTCACATATTATATAACGTGAAAATCAACCTTCCATCCTCATTACTATGACATCATTTAACAGAATTTAGGACCCATCTTACTCTGTTAAAAAAATCAAATGTTGTCATCAATAATTTTAAAAAATTTGCCTTATATAACACACATTAATTTCCACCCTCTATAACAGATGAAAAAAAATATAAATTTCTGATGAACGTTTAAAAATAATAAACTATTTTTAACATGTCGAATTTCCATAGAAATGAATGAAATTTCCTTTTTTCTTCTAACTTCGTAATACAGTTTTTTTTTTCAATATAAATGTTTACAGCCATCAGTACCAGAAGAACCCCCTGCAGCCAAATCTGTTGTCAAAAGAAATGTTGCCGAGACAGTACTCAACAGGTATGGCTGTTGTTCCGATCAATCCCACGATAAAATAATGTTATAGCTACTAATAACTACAGGGGACTAAAAGAAAAATTGATTACAATGAAGATAACTAGCGAGAAAGTTAACATTGCAACCGGTTGTTGGGAAGCGATTTATAGTTTTTATACTCTTCAAGATAATTTATCGGACGAAGGTGTTTGGGGGGGGGGGGTTGGAGACATCAAATTCATTGCCAACAATGACATGTGCCATTCTATCTTTTAAGTTTGGTAAACATGAGTCCGAGGAGTTGTGAAAATTTTTGCTAGTATTTTTTGTTCCAAGATATATCATAGTAAATAACAGAATAAACACTCATTAAAGCACTACAGCTTGTTTGTTGATGTACAGCTGTTGTTTCTTTGGTCCAGCCGTGTTACTTTGTTCACTGTTATTTCAGTCCCGACAGCCCGTTTCGTATATCTCTGGTAGAGAGCACCACATCTAGAGCAAAGCGAGCTGTTGGTAACTCCACCAAACCTTGGCCTCGAAAGATTCCATATGTTATAGATAATCTCTACAAACAACTAGGTAACCTATGTTATTTATCTAATATGTGCATATGCACACACATATACACGCATATATATATATATATATATAAATATATATATATATATATATATATACATATGACCTTATTTTTTTATTTATATAAGATTACACAGTTTAAAATTATCTTTATACTGTATCAAATAACCTCTATTTACATGCATATTAAATAACAACTATTTTTTATGAATTTCTTTATGCAGGTCAATACTATACCATTGTACTGAAACGCGCCATGAAGTACATCATGGACAGAGTTTGCATTGTGTTTGTTGATGTCACTGATACATTGAAACTGACTGAATCGAACTGGCTTATAAACAATGGTTTTGAGACTAATTCATATCTAAGAATTTCAAATACTGGCGGGTAATTAGATGTCATAGCTTAAAATAGAACGGGCAAAATAAACTGATGTATGGATAGACAGACAAATGGACTGACAAATTTATAGACTAGTAAGTAAACAGAAAGATAGAAAGGCGAATAGATAGTTAGACAGTAGCAAAGGTAGATAGATCAACAATAAGTTAAACTAAATATTGTTAAATGAACAGACTTACAGGCTGATAGATAAACAGAGCGATGGATAGATAGGTATAAATAAATATAGATAAATAGACTTATAGAAAAATAATTGAACATAAAGAAAGATATTCTTATGTATTAAACTAATGGACTTTATTGAAATATATTTTCATCACGTAAACATTGCCAATTGGTCAATTCATCAGATGCAACTCAGACGTGGGACCCGGCTCGACTGGAGGAGCTAGAACTACTAA
Organism: Bulinus truncatus; assembly: GCA_021962125.1. NCBI lineage: Eukaryota > Metazoa > Mollusca > Gastropoda > Planorbidae > Bulinus > Bulinus truncatus. Next base: position 2,038,176 of record JAGDYQ010000020.1, read on the forward strand.
CCCATGTTTTGACTTTGTGAGTACATGATCCTTGTTTATTATCATATTATCATTGTTGTGCCCATACATTCATTGTTTATGGTCATATGTTTATAGTTTATGGTCACATATTTAAAGTTTATAGTCAAGTATTCATTTTTTTGGTCAAATGGCTATTCTTTATATTCATGTTTTCATTTCCCATTTCCATTGTGTATTTTTACTTTGTCATAAAATCCTTGCACACATATCAAAATGTTCTTTGCACATTGCAATATTTTCAAATCACAATTCCTATCGTCCTATACTATTTGCACATAGCGTTGTGTTCATTGCATATTGTACTAGGCTATCTACATTTTCTATGTTACATACGACCATGCAGTCATTCGTCATGTGACCAAATGTTGTGGTCCGAGAAATGACCAGTCTAATACAGTGGTGAGCCGCACACCGATGGCAGGTTGCGAGCTAATTTGAATATTAGACCAAAAAAAATACTTAATCGAGAACACGTACAAATAATTGTACGGCTTCTTTCCGTCATATTTTCTCGAAAATAAAAAGTGTGTCTTCGTGTGTAGCGAAACTGCAAAGTTTGAGAACCACATGTCCAATAAAATAAGAGAGAATTAGACGCTATCAAATAAAACATCTAGTAAAGAGTCAATTTCCCCCATTCCATCCTCAATGTAACTGTGTCTCTCTGTCTACAGTGGATCAACCTCCACGAGCTGGGACATTCAATAGGAGCCATGCACGTTCAAGAGAGCCCCACTAGAGATAATTACATATCAGTTTACAATGACAACATACAGCCAAGTAAGTAATGTTGGCGTTATTTACATGAAATAGTTATTTACATGAAATAGTTATTTACAAAGATTAGAAAAGGGACTCCGAGTCACTAAATGCAAACCCCTAAAAGGCTGAGTCAGATTTGGTTGTGGTTTAAAGGGGGGGAAATGATTGCAACCGGTCACGCTGGGTGGGTGTTGTGGGTTGTAGGTTTTGTAGTTTGTAGATGCTGTAGGTTGTAGGTGCTGTGGGTTGTAGGTTTTGTAGTTTGTGGGTGCTGTGGGTTGTAGGTGCTGTGGGTTGTAGGTGTTATAGTTAATAGGTGCTGTGGGTTGTAGGTGCTGTGGGTTGTAGGTGTTATAGTTAATAGGTGCTGTGGGTTGTAGGTGCTGTGGGTTGTAGGTGGTGTAGTTAATAGGTGCTGTGGGTTGTAGGTGTTGTGGGTTGTAGGTGTTGTAGTTTGTAGGTGTTGTGGGTTGTAGGTGCTGTGGGTTGTAGGTGTTGTGGATTGTAGGTTTTGTAGTTTGTAGGTGTTGTGGGTTGTAGGTGTTGTGTGTTGTAGGTGTTGTGGGTTGTAGGTGTTGTGGGTTGTAGGTTTTGTAGTTTGTAGGTGTTGTGGGTTTTAGGTGTTGTGGGTTGTAGGTGTTGTGGGTTGTAGGTGTTGTGGGTTGTAGGTGTTGTAGTTAATAGGTTATGTGGGTTGTAGGTGTTGTAGTTAATAGGTGCTGTGGGTTGTAGGGGTTGTAGTTAATAGGTGCTGTGGGTTGTAGGTGTTGTAGTTAATAGGTGCTGTGGGTTGTAGATGTTGTGGGTTGTCGGTGTTGTGGGTTGTAGGTGTTGTGGGTTGTAGGTGTTGTGGGTTGTAGGTGTTGTGGGTTGTAGGTGTTGTAGTTAATAGGTGCTGTGGGTTGTAGGTGTTGTAGTTAATAGGTGCTGTGGGTTGTAGGTGTTGTAGTTAATAGGTGCTGTGGGTTGTAGGTGCTGTGGGTTGTAGGTGCTGTGGGTTGTAGGTGCTGTGGGTTGTAGGTGTTGTGGGTTGTAGGTGTTGTGGGTTGTAGGTGTTGTGGTTAATAGGTGCTGTGGGTTGTAGGTGTTGTAGTTAATAGGTGCTGTGGGTTGTAGGTGTTGTAGTTAATAGGTGCTGTGGGTTGTAGGTGTTGTAGTTAATAGGTGCTGTGGGTTGTAGGTGCTGTGGGTTGTAGGTGCTGTGGGTTGTAGGTGCTGTGGGTTGTAGGTGCTGTGGGTTGTAGGTGTTGTAGTTTGTAGGTGCTGTGGGTTTTAGGTGTTGTAGTTTGTAGGTGCTGTGGGTTTTAGGTGCTGTGGGTTGTAGGTGCTGTGGGTTGTAGGTGTTGTAGTTTGTAGGTGCTGTGGGTTGTAGGTGTTGTGGGTTGTAGGTGTTGTGGGTTGTGGGGCCGCTCATTGCGCTGAACTAAAACGGGCGCCAAAATAAATGTTGATTGTTTTTGCAATTTTAATATCTGATGGATGGTGGCGAAAATTTGACCCGTGCAGGGCGCCACAGTAACTAGCTCCGGCTTAAGTTTCAACTTTATACTCGTCGAATTGATCCCATATACCATGAACGGTTATCCTATGGCGCACAAATAGAAAAAAGACCGTAGGACTATAGACACTCTTCATCACTGCAATTTTAAAAATGGCTAAATAGAGGTAGGCTATATGTGACGGATAATCTTGCGACATAGGCGCTGGACTGTCGACCTAAATAAAAATTCAGGTTTCGATTATATATATATATATATATATATATATATATATATATATATATATATATCGATTCCTTCTGTGAGACGCATTCAAAAGATATTAGAAGAATACTTTGAAACAGGCGACATGATCATCAAATAATATACACAATTTAATATGCTTACGATTATAGAGTCATAGTGCTTTCTCGGACTTCATTTGGTGCGATATTTTGCTCGATAATACTATATGATTTAAAACAAATATCTCGTTGGAATGATTTTGTAAATTATAAACATTATATGTTTGTTCATTTTAAAAAAAAAGAAAAAGGAAGGGGCGAATGCGGTGCACAGCGCTCGAATGTCGACCTTAGATTCTGGGTTCGAAACTTAGTGAAGACCTTGGGATTTTTTCAGGTCCTTGTTTAAGTCCCACAAGTCCAATATAAGCTTTAAATATGTACCTGACTTTATGTTGGGGGATTAAAGACGGCTGGGCGTTGTGCTAACCACATAACCCCTTTATATGCTGAGGTTATAGAAACAGGTGAATCGTACATTTCATCTGCCCCGATGAGGCCCTAGGAACTTAATGGAACTTTACTTTGAATGCGTTAAATTTTAAAACTAGACAAAAAAAATACAACAAAAAAACTGTGAATTTAGTGAAATTGGATTTAGACTGAAGTAATAATCAAAAAAATTATTAATTTACATTGCAAAATCTTTGTGTACTTATTAAAAAAAATACGTTTTAGATAATTCTATCAAAAATATGTCATTTTATAGGTCTATTTATTCTATTTTATAACCAAAAAAATAGAAACTAATTAGTTTCAAAAATATTTAATTTAGATTTTTTTTCAATTAACAAACTAATATTTACTTTAAAAGCAAAGCAAAAAAAAAAAACAATACATTTTTCAAACAGATTTTGAAACCTGGTACAGTGCAAATGTTGAAATAACTAACCATGTGAAACCAAAACTATTGATTAATACCACATTGACTAGCATCAATCAGTTAGTACAATACAAAAACTATACTAAAGTCGATAAATTAAAAACAACAACTTAATTGACGAACAATTTATCTTCTTTATCAATGTATCAAACAAGCCGCTTCCAGTCTTGAAGTCTGCTAAATTGGAACAAAATGATCTTATGTTGTTCAAACCAGGCTTGCGGAGCCGCCATATTTTTTCCGGCTCCGGCTTCCACAAATTTGACGGCGCCGGCACGGCTCCGGCTCCTTATTAAGATAGTATCACACGAGACAAAAACTTGTGTAATTGCGCCACGCAAACATGCCGCTGATAAAAATTATGCAAATTTTACCGCGTTCACCCCCACAGTCAGGAACTTATTTCATAAATAATAAAAAGTTATTTCAATGATCAAATAAGCAAATAGTAAAATGATACATTATTTAAAATATTTTAAAGACTTCAGTATTTATATTTATTATTTATCAAGTCGAAGTGAGCATTCGGACCCGAGAACCAATAAACTCCGATTTTTATTCGGACCCCGTCCCAATAAAGTCTGATTGTTATTCAGACCTGTAGCAAATATGCACTTAGCTTAGCTATACATAAACTTTATTATTGTTTTTTGTTTTTTGCTTATTTTTTTTATATTTGTTTGAATTGTAATGATTTAATCGTTACTCAGTGGCTAGGGTTCCGACTAAGCAGACTGTGTATTATTATTTTTTCGGGTTCCGTCTATAAATTAAATATAACTAAGCTAAGTGCATATTTGCCACGGGTCCGAATAACAATCGGACTTTATTAAGACCCGGGTCCATATAGCCACAGCCTTATAAATTTATATACTCTCTTTCAGCTATTCTGTTTATAATAAAATTGTTAAATACAGAAAGCGACCATTTTTTTAAATCTATTACAAATTCGCGGTCAAATAATATACGAAATGACGCGTTCTATTTGTCGTCGTAGTAAAAAATTATTTTTAAATGATTGATACAATTATTCTATCAAATAAAACTGTTTTAACTTTATATATAACAAAATAACATGCCATTAAAAATATTTCGGAGAGTAAACAAGATTTAAAACGAACACAAAACGATTCTCATTAAAGATCTCTTGTGGTGATGTGCATGCACGCTATCATTTAAATGATGTTACTGTTGTGGCGTTCGTAAAACATGACAACATTTCAAATTGTAGGAGGTAAACAATCAAACAAATTTGGAATTTTAAAGCTAAAAAAAATTCTGCTGTAAAAAAAACATTTGGGAGCCTTGAAGCCGCCAGATTTTTCGGCTCTGGCTGCGGCTCCGGCTCCAGCAAAAAGTAGCGGTTCCACTGCTCCTCGGCTCCGTCTCCGGCTCGGCTCCGCAAGCCTGGATCAAACATAAAAAAACCGTTATAAAAAACTGGTGATTTAGGATTAAATCATTTCAAAATTATTTAAATTTCTTTCCAATCTCATAAGTAGCAACAAATATTACACATGAAATAAATGACACCAATATGTGTTTATAAGAAAGTGAACTAACTGTATTTTGATTTATTTATGCATTTCTTATCTCTAAGGTCTCAGGTTCTCATACAGGTTATACGCAGACGCAGTAATTAGTTCCTATGTGGATCCTAAATCTGTTCTTATGTACAGTTCAAAGGTCAGTTGTTAAATTACCTCACACATTTCTTAGCACCAAATCGCTCGTATAAAACTGAATTCAATAAACCAGTTTTTTTTGAAAAATATTTTATTTGGAATATTTCTTATATCTGTGGTGGCGAACCTTTTTGGGGCCGCGTGCCCAAAATTCAACCCAAAATATTACTTATTTATAACAAAGGGTCAAAACTCCATTTAAAATTAAGGAAAGTGATATTTTAGTCGTGCCGATTGATGAGACTCTGCGTGCCGTACGTTTGCCACCACTGTCCTACAGTAATTGTGTTTTCCTCAACCACGTTATTACTGTATAGAGTATATAGATGATGCATCCATCTATTTTTGGAAAGCGCAAATTCTTTGTTTATTTATTTATCAATATAGGTATGAAAGCATTTTAGTTAATCCAATGGCTGTTATTTTGTTTTTCATATTTGATTTGAAAATAATTAACACATGTAAAATATGCATCCGCCCAATAGCTAAATGAACTCCTAAATATTTCAAACGGCAGACAGTGTTTAGAAAAAAATAAATGCTCCTCTTCCTTGTTTTAAAATAAAATTGTTCTCATTCTTAAATTAAAATAATATGTTATAAAACCGTTATTTCATTCCATGTACTTTCTGTATTCTTCTAAAACCGTTATTTCATTCCATGTACTTTCTGTATTCATCTAAAACCGTTTTTCGTTCCATGTACTTTCTGTATTCTTCTAAAACCGTTATTTCATTCCATGTACTTTCTGTATTCATCTAAAACCGCTATTGTCATAATGTATGCTGTTAGGCTTCATCTAAACTTCCCTATCTTTATAAAAAATTACGATATTAGAAACTCTTTAAAGTTTACAAAATAAAACTGAAAGTCTTAGACTAAATCTTTATGTATATGTAACTGTCTAAAACCTTCATTAATATCTGTTTACTTAAACTATGTTGTGTCACTCCGTACCATGGTTGAACTGTGTTCATAACGCAGAATGGGGGGCAGCCTCTAATGGGCGGCTGAATCTTGACTCGGAGCCAGATTTCTCAAGTTTATAAAAACAGTAAATATAATACACCAAAATAAAATAACTGGCATTAAAAAAGTCATTTCAGAATTTGTTGAGTCTGTTTGCACCCGGGCGGCATATAGGCTAGGCACGACTCTGATTAAGTATTTATTCATCAGTCTTGTTCTTTTCCTCGGTATTTAAGTCATTGTTTTACAAACACTATTTTCGTTTTTCAGACCTGGACAAACAACGGACTTGAGGCGTATACGACCATCATAGATGAATTTTTTAACACTGTCAGCGACACGTCAAATGATGATGCACTGTACTCGGATTTAAATGTATTGTACAAATGTAAAGGTATGATCATAGATACGTTAAATCATCTGTATCAATAGATATATAATATAATAGATAAATTAAATCAGCTGTACACACGTAAAGGTAAGATCATAGATACGTTAAATCATCTGTATCAATAGATATATAATATAATAGATAAATTAAATCAGCTGTACACACGTAAAGGTAAGATCATAGATACGTTAAATCATCTGTATCAATAGATATCTCTATACTTATAAGACGCATTAGTTGTCTGTCTGTCTGTCTGTCTGTCTGTTCCCTTATAACTCAAGATCCAGAAAACCAAAAAACGTGAAATTTGTTACACATACACATAATTATATGGGGAAGGTTATAGGACAGGTTTCGTTTCATCTCAATGGGTAGTTTAATTGTAATTAATTATTTTTATTTTAGTATTTTACTATATTAAAGTAATCTCGACGGCGCCAAAGATAAAATTCCTCTGTGACGTCATTTCCCTATGACACACTTTTAAAAGAGGGGTAACTCCCGGAAACTCCAATTGTAAACATGATGAAATCAATAGTCATATCTATTTACCTATCGTTTTATGTATTCGTAAGATTAAAATTAAAGGTGCACTTTAATAAACCGAAATACGTTAATTAAAATGTTTCTGTGACATTATTAACATTATTAATACAATCTCAATGCGTAGTTTAATTGCAATTAATTATTTTAGTATTTTACTATATTAAAGTATCCACGGTATGGGATCGCCTTCACTATAAATAAAAATCGCGCACCAAGTGAATGTGTAATTGAACGGACGGTGAAGAAAGGGCTAGGGACGGGAAAAAAAATATTGTTGTTGTTTTTTTTTTCATGCTGCAAGTACCCGACTTTGCCCGGGATTAAAATAAGGTTTTCTGTTTATTTAAGAAGCGTAATTTGACGTTTAATTGTACGGAGAGAGGGAGGGGGGAGAGAGAGATAAAGAGAGAGGGAGCAGGGGGAGAGGGAGAGAGAAAAGAAGGGAGAGAGAGAGGGAGAGAGAGAAAGAGTGAGGGGGCAGGGAGGGAGAGAGAGGGGATGAGGGAGAGATGAATGGGAGAGAGATGGGAGAGAGGGAGGGAGAGGGAGGGAGGGAGAAAGGGAGGGAAAGGGAGAGAGGGGGAGGGAGAGAGAGAAGAAGAGGAGAGAGAGAGATGGGAAAGAGAGAGGGAGGGAGAAAGGAGGGAGGGAGAGAGGGGGTAGGGAGGGAGAGGATGGGAGAGATAAAGAGAGAGAGAGGGGGCAGGGAGGGAGAGAGGGGGAGGAGGAAGGGAGGAAGGGTGGAGAAACGGGGGACGGGAGTGTGAGAGAAGGAGGGAGGGAGATAGGGAGAGAGAGGGAGATGGGAGAGAGTTAGAGAGGGAAGGAGAGGGAGGGAGGGAGAAAGGGAGAGAGGGAAAGAGAAAGGGGAGGGAGGGGTAAGGAGGAGAGGGAGGGGGAGGGGGAGAGGGGGAGGGAGAAAACAAAAGGTAAACAGAAAACCTTATTTTAAACCCGGGCAAAGCCGGGTACTTGCAACTAGTATAATATAATAGATAAATTAAATCAGCTGTGCACATGTAAAGGTAAGATCGTAGATAAGAGAAATCAGTTGTATTAATGTAAAAGTAAAATATAATTCTATCAGTTGTATAAATGTAGTAACTAAATAGAATTTGTTATTAAATTTCCCAAGTCTCAAAAAAAGTCCTGATTGAATTCATTCTATTACATTTATAAAGACATGTATACATAAATTCCTGGATGTATTCATTCTAATACATTTATTAAGACATGTATACATAAATTCCTGGATGTATTCAGTCTATTACATTTATAAAGACATGTATACATAAATTCCTGGATGTATTCAGTCTAATACATTTATTAAGACATGTCTACATAAAGTCCTGGATGTATTCAGTCTATTACATTTATTAAGACATGTCTACATAAAGTCCTGGATGTATTCAGTCTATTACATTTATTAAGACATGTATACATAAATTCCTGGATGTATTCAGTCTATAACATTTATTAAGACATGTATACATAGATTCCTGGATGTATTCAGTCTAATACATTTATTAAGACATGTCTACATAAAGTCCTGGATGTATTCAGTCTATTACATTTATTAAGACATGTCTACATAAAGTCCTGGATGTATTCAGTCTATTACATTTATTAAGACATGTATACATAAATTCCTGGATATATTCAGTCTATTACATTTATTAAGACGTCTCTATACTTATAAGACGCATTTGTTGTCTGTCTGTCTGTCTGCCTGTCTGTCTGTCTTTCTGTCTGTCTGTTCCCTTATAACTCAAGATCCAGAAACCGTAAAAACGTGAAATTTCCATTACACATACACATAATTACATGGTTAATATAGGACATGTTTCGTTTCATACTGATAAGGTTTAATTGTAATAATTGCTTTATTTTAGTATTTTACTATATTAAAGTAATCTCGACGGCGCCATAGATAAAATTCCTCTGTGACGTCATTTCCCGATGTCACATTTTTAAAAGAGGGGTAACTTCCGGAAACTCCTATTGTAAACATGGTGAAATCAATAGTCATATCTATTTACCTATCGTTTTATGTATTCGGAAGATTAAAATTAAAGGTGCACTTTAATAACCGAAATACGTTAATTAAAATGTTTCTGTGACATTATTAACATTATTAATACAATCTCAATGCGTAGTTTAATTGTAATTAATTTTTTTAGTATTTTACTTATAATCAGTATTCACGGTATGGGATCGCCTACTATAAATAAAAATCGCGATCCAAGTGAATGTGTAATTGAACGGACGGTAGAGAAGAAAGGGCTAGGGACGGGAAAAAAAAATATTGCCAGTTGTTGTTTTTTCATGCTGCAAGTACCCGGCTTTGACCGGGATTAAAATAAGGCTTTTCTGTTTTTTTAAGAAGTGTGCATTTGACGTTTAATTGTACAGAGAGAGAGGGGGGGGGGAGAGATAAAGAGAGAGGGGGCAGGGAGGGAGAGGGAAGGAGGTGGCAGAGAGGGGGGAGAGAAGGAGGGAGGGAGGGATAGAGGTGGTAGGGAGGAAGATTAAGGGGGAGGGAGGGAGAGGGAGGGTTGGAGAGAGAAAGGGAGGAAAGGAAAAAGAAAGGAAGGGAGGGAGAGCGGGAGTAGGGAGGGAGATAGAGGGGAGGGAGGGAGAGAGAGGAAATGAGGGAGAGAGAGGGTGGGAGGGAGTGAGGGGGTAGGGAGGGAAAGGGGAGGTAAGGAGATAGGGAGAGAGAGGATGGGAGAAATGGGAGGGAGTGAGAGATAAAGAGAGAGAGGGGGCAGGGAGGGAGAGAGGGGGAAGGATGAAGGGAGGAAGGTGGAGAGAGGGGGGACGGGGTTGAGAGAAGGAGGGAGGGAGATGGGAGAGTTAGGGAGAAAGGGGGGGGAGGGAAAGAGAAAGGGAGAGAGGGGGTAAGGAGGGAGGGAGAGGGGGAGGGAGGGAGAAAACAAAAGGTAAACAGAAAAACTTATTTTAAACCCGGGCAAAGCCGGGTACTTGCAACTAGTGTATACATAAAGTCCTGGATGGATTCAGTCTATTACATTTATTAAGACATGTATACATAAAGTCCTGGATGGATTCAGTCTATTACATTTATTAAGACATGTCTACATAAAGTCCTGGATGTATTCAGTCTATTACATTTATTAAGACATGTCTACATAAAGTCCTGGATGTATTCAGTCTATTACATTTATTAAGACATGTCTACATAAAGTCCTGGATGTATTCAGTCTATTACATTTATTAAGACATGTCTACATAAAGTCCTGGATGTATTCAGTCTATTACATTTATTAAGACATGTATACATAAAGTCCTGGATGTATTCAGTCTATTACATTTATTAAGACATGTCTATGTTTATGTTTGATGTTCACTTGTCTCAAAAGAAACCTACTGCAACGGTCTCAATTTGGACTGTACCCCCGGGTACATGGCCCGAGTCAAGGGAGTCTGTCGTTGTGTCTGTCCCGAGGAGAGAGATGAGGGCAAAAATTGTAAGACTCTGAGAAATGGACGTAAGTCTAATATTGGCTTCAGTGATGATAGAAATATCCCTATATTTGAAAAATATAATACTATATATTAAACGTCCAATAATACAAACTGATGAATAAAATGACGGTTATCCCGAAGTCAAAGTTAGAATATTGCGTTTTAAATGCTAGTGTACTATTTCAGCATTGGCATACGCCCAGTGGCCAAACACACCACTGGTTCTATTCGCCGGAGGTCCGCAACACAAATGTCCAGAAGGTTTCACTCAAGGGTGGTTCTCATTCACTGGCAAGTACTCATTGACACAGAGCCCATCACCCCCAGTAGTGTTCCCATCCAGTGGAAACACAAACTACATCCCAGTTTGTACCAAAGACACACCCACTGGCTCAGACATTGATTGGGAAAGTTGGAACCCTGGCGGCCAGTACTGTATGATCAAACCAAACGTACCTTGTGGTGGAGGTAATTTAATTTGAACTTTTGTATGTCTGAAACAGTTTGTTGATTTCTTTAAATTTGCTAGCTTTGCAAAAAATGATTTTGAATAGACTTTTGTTTTTTTTTACGTTTATAACAGAATAGCTTTCAAAAAAAGTAACATTCGTTCGTTACTTTTTCATGATCAATATCTTTATTTTACCTGTATTTTTAATAAATAAGTAGAATTTGATAGTTGAAATCTAATTTTCACCCCACCCTCGTATCGTTCGACACGCTCAAGAAGATTTTAGTGATCATTTGAAACAACGCAATGTGACCCAGCAGTGTGCCTTCATACTGTCATTAGAAAAATCATGTCTTTGTTTGTAATGGATAACACAATCATGTTTAACTGATAACACTATCATGTTTAACTGATTACTCTATAATGTTTAACCTATTTAAACTGTGAATTAAAGAGACAAACATTGACAGACGAACGTTAAGAAAGTAATTCCTAGAGATGTAAATGAATTGTTTGTAGAGAATATATATAGATATGTTGTCTTAAGGGGGAACACTGAAAAGATAAAATCATCATTTATCTATTATGATTGGTTTTAAAATCATCAAAGTTGTTTGCTAAAAGAAATAAAACACAAGATAAAGCTTAAGAGGATTAAAACAAATTAACAATTATCACTCCATTTTGAAGACAAAGAGGTCTTTAAATTTTTGTGCTCTCTGTGAGTCACCAGGAAACTCATTCTGTTTTCGCGACCCACTTGTGAAGAAAGAAAAGATATATTTTTGTAGCATTATATACTAGCTGTACTCTCCAAAACCTTTGCATAGAGTTATATCCCCTTGATCGGTAGGCTAGGTTATTTTTGGTTTCGGGCAGATCCGATTTTTTCATGATTGTATTTTAAACTGGAATACTTTTGTATTAATTCTTTACTATCGATTTAACGCAGAACCCAAATTATATATATATATATTGTGATACAGTAATTATTAATCAGTATGGCTACCTTATTAAAATCAGTTTGCGATAAATCCGGTTTGAGAAGCACTACTCTGGGCTACCAGTAATCATTAGTAAAGTTTTTTTTTTCAGCTTTCGTGGAGTCTCAAGCGGACATCCAGTCTCTGGCAGCCATCACCATCAATGGTAGTGTAGGAGACACCACAATAAACGGCAACAATCTCACCCAGAAGTACTGCTGCAGATTTCAGGAGCCCTCCACATTCCCTACTGAGTTGCCTAACGCTGCACCGTTTAGACTTTTTGTCAGAAGCACTTGTCCTAGAATTAGAGGTGGGGATAAATAATGGGTGGGGGCATATTTATAGTGTATGTACAGTTTACTTGTATTGTTGGGGTTTATTTATAGTTTGTGGAGTATATTTGTATTTTGTTGGTGTCATGGGTTGTGACTAATCTGTCGAAACCATCCCCTTTATTCCAACCCTTGACTTAATAGTATTAATAACATTTAGACGTATTTATACCATGTATTGTAATATACGTTCCCGTTCTCAAGTTCTCCACCCTTTTTACCCCACCCCCGTAATTGCGTCATCGGCCAGGTGGTCAGCGGAACGGGGAAGAATAACTCTTCTCGGTGAATGGGGCAGCGGTTGACAGAAACACGTTGCATTCCTCGCGGGATTCTCCCTGACCACTCGGCCCTGGTCAACTGCCGACAAAGGGATGGATGTCTAGTTACTTCTGTTTGTCGGTATGACGTACTTCTCCCCCCCCCCATCTAGGCTCCACCCCCTGATTTGAAAGAAACAGATATTATAATAGATTGGCTAGGGGTCACGTGGAAGAAAGTATTTGAGTATTGTAAGATAGATTCATAGACAATTCGACCGGTGAGCCGGGTCGTGCCTAGTCGCAATTGGACTGTGGGCTCTCTGAGGAGAGGGTCGATTGTTGTGTCTCTGAGAGAGAGAGAGACAGAGAGAGAGAGAAGGGTGATCTATCGAGAGAACGTCCCTTTGATTCTATTCATTGATACTGGATTAATCTTTGGCATTTTCGGATTACTTTTGCTTATGATTTTAAAGACCACCAGATCTCTGTTACGGACTGGTGTCTCTGTAAATAAATATATTTTGTCGCTGTACACACTTGTTGAATTGATCATCGTCACTTGTTATACGTTTAATTGTTGGTGAGACTGTGTGTGGTAGAAACACAAATACAAATACGAGTCACCGTTGAGTCAGCCCTCATACTCTTAGCGACAAGCCAAGGATACCCTCAAAGGGGTCCTCAACAGTTGGGTATAATTATATTGTGTGAGGTATATAGTGTGTTAAGTATATGTATAGTGTGTTAGGTATATTTATAGTGTGTTGGGTATATTTATTGTGTGGGGGTATATTTATAGTGTGGAGATATACATTTTAGTGTTTGGAAGTATATTTACAGTGTGCGGGGTATATATACAGTGTGCGGGGTATATTTAAAGTGTGCGGGGTATATTTAAAGTGTGTGCAGTTTGCACATATAGCTATGTGGTTTTATGGTACGCGGTAAATACGACTATTCCCGAAACGTGTCTCTATATTTACAGTACGTTAGAAGATGTATTTGTTTTATGGGTCATTAGATTAACTGTATACGCTAATTGAATGTCTTATAATTTATCTCGTCTGATCTGTACATTTCTTTAGGTCTAAAAGCTACCAACACAAGAAACAACTGGTGGTCTTCTGTTACCTCAGTAAAAAACATCAGCACTTCTCCCTGGTGGTATTTCTCCACCTGTTTGACCACCTACACATGTTACTACCAGCCACCTGTTTACGGTCAGGTTTTATTTTTTTTTTTATATTTTTTTTTCAAATTAAGAATATTTAATGAATAAAAAAATCGATCGATCGATGCCATGGAGTTTTTCTCATTGTTTATTTTATTGGAGAGAAATATTCTCAATATGGTGGGTTTCTTAGCAACGCGATCTTCCAATAAACACAATGCAGTGGCTACAAATACGGCAGATGTACTCCGTATTATTTTTTTCCGGGGTACGTGATAGATGTGCGCATGCGCTCTAACGCTCTAGGTGGACTATTTTTTTTACGGCTAAAGATGTGCACATGCGCGATTGCCGGGCTCCGTATTATTTCGGGATCCGGCTACAGATATTGCGCCTAACCCTATCCCTAATCCTAATCCTAACCCTAATCCTATGCATGTATGACAACGTGTGTCAACAATAGGCATACATCCATAAAATGTGTCTATGTCATACCAACTATGATATACCAGATGTACCCTGCGAACTATATGCATACATATAGAACATAGTTCAACTTTGAGGTATATTTTTACGCAGTGGCTACGGTACCATCAAGCGGTACTCCGTATTTTTTTTCCAGATACCAGTAATAGATATTGCTCCACACCCTAAACCTAACCCTATCCCTAACCCTAACCCTATCCATAACCCTAACCCTAATCCGAACCCTATTCCTAACCCTAATATAATTGATGGTACCCGAAAAAAAATACGGGCACCAGCTATATTCTAACCCTTATATAATGCTACTTGCTGGTACCGTAGCCACTGCGATATTTTTATTATGTTGTGAACAAAATAGAAAATCTTTTTAACCAGTTGTTTATTTTTTTCCCCCTCAAAGTAATCTGATGAATAAATCATTGTAAAAGAACATTCCTAAGTGGTCTTTGAATCTATTCAGCCAGCTCGTAGTAGTGCACTTACTAGTGGACATTTTTTTTAATTAATCGAATTAAACATTGCTCGATTTGTTTCAGCTTACACTTAGTATAAGTCTTAGTATTAGTAAAATAGTTTTACTTTGTTACTTAAAACAAAATAAATGCACTATTATATTTGAGATAAAATAAAATTATAATTTGAGACATTTATTTGTTATAAAGAACATTTTTCTGAATCTCATTTTTTATATTAGATATAATATTTTATTATTAATTTAGGATTTTTTTAGACTTTTGAATATCATTTTTAAAACCACAGAAACTATATTAAAACTATACATTTAAACAAAAACATTTTTTGAATCGAAACTTAGGCTCAAAGTCATTAATATTTTAACAGGAAACATTATTCTTGATTCTTACTTTTGATATAAAGTAGACATATGGACATGATATGGAAAATATGTTTTTAGAAACTTGTTCAGCTATAAGACTTGTTATGCACTAAACATATGTCATTAATTTGAAAAGTCATAATAGCCTACTTGTCCATATATCTTGCCATGCCATAAAAGTAATCAATCTATTAAACTAATTTACCCATAAAAGATCAATTAATACACATTTTAGTGCCGCGATGCTAATTAAGTCATTAACATGATTAAGGTTTTTTTTAAAATCATATTTAATCATTTTACAATGCTATAGATCTTGATTAAGAAATGTATTTATGTCTGTAATCTCCAGGATGTAATCAAGAGATAACTCTGGATGCTAACACTAAAACAGCTACAGTTACTACCCCTGGTTTTCCAAACTCAAGAGAACCCAACAGGCGATGCTTCTATTCTTTCAATGTAAAGATAAAATGTATTCTTAAGTCTTTGTCTTTATAATAACATTACTCAGTGGCGGCTCGAAGATAAAATTAAGGGGTTCGGTGGAGGAGGGGTTCTTCTTTCATAAAATAAACTTTTTACCTATGTTTTAAAATTGTGTATAATGCGTGAGCGATAGTGCTCTTTCTCTCACTCTCTCTACCTCGATGCATTTTCCTCTATGGGCATACGCACAACGACCAAACGCTTCGTCGCTGTAACAGTCAAATGTGCATTTGTTGCTTTGTTTTATTAACTGATGCTACGTTAGCATACCTACTGACGTAAAGATTCTATATTGTAAAAGTATAAAAAAAAACAGTTACAACAAAGTACGCAACCTTTTGACTATTATTGATTGCATTAAGTGGAAGTAGGCGCAGCCCCGTAAAGTGAAAATTCTACACGGGGGGAGGGGGCAGACATTCTACAGCAGGGGCCAGGCAATAGCAGGGCGGGGGGAGGCAGGCAATACATTTTACTAAGTAGAACAAATAAGCAGAGGGGGGGAGGCAGATAAAACGCAGGGGGGCCCGGCCCTACTAGCCTGAGTAGGGATTGCTGCAGTTCTGCAATACCAACGAGCTATCGTTAACAATGAAACACAAATTGGTTCACTTTTATTTATTAACTAAATTAAAGTCTTTTTTCTTTTACTGTTGACAAGGCCGAATAACAAAATTAGCATTCTGTCTGAAAAAAGAAGTAAATATTTCCAAAAAAAGGTCAACAAATTAGTACATAAAACCGTATATATCACACATTAAATCACTGTTTTATTGGATATTGTGTTCAAAAGAAAAACTAAAGATATAAATGCATCTTTATGTAAATATTTTGTATACAGGTTCCGGCAGGTTCAAGAATTAAGATTACATTCAACACAGTAGATCTGAGTACAATCAATGACGACACGTTTCAGTACAAGAGATTCCACAAGTGGCAGGATCCATACAAGTAAGTGTACACATTTATATGAAAGTTGCAGGATCCATACAAGTAAGTGTACACAATTATATGAAAGTGGCAGGACCCATACAAGTAAGTGTACACATTTATATGAAGGTTGATTATATGTATATTCAGAAAGATAGCATTTGTAATGAAAAATATGATCCCAACTGCCTTATTCAACTATATTTATATTAATTAAGACTTGAATCCACTTTGTTATATTTATTCAGAATTGACCCAACCAACTGGCCAAAAGAAGTTGTGTCAGAAGGTGATTACTTCACTGCTGAGTACTGGTCAGGGTATGACGTCACCACGAGGAAGGGGGTCAGTTTTACAGCAAGACTTATTACACGTGAGTCACATCGTCTTTAGTCATGCCATTACAGCAACACTGATTACACGTGAGTCACACCGTCTTTAGTCATGCCATTACAGCAACACTGATAACACGTGAGTCACACCGTCTTTAGTCATGTCATTACAGCAACACTGATTATACGTGAGTCACACCGTCTTTTATCATGTCATTACAGCAACACTGATTACACGTGAGTCACATCGTCTTTAGTCATTTCATTACAGCAACACTCATTACAAGTGAGTCACACCGTCTTTAGTCATGTCATTACAGCAACACTGATTACACGTGAGTCACACCGTCTTTAGTCATGTCATTACAGCAACACTGATTACACGTGAGTCACAAAGCGTCTTTAGTCATGTCATTACAGCAACACTGATTACACGTGAGTCACACCGTCTTTAGTCATGTCATTACAGCAACACTTATTACACGTGAGTCACATCGTCTTTAATCGTGTTATCACAGTTTACAGTCAACTTGAAGTCACTTCGTCTTTAGTCACGTCATCATAGTTTACATTCAACTTAAAGTCACATCGTCTTTAGTCATGTCATCATAGTTTACAGTCAACTTGATGCCACACCCGTCGTAAACATAACTAGGACTTATTTGTGGTGCTCTTAATTGATAATTGTGTAGTGACCCCACACGACGAGTTATTGTGTCACGTTGAGGCTTTTTGGTAGTACAGCCCCCCTCAACAATATGTCACTTCCTACAGTGCCCTTCCCTCCCCCCCCCCCACACTCTCTTCCATTCCGGAAGTTCTTTCTCGTAAAGATCTTAAGTAGTGCCTGCCTTTCATTCACTTTTATATGCAGGAGCGTCATTTCGATTACAGCAAGACAATCGCCTTAGCTATTCTCATGCCTAAATTTTGGCGGTTTATGCTCTTTTTATCCCACCGTTTTCAATATTTTATTTAACGTAAATGTACAAAAAAAATGCAATAAAAAAAGTAAGGCATACAAAACAAATATTTAAGTGGAATTATTTTTCGTTTGTTTGGACTTTGGGTTACTTGTTAGAAAACCGAGGAAACTTTTCAAAACTGTAGAATAATAAAAAAAAAAAACATTTATCTAATCGAGACGCCGGCAAGACGCCATTATGAATTCTTAATTTTTACTTTCGATATAACGCAGACGTGAGACCACTATTATTTATATTAGATATTTCTTACAGATTCGTCATGATAGTTTTTATCTAATAGTGCTAGTAATAACACGTTTAACTTTTAACAATTACAAGCGCTGTACAGAAAATGATTTTTCATTGCTGTCTTTCAGGATTGGGGGGGGGGGAGGGTTGGGCGGTTGTACAGTGTAGGCACCCTACTGTCACCCTAAAGGACTGGGTTTGATCCTCTTTGAAGAACTTGGGTTTTCTGTCAGGTCTTATTAAATGTCGCCGAGGCCAATCTCCTTAAATCGGTAGCTGACATACGTATGTCTTCTGTGGTTCCTCCATTATCTTTGCACTTTCAATCCATTTGAGGTTTATAAGATTTACGTAATTCAATACTTATCATAGAATGGACACTAAAACACACAAATACAAATGGACACTAACACACACAAATACAAATGGACACTAACACACACACAAATACAAATGGACACTATCACACACACAAATACATATGGACACTATCACACAAAAATACAAATGGACACTAACACACATAAATACATATGGTCATTAAAACACACACAAATACACATGGACACTATCACACACAAATACAAATGGACACTAACACACACACAAATACACATAGACACTAACACACACAAATACACATGGACACTAACATACACAAATACAAATGGACACTAACACACACAAATACACATGAACACTAACACACACAAATACACATGGACACTAACACACACAAATACAAATGGACACTAACACAAACAAATACAAATGGACACTAACACACACACAAATACAAATGGACACTATCACACACACAAATACAAATGGACACAAACACACATAAATACACATGGTCATTAAAACACACACAAATACACATGGACACTAACACACACACAAAAACACATGGACACTAACACACACAAATACACATGGAAACAAACACACACAAATACACATGGACATTAACACACAAATACACATGGATACTAACACACACAAATACACAGCGACACTAGCATCCACAAATACACATGGACACTAATACACACACAAATACACATGGACACTAACATCCACAAATACACATGGACACTAACACACATAAATTCACATGAACACTAACACACACACTAATACACATGGACACTAACACACACAAATACACATGGACACTAATACACACACAAATACACATGGACACTAACATCCACAAATACACATGGACACTAACACACATAAATTCACATGAACACTAACACACACACTAATACACATGGACACTAACACACACAAATACACATGGACACTAACACACACACAAATACACATGGACATTAACATACACAAAAATACACATGGATACTAACACACACAAATACACATGGACACTAACACACACAAATACACATGGACACTAACACACACAAATACACATGGACACTAACACACAAAAATACACATGGACACTAACAGGGCGGATCTAGACAACATTGACCGGGGGGGGGGAGGGGCAAAACTTTGACTCCTGGGGGGCAAAGCTGTTTTCATTGTTGAAAATTGGTCTTAGAGCACAAAATATTTCGATAATTTAATGATATCTTACCTAAACTTGAGGCACTAACACACACAAATACACATGGACACTATCACACACTAATAATCACAATACGAGGATAGGTTTTAGTTAAAATATTGTTGTTTTTCTTTTATACATCCTGAGTCTGATGATAAATAAAATCAATTAACACCGTTCATTTCACTTTCAGCTGAAGACATGTGTTACGACGTGACCACAAAAGGAGCAGACTACTCAGGAAATACCTACGTCTCAGAAACTTTTGAAGAGTGTCTCCCTTGGTCCAAGGCTGTAGATTGCCTTGACTTTTCAAAGTAAGATGGCAAACCGATAATACATGTATAGAAAAAAAAATGAAAAAAAATGTATCATAATTTGCTACACAGAAAATATGAAATATTTATAAATAATATACCACTATATTTGTATGTGCTCAATAATACATATTCTATTAGTGTTATTTTTTAGACAACATATAGCCTAATTGTCAATATTTTTTTTATTATAATCCTGCTCATTTGGTTAATGCTGAAAGTAAAATTTTTACGGCTTAACAAAAAATTGTTCTGATAAAACAAAGAAAAATAGTTAATTAGATGAACACACATACACATTTTAGGAAATTTTTGAAAATGCAATATACATATATATATATATATATATATATATACACACACACATATATATATATATATATATATATATATATATATATATATATATATATATTTAACTTTTGCCCGAATCTCGGTTTTTCCGCCAGTTTGGTAAATGTTTCTCTGACTGGCGATCGTTGGTGGTTTTTTGTTGGGTCAGTCCCGTAGCGAGTTTAACTCTCGCCATGGGCCCAATACCTTTTTAATACTTTTTTAGCGCCTCCCCCCATTCGTTAACTATATACAATTATATGTAAAATATACCATATGGCGCCCCTTACTACACCTCTATGTTGGGTTCAACATATTATATGGGTAAATTAAAAAAAAAAACATAACAACACACACGATTTTTAGAATAGGAGTAAATTTACTTTTACACATCTAGCGGGTTTTCAGTGGGATTATTATTGAGTTCACACGATTTTATTTATATAGAAAAAAACATCTGGCAACACTACACATATATTTATTATATATTGTTATCGTATGTAATGTGTTTTATAAAATGTTCAAGCGATTAGTACAGATGAGAGTAAAATGCACATGTTGAAAAAAAAAACGTCGGTTATTGAACTTTTCATTATTATATAATATAAATAATAGCGATTTGGGCTCTGCGTTAAATCGAAAGTAAAGAATTAATACAACAGTATTCCAGTTTAAAATACAATCATGAAAAAATCGGACCTGCCCGAAACCAAAAATAACCTAGCCTGCCGATCAAGCCTAAGGAGATATAACTCTATGCAAAGGTTTTGCAGGGTACAGCTAGTGACTTCTATTTAGTATCTAATGATAACATCTCATTGATACTGTGTGTTTAAATAACTAGGTCATGCACGTAATTATCCTTTATGTTATATTGTTGTTTTTTTCTTCTCAATTTACTTGAAATTTAGGTCCAGTTCAATCTGGCTACTCCAGTCTGGAAACTCCTGTAGAAACCCTGGAGGAGCATTACTTCAACCATACTGTTATGTCCATATTAACGGAACCGCGTGTCAGAAGCGATATTGTGACGTATGCAACCTGAGTAAGTCTTGGGGTTGATATCTGGAGTTTTTTATTTCCCGTACCCCAACTTGACCATCTCACTAGCGTTTGAGATCCATTGATTATGTCCCTTGTATTTCTGCATGAAGAGAAAAAAGAAAATTACAGGCGGCCCTAGACTTTCGCACAATTCGCTATTTCGAACATTTTTAAAAAAAAAATATATTTTTTAAAATGTGTTTTTAGAATCGTCCATAAAAGAGCTAGTGAAGCACTTTCAGTAATTTCCGACTGTTTCCATATACCCGGTCTACGGAATTTCCGGTCTATACCCGGTCTACAGAATTTCCGGTCTATACCCGGTCTACGGAATTTCCGGTCTATACCCGGTCTTTCTCCGCCCTTGTTGTTACCGAAGCAATTGTTTTTTTTTTGTAATGTCATGATCGCCATTTTGAAAGTGATTTAGTTGGTTATGTACTTTTTAATTTCTCTCTACTTTCGAACAATCAACATTCGCTCACACTTTCAGGAACCAACTATGCGCGAAAGTCGAGGGCTGCCTGTATTTCTTAACAGATGTGCGAAACTATTGCTTAAGGAGTCATTTCTCAGCCTTCCACCTACACACGTTATTTGTTTCACCTTAACGCATTTGTTATTAATTTGCTCGTGTTACATGTACACAATTTTTGTGGCTATGATGACAAAGTATTTTTACCATAATGTTTATTTTTTTCCTATTTATGCCTGACTTAACTTATTTTGTCCTCCTTAACTGTACCTCACTATTTCACGCACACAAATAGAATCTGTTGTTGATACCATAAAAAATTGCTCAGCACTTATGGCTTCAGACCCAGGATTCTGTTCAACTTCATTCAGTAAATTTGGATGCGCCAAGTCTTGTGCTTACACTCCCATCCCGTCAAACAGAGGTCAGTAAGACGATAGTTTAACTCTTATGAGCAATATTATTCTGATGTATGGTCCTATTCATATTGTTGTTTTTGTTTATGTTTTAGAGAATAGTTATATTACTTATTCAAATAATCGTTCGTGTAAGTTTCTAATTCGTTTTAGAGCTCTGAATGATAAGAAGATACATTGTAATGCTTTTCTGTGTTGTATTCTTATTGAGTTCTAAAATAAAAGCACGAAAACTTCCTCCATTAGACTGACATGTGACGGTGCTCCGATCGTACTGTTGAAAATCTCCCAGTGTGTCTACTCTTATAGGACTCCTCCCTTGAATCACAGCATCTGACCTTTTTATTGATAGACCATGCCAGCTTATGCCAAAACTGTTGGTAAAGGTCATGGGTTTGTCGAAGTTTAGGTGGCGAATGACACAATTTCGTCAGTCGTATCAATGAATACTTGACCTTACAGGTCACACCCACAAGTACACTAACATACCAAAGGGGAATAATGCAAAATATAAATAAAGGAGCGATAACTAGGGATAGGTCAAAGTGCAAATCTGTTATCTGTATATTACCATCTAAATATACAGACTTTTACTCCACGAAGAACTAAAATGTTTGTTGAGTAAAGCTTTAAACTAATGATAACTGGGTCATTTCACTGTCAAATATCCTTCTAACTGAAAGTAATAATGTACGTTTGTTTATTAGGAACATGTGATACACCAACTGTACCCTATGACGGTACACTGGTCAGTCCAACTAAATCAACCTACAATGAAGGCGACATTGTGCAGGTCAAATGCACAGCGTCCAGTTCCGACCCTGTCTCAGAAATGCGTTGCACACTATCTGGCTGGACATCACTGTCAAGTGCATGCAAAGGTAATAGTCAGCGTTGTTTTTTTGTTATTTATACCAACACAAGTCTGTTTCTAATTCTGTTGGTCAGCCCATGCATCTATTCGTCCGTCAACCCTTCTGTTTATCGTATGTCCATTCGTCGTATTCGTATGTCCATTCGTCTTATAGTATGTTTATTTGTTCTTTGGTCTGTTTTTAAGTATGTTACTTTGACGGTCTGTCTATCTTACTTTCTTTAAGTAATTATTATCTGCCCTTCCTTACATGTGTTTGTTTATCGGTGCGTCCGTCAGTCCGTTTGTTTTTATGCCATTATGCCTGTTTGTCTATTTCGCGGTACGTTGGTACGTCTGCCTTGCTGCCCATCCTCGAGTTTGTCCGTTCACCAGACTGACCGAACGTTCAGTTTTAATTGAACCAGAATCTTGCAGTCTTCAATATATATTGATTTATTTATATATTTTAGTAGTATGTCTATTTCCACAATTCTAGGTGACTGTGGTGATAAACTTGATTTCTGCCAAGACTTGCTGCGGACATTCCCGAGGTTCTGCAGCCATACGAAGACTAAAGACAGTGCGGTACAATACTGCGCCAAGTCTTGCGCCACCTGCTCAGGTGAGTTGTTATAACATTTCAAAGTTATATTTTACAAGTACATTGCTGATACAAGAGCACATTGAAATTTCTGTTGCAAGAAAACATTGACATTGCTGACACAAGAGCATATTGACATTTCTGATACAAGAGCACATTGATCGCGGGCTGTGTGATGGGATTACTACATTAACATAAGTACACTCCCATGATTTTTATTAAAACACGTGATAAGAATTTCAATAAAATTAAATACATTATAATTTTTTTTTACATAGAAATATATATATATATAATTTTCTTCTAAAAATATGTGTAGTAATACCGTTCTTTCAGAAATTACCAAACTGAATTCATTTTAACCACGAAATATATATAAAAAAATTGAATGTTCTTTACTCTTATATAAACACTATATTGCCATTTTTTTTACGTACAAAACAATTTATTCTTCTTTATAGAGCAGTTTTTTTTAGATAGATAAACAAATTATGTTCCCAAATTAATTAGTGAAAACTAACAGGATAACACCCGATTATTCAGTCATAAATGTAAACACTAAACTTCAGTCTGCATGAGAAACCACAAGCAAAATAAAATCATCTAAACTATAAGCAGTTGTCGCATTGGTGCCATAATAATTAGATCGATCTATAACATATTGTTGATGTAAAGAACTTTGTAAAACATTTTCCAGTCACCACAACCTGTAGAGCACCAAGTGTCAGCACATTTTCCAGGACATCTGTCAGTGACACTGTCAATAACGGGGATGTCATGACGTTCTCCTGCAATGCTGGACTCTACTACTGGTCAGGGAATAATGAACGTGCCTGCGGCCTGAATGGAGAATTGCTCGGCAGTAATCTTGACTGTCAATGTAAGTCACGAGAGTTCGAACATCAAATCACTTTTCTCGATATAAATTCCAACTAGATTATATTTTGTGAATTAAACAAAAAATAAAAGAGTGATAATATAAATTGAAGGTCATTCCTGTTTGACTTTCACTCAGGTGTCAGGCATTATATTTTGGCTCGTTACTAGGCGTCTATAAATGTATTTATAAAAATAGTCACTTAAATAAATATAAAAACAGTATTTATTACATTAAAAAAAAACACAAATTAGAGGTAAAATTTCATTGGAATCTCATTTTTCTATTAGTAGATTTGGATTAGATATTTTACTTTTTCTAACATTTTTTTAACATTGTTTCATATGAGTGAACATTGACATTCTGAAGTTCTTGCATTTAAATATTAATAATGTATTTTATACAATTAAACCATCACTACTGTTATATTGACATGTTAGTAGCTCACATAATACAGATCCCTTTTTATGTATATGAACGTTAGACCCCTTTTAGGTCCCCACTGTGAGGTTATATAAAATGTTCAAGAAGAGATACCTAAAAGATAGAAAAGGACAGAGAGGGAGGGGCCATGTATTCCTTTTTTGCACACGGCGACAATTGTTCTTTTCCTAGCTCCCTCCCCCCCCCCACCCCCTCCAATATATCTTTACAATGGGCCCATAATGTTCTTTCGCCTGAGCTCACAAAAAGATTAGAATGTCACTAATACAGGAGATATCACAGTAAATCAAACTGATAATCTGCAGCCATCCCAGAGGCACAGGTGATTATCTTCGTTGTGCGCAGACAGGAGCGACTTTAGATTGGCAGCTGTGGTAACCGCCTGAGGGGGCCTCGTGCTTGATTTTTTGTTGTTTTGATTGGAACCTATAACTAAAGCCCGGCCACATAAAGCACACACCTTGCCCCCCCCCCCCCGCAAATGTTACTTTCACTGGGCTACGTGCATTGCTAAAGTCGCCTTTGATTGTGCATTCAGAGCCGTTGCAACTACGGTCTGTGGTATAAAAGTAGACAGAGCGCTATTCAATGTTTGTTATAAATGTAAACAGAGCGCTACGAAATCTATGGTATAAATGTAAAATCTATGATATAAATGTAAAATATATGATATAAATGTAAAATATATGATATAAATGTAAAATCTATGATATAATGTAAACGGTTTAAATATAGATAGGGCTCTACAAAGTATATCTTTATTTACAGTTATTTACAGAACTCTGTCATGTTTAATGTCCGTTAGACTTGAAATACATTGATTTAATTGTGACATTGACATTGTAGTTTCAAAATCAAGAAATAGACCGTAGCACACATTGCTTGATATCATACAATGTATCCTTAGATTTGTTTATGATGTCTTCTAACAGCCCAGCCCCCTGTCACAGATGTCAACCTGAACTTTGTCAGAAAGAGGACAGAACTTCTAAGTACAAAAATAGCTTACCTCCTGGATAAAGATGAATTCAAGTATTAATGTTGTTTATATGCAGTACATTTTTGTTCATTTTTAAAAAAAAGTAACTATACCTTTCAACATTTTTACCTTCAACTAACAGCTGATAATGTATTCGCTTTCTTTCCTCTATGAAAGGATTCCAATTAAAGGTGTTATCACAAGATGGTACTATTACTGTAAAACACCTGGAGTGATGACGTTCGCTGTCTACCGGAAAACTAAGTGAGTTATTAGATGATCTTCCGGACTCTCCCCTGGAACAACAATGTGACGGGTTGGGGATGGGGGTGATCCAAACACAACCCTAGCCATTGGCCCCCCCTTCCCAATAAAATACAGGACTATTACTTTTAATGTAAATGACAAGAGAGAACATAAAGGTCCAGAATAGTCAAAGTTTAGTCATATTTTTGGCGACAGGCCCTGTCTACCCTCACCCCCACACCATCGCAAGCTATTACAGAAACGGGGAAAGAGTGGCACGATTGTCTTAATGTTCAATATTCATAACTGATGATTAATTAAATCATTAAAACGTTTAATTCTTTGAGGTTTTCATTGTCTCCACCAGCAACGTCTTCAGTTACGTTGGTGCCAACAACGTCACCTGTCAACCTGACTACCTGATGACCTACTACGTCCCTGCCGAGAGCCAGATACCTGTTGAGGCCAATGACATCATGGCCGTCCACTCCACCGCCTCCAACACCCTGTACGTGACAGACTGTAACGGCTACAACCTGGTACCACTCAACACACAGACAATCTCAGCCAACACGTTCAGTGAACTCGCCACCAAAACAGTGTCAGGGACTTACTGCCTTATACCTTCATTTGGTGCCAGAGTTACACCTGGTATGTACATTTCAGATAAATGTATGAAGAATATAGTATTACTATTATTTTGTTAATATCGAAGTATATTGTCATCTCGAAAAAGAGAACCTTTAAAATAATTACAAATGGATTAGTTGGGAAATATAAATCGTTTTCCATCAGTTTTACATCAGTTTTACGTCAGTTTTACATCAGTTTTACGTTAGTTTTACATCAGTTTACATCGAGATTCTCCTAGCATAATTTAAGAAATGCAAACCTTTTAATGTTTAAATAAGGATCTAAAATATTAAACCATACTTTCTGCGTTTAAATGGCTTTTTCAAAATGTGCTTCGATTTTTTTAACCACTCCCGTTTACGACAGTATACTTGTATTACAAGTTATCCTCTTCATAATTTTACAGGATTTTTAATGAAATGTCTCAAACATACTTTTTTTTCCTCTATCTTCATTACGATTCTGGCAGTGTGAGACCAATGCCCCGGATTGACCTGCTGTTAAGTTAACAGACATGCCAGAACCAATACGCAACAGACCTGAAATATAAAAACATATATATCTATATCTATATATATCTATCTATTTATATATATATATATATATATATATATATATATATATATATATATATATATATATATAGCGTATATATCTTTTTTTATACTCGGTTGAAAAATATTTTTAGAAATAAATTTAGCTTAGAATCAATTTCTCAGTCTTACGCTTTTGTGTGTGTAAATGTCTTTGATGTTATAGATATTGAATATATCAGAAGACCTTTAGTTCAATATCCTATAATGAGGTAGACGCACGATTATTGTTTCAGTCCATACAGAATGGAATACGTAAATCCAAGTCACAGTTTATTCGTTTCGTTTACAAAAAAAAAATGGAATCATAACATCACAACTACTAGAAAATTCTACACTTCAAGTGCCCCGATGAGCCCTTAAGGGCGCAGGAGAACTCCACAGAGCTCTTGAACCTTTCGGCTAATAAAAAGGGCTACATCTAAATAAGCTCGTGTGTCTGCTTCTTGCGTTTTTTCTCCATCCGTTGTTTGATTTTGAAATATTCACTCACTAGTCTCGTACACCTGGATTAAAAATTATAAAATAACAAAAAAAAAAAAGTTGTAAATTTGATATTGATGTAATAGAAATAAAATTTAAAAAATAATAGAACATTTATAAAATAATTTTATGTTCATTAGCTTAGATTCGCCATAGATTATATTGAAATGTATCTTAAGTTGTAAAAACAAAACTTCAAAAATATTATATACTGACGGCTAAAAACACTTTCATAAAATAAAAAGTTTTTTCTAAACACATTTTATTTTACCATTTAGATACAGAATTTTGATAATTAATTATTTATTAAGTATAGATCTAAATATAACCTTGGCCACCATAGCCGAGTATTCATTAACAATTTAAACAGCATACTAGGCTTATAAATCTTGCCTCTTTGGACATTGTTATTTACTCAGTAACTGTACCCTAAAAAACCTTTGCATAGTTATATCCCCATTAAGCTTGATCGGTAGGCTACATTATTTTTTGGTTTCATCCGGCAGATCCAATTTATATATATATATATATATATATATATATATATATATATATATATATATGTAGAAAAATTACAAGTAAGGCTCAAGACATAATTTTTAAAATATAATATATATATATATATATATATATATATATATATATATATATATATATGATTGTTTTTTACTGGAATACTATTGTATTAATTCTTTACTTTCGATTTAACGCAGAGCCTAAATCGCTTAAATTGGCCTTCTGTAACTTGATTTGTCCTTCGAAATTGTTTTTGGCATTCAGGTTTTTTTTTAATCTGGCAACTCTTGTTAATTTAAAATCGTCTGCCACTGAGTGAGTTTTTAAATTTATCCTAAATTAATATGAAAAGATGGATATCATAAATTGTTGTACAGGCTCATTAAAACGAAAAGTAGCTCAATCGCGGGATTCCGAAAAGCCGCTATTAGAAGCTTTTAGGGCGTCTGCAGCATATGAATTATCAAATGCATTGAGACAACAGTGCAAGTTCAACCCCCACATACAACTGAAGAAATTATTTCTAATTTGATTGTCGCTGTCACTTTACTTCATTTCCTAAATTGGATATTGGAAATATGTCTTGACATACGACCTTTCAAATGAGTTGAAATTGCTGCTGAACCTTGATTGTTGGACCCCTGATATAAAGTATGATTTTTAGAGCTGACAGTGGTGGAAACAGAGGTTTTAGATATCCTTAGTTATCAGACTATTCATCGTGGGTTGTATACTCGCAAATGTTAAAAGGTACCTTTTTGCAAATGTTCGTGTTGTTTCCACAAAAAGTAATTCCAGGAGGTCGGGGGGGGGGCATATATCATCAAACCATGCACAAAATTTAAAGATTTCATCGAAGATGCACGTAGCCACATGCAAAGCACATGGCACACAGGTTCTTATTACGGATGCAAGATATTTTGTTGCACTGTTTGAAGCCAAAGCAGTTTCTATAGATGAGCAGTTGAACTCATCATTTATAAGACAAATTCAAGAAAATTGCAACAAATTGGGTGTCAAGGGCCCCTTGCGGGATCCATGCGGTCATTGTCTAAGAGCATGATTACCTACTGAGTTCTGGCTAGTATTTGTATTTGTCCCAGCCACGTGGTTCCACAGGACGCACACAACACAATAAGATATGAGCACAAAACACAAATGTAAATACAACGAGTACAGTTTATTTACATTACAAATAAAGACAATCGTGTGCCCTAAAAAGGACAAGAGCTTTCTCGGCTACTACCACACATAAATATGAATTAATTATATTAATCCGAATAGCCCTTACCTGGGGCTGGTAGTTCTAAAAAGAACTCAGAACCGAGCCGGTCGAAACTCTGAGACCCACCAGCTCAGACTGGTTTTCCGCAGCCCCGGGCCCACTCGAGTCGACTCTCCTCTCTGAGTGCCTGTCTCCAACTGACTCCGACTCAAAACTGACCCCCAGTCTCCAGCCACGCACATCCGATCTCGTGGCTCATGCGTGCCGAGACTTCCGCTTCACTGACCAATGGGCAGTGATCATGTATGTCACGCCCATCACGCGAAATCAGTTACGCCTTCAAGCGTAGGCCGATAAATGGACAGAGTGGCCACCCCTCTCCCGCTTGAATATGATGAGGGTACCGCTTCCCTCGCCTGTCTCCTTTGATCTTCCCAGTTAACGCCAGCTGACGTGTTGGCGCGAGACGGCGTTGCCCGCAGTGCAAAAACTGGAAGACCAAAGCCTTTAACTATCCCCTTTTTAATCTCCCCCTGAGTCGATGACGCAACACGAGGGGGGAGTAAGGAAACAGGGTAAGGTTTGGACTTGATTTTATCCCAATCTCACTGTATGTGACACTGAGTCCCACTCAGGTCCGTAGCCAGGTCAAAGTAAGCAGGGGGGCACCAATACCCATCAAGGGGGCAGTTTTTCTCATTTTAGTTACTTTTTCTCTGTTTTTTCCTCTTTTTCTTTTTTAAGCGGGGAGGGGGGGCACTCCACACCTATTTCTATACTTGCCGACGAGATAACATAATTTCAGGCATAGCGCAGATGTCACTTGGTGTTAGATTTGTCAAAGAAAAACATCGTTGCAAATTCATTAGATATGACAAATCTTGTTTGTCAAGTATGAGACGAATGTTCTACAATGGAAGGTAAAGAAGGAGGAGTCAAAGCAATAATTCGAAAAAAGACCTAAAAGCAGCATTTGTACATTGCAGTTCACATAAACTAAATCTTGTCGTGAACGATTCAAATAATTGAATGCTGTACGAAACACAATTAGGAAAAATTAGGTCAATTATATTGTTTTTCTGAGAAATTAATCAGCGAAGAATACTAATTCCAAATGTTCCTTTGCTATGTGAAACTAGATGAACACTTAAATATAAAATCTTGCGGATTTTCGCTGAAAATGTTATTGTTAAACAACTGGGATATATAGAACAATCTGGAAAAAATAAGCAAGTTGATTTGTTCTGTAAGAGGTTAGGGTTGGAGTATTTATTGTTTGTTTAGTTATTATACAAAAATATTCATTAAACCTAGAAGCTGTGACCCAAAAAAATAGAGTTAGTGCATTTAGATTTACTGGCAGTACAAAAATACTTTGAAGAATTGTTGACTACATTGGCTGTTGATCGACAGAATTGTGAGGAGAGGTATAAGGAGATTTTTAGTTACAAAAGGTGTTGTAGATGACATTGGTGCACGAAAAGCTGGAAGACAAATGAACAGGGAAAATGCAAAAGTTGATTTGCCTGAGGATTATTTTAGAATATCTGTTTTTACCACACTACCATGATTATATTACCTGGAAATTCATTTTTGTGTAGAAAATAAACCAGCATTTTCCCTTTTAGTTTTGTATCCCTTTTTGATGACAGAACTAGAAAGACTCGCATTTAAGAATCAAGCTGGGGCTATTGCTAAATATCACGCATTTGACAATTTAAACTAGGAGATTGAAACCTTGTATGATGTATGGAAATGTAAACCTAGTAAAGGGGAACAACTATTTTATTAGTATTGTAACTGTTCGACACTGAAACCATTCTATTAAAAATGACAATAATGTAATGGGGTTATTCCTGCAGATATAGATTTTTTTTATGTTTGATATATGCACATGTTCTTCAATGTAATAAACTTTCAGGAATTTTAGTTTAGTTTTATTGTAACAACTTTATGACATTTTTTTAAAATGTACGGGAGGGGGGGGGTGGGCTTGCCACTTTTCTAGATGTTCATGTTGAAGCATGGTCAGATACACCATCTTTTAAAGTTGCAGCAGATTTTGTAAAGAATGTGGCTTGTATCAATGACTCTGCAGAGCGAGGTGTTGCATTGATACAAAATTTCAATGACAGTATCACCAAGGACGAAGAACAAAAACAATTTTTGCTCCAAGTGGTTGAAAAACATCGGGAAAGTTTTGCAGAGTGTAATCAAGAACAGCTGGTTAAAATTTCAATTTGAAGAACTTTTTAAAATTTTTGTCTACCCAACTGTACAAAGTACAAAATAAATAGTAGGAATGCTTTTTTGCATTGCTTATTATTATTATTTTTCAAGCAGATTGACATTCTTTCAAGAATTAACTTGACAAAATGAATAAAACTTTGTTTTTCATAATTTTTACTTAAATTTCAAATTTTAAAATATAAACTATTCAAGATTTATTTTTTTTTGTTTCATTTAATATTATAAACAATACTATGCATCAATTTGTTACTTAATATATCAGTTTAACATATAATGAAACATTAACGCTGTATTAGATTTGACCGCGAATGATTTTACACCAAAATCTGGAACTTTATACCTCTTGGAGGACCTCTAAACATTGTCAAATGAGCTGAAATTTTGCAGGTAAACTACTGTTACCATACAGACATATTCTGTGGGGTGAGATATCAACATTTCAAAACTTCATTTTTTTGGGACGCCCTAATG
>JAGDYQ010000020.1:2786525-2796944 GCA_021962125.1 Bulinus truncatus
TTGCTACACTGACACTGGACACTTTATGTGTCTTGCTTCTATTGGACTCGAATCGAAATCAACAAACGAGCATGGATTATAATATCAGGGCCACAACGAGCATGGAGTATAATATCAGGACCACAACGAGCATGGAGTATAATATCAGGGGCCACAACGAGCATGGAGTATA
Source organism: Bulinus truncatus (assembly GCA_021962125.1). Classification (NCBI taxonomy): domain Eukaryota; kingdom Metazoa; phylum Mollusca; class Gastropoda; family Planorbidae; genus Bulinus; species Bulinus truncatus. The sequence continues at coordinate 2,786,698 of JAGDYQ010000020.1, forward strand.
ATATCAGGACCACAACGAGCATGGAGTATAATATCAGGACCACAACGAGCATGGAGTATAATATCAGGACCACAACGAGCATGGAGTATAATATCAGGGCCACAACGAGCATGGAGACAACATCAGGGCCACAACGCACATCGGTGCAAAGGGTACAAAAAAAAACAACACCCAAGCGGTAGCAATTGACCGGCGACAATATCTTCTTTTTGAAAAAAAAGAATTTTGAACTGTAAGCCTTTCTAAATTTCGTATGCCATCTATTTAATTTTCTGTGTTTACAAGAAAAATCAATTAATCATTGAATGTATACGTCTAAAGAAAAAGGAAATGTTTTAGAAAGGATTGGTTAACTTCTAAGAAGAAATAACTAGGAAATTGTTAAGGAAACACAACAAGTAGATTTACAAAAAAACATAATTGAATTCCTTTTAAAAAATTTAAAAATCAAATTGCTTAACGCATTATTAGGTATATTGTCAATATTTTGTTATTACCTGCAGACAATGGAACTTTGCTAGAAAACTATGGATATGTAGGCCTATATTATTTCTTTTTTGACTAGCAAAATTGTGCAGCATGGGAACAATTAAGCTTCTAATGCAGATGTGGCCAATCAACGACTTGCATGGCAGTTTGATCTGACTCACCACGCTTTATTCTGCTTTCTACCTTCAAAGACAATATCATTAAATTTATATTTACTTTATTCAAACACACTATTCATTGCCAGACCATCCCACACTTCCTGCAGTATGCCACCATCCAAGCCAGACCACACCACACTTCCTGTAGTATGCCACCATCCAAGCCAGACCACACCACACTTCCTGCAGTATGCCACCATCCAAGCCAGACCACACCACACTTCCTGCAGTATGCCATCATCCAAGCCAGACCACACCACACTTCCTGCAGTATGTCACCATCCAAGGCAGACCACACCACATTTCCTGCAGTATGCCACCATCCAAGCCAGACCACACCACACTTCCTGCAGTATGCCACCATCCAAGCCAGACCACACCACACTTCCTGTAGTATGCCACCATCCAAGGCAGACCACACCACACTTCCTGCAGTATGCCACCATCCAAGGCAGACCACACCACACTTCCAGTAGTATGCCACTGCACTTGTTATCGGCATATAATTAAACTTCATTTATTTTACCCCCAAAGGTATTCAGCTTACCAAAACCTGACAATTATTTCCCCATTGCTTGTTGACATAGGCATACCTAAACTTGATAACTATTGCACAAAAGAGTCAGTCAATATAAATTGTCAGCGTACCGAAACTTTACAAGAGATGCATTGGTTTCATGCGAGGTCTATATATAAAACAGTAAAAATATAGATTTCATGATTTTTTCTTTGTAACTTTTTAAATACCACAAGAGTGTTACATTAAAAAATTTGTAGACGCAGTGGCGTAAACTGGGATGGAACCTACTTCGCCACAAGTGCAGGGGCGGCAATTTTCATCATTTTTGTATTTTTTTTTATTCACGGGAACGAGGGGGGTGGTATCTTTAGCGCCCACACTTGATGGGCACCCCTCTCGCTACAGTAGTAACGTACACTAAAGTTGAATGCACAAAATACCTTAAAACTATAACTTTTCTTTCTCAATAAAACTACATAAAAAATAAATTTACGAAACACGCATCGCTTTGTTGTCAACGTAAACAAAACAATCGTAACGAGAAATTATTAATATGATAATTATATGAAGCAAAGGTTAAAATGCGAAAAATACTAGTGAAGTTAAAAATTTCAACAGTATTTAGCTGAAGCTCATACATGTCTCGCAAAAAAAATATATATAAATACTTACTTTAAAATTATAAAAACAACGTGTGTTGGGTGTCCTGCCCGTGGGGAATCCTGGGGTTGTTATTGTCACTGATCTTGTTGTGGAGTTTAGAGTGACATCTTGATTACACCCTTAAGATGGGAAGAAAATTATGTAGCTACAATAAGATTAAAACTATATAAAATAAAAGTTTTTCTTAAGGGCAGTTGGGTCAGATGAAAAGTAGAAGCCATCTATTTCCGTAGCCACGACATTTTAAGGGCAGTTGGGTCAGATGAAAATTAGAAGTCATCTATTTCCGTAGCCACATTTTAAGGGATTGTGTGGCTAGCACAACTCCCATCCGCATCTACTTTTTCAACCCAAGTCAGGTACCCATTTCAAAGCTGAGTGGACTGAAGACTTTCAACCAGCTTTCCCAAGGGACTGGAACATTATCCTTGTTTATCACCGAGGATCGAACCTCGGGTCGAACGTCAATTGCTTTACACCGCTTGGCTATTGGTCCCAATATATATATATATATAAATATATATATATATATATATATATATATATATAATAAGTTTTAATCATGTAAATATATGTCATCAAAGATAAGTTCAGAATCGCAGGTATTTAAGTCATCTATACACTTAGCAGGTGGGGGGGGGGAGGGGGAAAGAACTGTCGTTTTGTTAGCTACCAGTAGACTACAAAATCTTACATTCTGATTAATTAACTGTATATCGGACCCAAGGCTGACAAATATGTTTTAAAGCAATATCCAGAAAATAAAATGAAAAATATCTAAAATATGCTAAATATTTTGCAAAAAAAAAAAATAACTATGTAAATGACCGAATAAAAGCTAAAATGACCAAAATAAAAATAAAATAAACAAATAAAAGATAAAAATGACCCAGATTTATTCATTCAGAACATTTCATTGTATCTACAATCTAGATGTCTCCAAACATTTCTTGATGTGGTTACAAAGCATCCAGATTGGCAGCACGAAACCTATTATATGGTTTCCTTAACATAAAGTTCTTTAGAATTTCATCCGAAATTTATATGTCTCAGTGAATTAATACGACGCAGACCGAGTTTTAAAACTTGCAATAAAATAGAACTACACTAGACAATGAATATGAATTAAGCTTAAATTAACGAAGTATAGACGCATAGCATTAACAGAGTTTGGACCAAAGATGGGGAGCCATAATGCCATGGGCTCAATATTTCATAAAATGCCAGATGAGAAAGAATGGATGTAGTTTTCTTTTTTAATATAAATTATAAAAAATATCGTACTTAAAATAGTATGTTATGGCCATATTACTTAGCCAAACGGACTGTAACCGCCCCCAGAAGTCATAGATTTCCCATGACTGACTTAGACCAAACGTAGGCAAAACCTTTTTACCCTGTCATTACCCTCCCCCCTTCCCCTTATATTTTCTATTCTTTGAGAACATTAAACCTGGTCACTTCACCTTGAGCAGATCAAACTAAAACCAATTTACCCTGGTCACTTCACCTTGAGCAGATCAAACTAAAACCAATTTACCCTGGTCACTTCACCTTGAGCAGATCAAACTAAAACCAATTTACCCTGGTCACTTCACCTTGAGCAGATCAAACCCAATACCAATTTACCATGGTCACTTCACCTTGAGCAGATCAAACTAAAACCGATTTACCCTGGCCAGTTCACCTTGAGCAGATCAAACTAAAACCAATTTACCATGGTCAGTTCACCTTGAGGAGATCAAACTAAAACCTATTTACCCTGGTCAGTACAGATCAAACTAAAACCAATTTACCCTGGTCAGTACAGATCAAACTAAAACCAATTTACACTCTTCAGTTCAGATCAAACTAAAACCAATTTACCCTGGTCACTTCACCTTGAGCAGATCAAACTAACACCAATTTACCCTCCTCAGTTCAGATCAAACTAAAACCAATTTACCCTGGTCAGTTCAGATACAATAAAAATCTATTTACCATAGACTGGTGGAAGGAAGTAACACTGGTATGTGGTCATGGCATTAGAGTACATCCAAAATGGCGATTTAGAGGTGACAATTTCTCGATTGATGCCAGTCCACCAGTTCAGCCTGGTAGTGTAGACCTTGAGATCTGTGGGTGTTAAGTCCATCATTGTTATCAATTCGTGTAGTCACAGACAAACGATTTGGCTTATATATACATGTATACATCTATGTATATATATATATATCTATATATATATGTATCTATCTATATCTACATATATAGCCTATAATTGTTTTAATCAGTCTGAGATATGTTTAGGACCAATAAGGATGATTGACCATTTTCATTACATCCAATGATAAGTATTTATCAAGGAATGTACATGATCTTATATATTATACTATGTAATCTAATTTATCTAATCCATCTCCATCTAATCTATTTAATCCATCTAATCTATCTAATCTATCTAATATATTTAGTCTATTTAATCTATCCAATCTATCTAATCTTTCTAGTATATTCAATCTGTCTTATCTATCCAATCTATATAATTTATCTAATCTATACAAATATATCTAATCCGTATATCCGTATATCCGTCTGTCAGTCAGTCGATAAATCAAAAAAAATATTATCTTTATATTATCTATCTTTAATATACATATCCAGCAGGGAATAAATTTCACGATTAATCAACAGTCAATCATTCTATTAATTTTTAGAGCATTTTCGAAAAAAAAATGCTCTATTGTCCCCGTTTAGTCTGTCTATCTATCCGTCATCACCCTAGATCTCAACAACCATAAGTCCTAGACCCATGATGTATATATCATTTTGTAGGTCTTGACCTTCCATGTATGTATCAAAAGTCCATTTCGCGATCTGACCTTGAGGGGAGAATGAAAGGGCTTATTACGTACCATTTTTTACTATATAAGCTAAATTAACAAAGGGGCGTACAAAGGGGTGTAACTCATTATTTTTTTTAGTAACAGTTATTCAACATGACTTACTTCCCTTACTTTTAATAAAACCCATAATACATAACACAAAAATGCGCTAAAATGTCCTGTGTCCAAGATTGGAACATGCTTAATTGCTTGTTTTCCTTACCCCTGTGTTTGGGACAGGTGCCTCTTGAAAGAAGCCTAAAAGGTTCAGCGTCTGGCAAATCAAATGGGAAAGTGGAGGACTCCTGGTACCTGCAGCAGTAATACTGGGTGATGTTCTGACTGGTAGTGTTGTAATAAAAGTCACCTACACTTCCGTTCACGGTCACTGGTGCCAATGAATAGAACTCGGCCCCAGTCGTGATGAAACCTGGAGATGATCAAAATCGACCAGTTCAATTAATTCAATCAATCGATCTGTCTGTCGGTAAGTCTGCCTTTGTAATTATATGCCGGTTTCGGATAGGGATCGGTTTATCTCCAGTGAAATGTTCCTGTCAACTTAACCTTAAATATTTAAATACATGTAATAATGGTGCAATTAAAATGCACAGGTGAAACCAGAATTTGTGGCGCTTAAAAATCGTTCAGCTAGAGATTTGGAATTCCCCCCCCCCTCCGCCAACATTTGGAAGTCGGGGGCCGATAATGCTCGCCCTGCGCCCTCACAGTTAAATCCACATCTATCTTTATCTGGTTTCGATTTATTTTGTTTCTGAGTAAAACAGACAGCAGAATATAGTGTTATTTGTTAAACAGTAGATTACAGTGTGATAATATTAAGTCAAACAGTACATTACAGTGTGGTAAATCAAAAAGTACATTACAAAGTAGTAAGGCAAGCAGTATCTTAGAGTACGGTAGAACAAATGGTACATTCAAGTGTGGTAAATCAAAAAGTACATTCAAGATTTGTAAATCAAACAGTACACTATAATGTTGTAAATTAAACGGTACACTACAATGTGGTAAGTCAAACAGTATATTCAAGTGTGGTAAATCAAACACTGAAACAGTACACTAAATGTAAATTAAACGGTACACTGAAATGTGGTAAATCACACAGCACACTACGATGTGGCAAATCAAACAGTACATTCAAGAGTGGTAAGTCAAACACTGACACAGTACACTACAATGTGGTAAATTAAACGGTACACTACAATGTGGTAAATCAAACAGTACATTAAAGTGTGGTAAACCTGACACTGACCTCCGCCGCAGTCCACACCCACGGGTTTAATGAAACAGTACTGTGCGCCTCCAGGCCAGGACTCCCAGTCAATGCTGCCGTTAGCAGGTGTAGACTTGGTGCACAGCGGGGTGAAGTGCGTTTTACCTGAGGTGGGGAGCTGCACAGGCGCTGCGGGGGTCTGGCTTATGGTCGAGTTGCCAGTGAAAGAGAACCAGCCGGGGGTGGGGTCGAACCCTGTAGGGCAGGTGTTACTAGGGCCACCGGCCAGGACGATGATTGGTGTATTTGGCCATGTTAGATGAGATGAAGCTGAAAAAAAAATCAATAGGATATTTGATTGTATCACACAGTTAGTTTTTGAACATTTTATTATCAATTCAATACTGAACTTTAGTTATAAAAAAAAAAGGTTCGCTTATCCCTACAGGCCATCGGGACAGATGAAATGTAGAATTCATCTGTTTCTATAAACTCGCCATATGAAGGGATTGTGCGGTTAGCACAACATCCGGCTGGGTGGACTAGCGGGACGACTTTGAAACAAATTTCACCTGGAAAAATTCCCATGGGTTTCATCGAAGATCGAACCCAGGACTCTGAGGTCGTCAGTCGAGTATCTACACCACTCGGCCATCCGTTTTTTTTAAAAATTAAAATCATTTAGATCAAGTACACACCATTTTGGCTCTGAGTTGACCGTGCAGGGGTGTTTTTTTTTTATATTTCTATAGCATCAAACCTACACGGGTTCGGCCCGGGGCGGGTTGGAATAGCCAAACCCTCGGTCTCACCAGTCTCTCCCCCTTCCAGACCCCACCACCCACCCCATCTCTCACTATCCAGTAAAAAAAGAAAAGTAATTTAATATGAAACTTACGTCCATTTTTCAAAGTCTGACAGTTGCTGGCGACATCATACTCGTTGGGGCAAACACACCTGCACACACCTTTAACTCGTGCATAGTACCCAGGTCCACAGTCAACGGTTGAATTCCCACAAAACTGGGCTGTATGTGATGACAAACAATGAACAATTGAAATACTTTGCTTTAAGATGAAAAGGTTTGAACTGACTGCATATCTTAACATGACTTACCTAGCTTGACTTATTTAAAATGACTTTCTTAAGATATCCTACTTGATATAACTTTTAGCATGGCTTTCTTAATGTGATTTACTTTAAATGAGATAATTTTTATGATTTTGATTATATGACTTTTTTAAAATATGAATACTTAAGAAAGGATTACCTAATATAACTGACTTTATATAAATTACTCAACATTAAATGAGCTCATAGAAAAAAATGATTCCTACCATTACATTGATAGATCTGATTCAACTCAGAGAAGTTGACATCATCAGTTGATGGGGAGAAGTACGGTTTGAATATGTCCTCTCTGATTGCCGTATACGTTTCTAATGAGTTTCTTGTCCAAGTCTGTGTGGGATAAAAAATATGTTGACTAAACAAAGCGAAACACACACGAATACAATACTAATCGATACATTCAGTGGCGTATCTAGAGGAGGCGGAGGTAGAGATCCGCCCTGTGTGGTACCTTTTTTTTCAGCCTGTTACTAACACTAATTACACACATGAATAAAGTGGACTATCGATAAGGCTGCTCGCGATTATTGTATTTGTGTTATTTTCTTTTTCAATGACGTAGCGCTAAAATATAGATACACTTAGCACAAAATCAAAAACAAGACAACATTCGGAAAAATCCATTTAAATTAACTATGTATAATTTATATTATGTGACATTTTTATACATACACAAACATATATATATATATATATATATATATATATATATATATATATATATATATATATATATATATATATATATATATATTGAAGCAGACTAAAGATTCTGGGCAATTTTCTAGAGGACCTAGGTCCAAAGGCCTGTGTTTGTCTTCCAGTGTATGGATGTAAATTAACAGATTTCAACATATACATTTATATCAACATATCTAAACATATATACATTTATATAAACAGATCTCAGCCTATGGATGCATATCAACATATCTCAACATACATAAAATATTGGTGCCACGTGAAGCTTCCCGGGGCAAGAATAATATTTTCGGCCCTTAAAATATACGGCGATATAACAAAAGTTAAAAAGTTTGCCCCCCCCCCGGGTACAATGTTTTACTTGCAAAACCCTGTACGACTCGGCCCCCCGCCCCCTCCAGGCGCTTGCTGAATTCCAGTGAATTCGCCCCTGTATTTGATTGTGAAGCTGCTGCAGATATAACGTTTTTACAACGAGGCATAATTAGGTCAGTCCAGCCATGAAGCAAACAGAACGGTTTTAGTTTATTTTGAATAAGAGATACAGGAAAGGCCGTAAATTGGGCCTTTAGCAGGGATGCCTTCTAAACAAGAGGGGTGCAACCTGCCCGCCCGCTGTTAGATTATCCCCCTTTATTTCATATACTACTGATCATATGATAATACTTACAGTGGAGTCATACATCAGTACGGATGCTGGGTCAAAGTATGTGTTGACCATGTTGTAGGTGGAGGATTGAGTAGGGTAGGCGTTGTAAGAGTATCGGTAACCTAAGAAAATGGTTAAACTTTATACAAAACTGTTGGCCTACATAAGATATTAATATCTAGAGAGAAAATAGGAAATATTAACTAACGAGATTAAAGTGACAATTTAACAAAAATCTTATAATTATCACCGAATAGAACACTTAAATGAAATAACAAGAAATTGGTTAATTAGTAAAAAAAAAAGAAAATTGTCTGTCTTAACAAAAAAAAAAAAAGGTTATTTGCGATCAAGGTAAAACAAAATGTAAGAAGATTGCTGATATTATTCTTTAAAGTTAACGATAACATTTTATTGTGTTCACTATACAGCGATATTTTTATGATGACACAAATCTTACTGTGCAGAAGTTATAGCGATAAGCCTGGAAGTTACATGATATCACAACTTGAAGCTATGTGATAATACATAAAGGCTTTCAAAGAAATGTCTTTCACCTGTGAGTGTGTGTGTGTATGTTTGTAAATTTGTCTGTCTACCTGCTCATCCGATTGTCTGCCCTCCAATATTTCTGTCTTTCTCTCTATCTGTCTACCTTAAAGTCCAATGGACTATTCTAGGGAGCGACCGATAATCGGATCGGTATCGGTATCGGACCGATATTGGCACTATCGGTTAATATCGGATCGGCCGATTGTTGTAGGGAGCGACCGATAGTCGAACCGATATTGGCACTATGGGTTAACTGTCGGACCGGCCGTTTTTTGGCTGCCGATACATTGTTTTTTTTTTCACAACAGAGTTGCAGAAAAAAAATCAGTAAATAACCCAATTCTATAACCAGATCAGACAAGATTTAAAAAAAAAGGAAAAAAAAACCCGTACACAGAAATTGTCACGTATACATCACAGATATGACCTTGAAACAATAGGATTGGCATTTCTTAATTCTAATGTATGACCTTGAATGATACAATTAGTGAACATCTGTGCGTATTTTTGGTTGGGATGGGAAGTTGGGGGGGGGGGGGAACAAGACGTACGTGTGGGCGAAGTGTCACGAAATATGACTGGGAAGGGGTGAGCATGGGTTGACATACGTCATTAGCTGTGTCACGAGAGAAACACGTGTTTGGCATTGTTGATGATTTAAAAAAATATCGGTATCTGGGGGGGGGGGTGTAAACAAGACACGCGTGGGCGGAGTGTTACAAAATATGTGAACTTGGGTTGAAATACGTCATACACCACGAGAATAACACGTGTTTGGCATTGTTGTTGCTTAAGAGGCTGTCCATTAATTACGTCAACAAAACAGGGGGGAAGGGGGGGTCAGAAAATTTTTGACAATTGTTGACAAGGGGGAGGTCAAGAAAAGTTGACGTCAACAATGTTACTTTTTTAAATTTAATATAATTACTTAATAAATAGGAAAATTAAGCAGCGCTTGTAGTTCTGTGTTACACACTCGCTTAACATTCAGTATTTTAATTAAACTAACTATATTCCTACTAATTTTGCCACATAAACATTTTGGAAGCCACCTTTTTTAGGGTAATCAAATGTTGACGTAATTTTATAGGGGGGTCTCTGTAAGTTTGACAAGTTGTTGACAAGAGGGTGGGGGGGAGGTAAAAATCGCCAAAAATTTGTTGACATAAATAATAGACAGCCCCTAAAAAGAAAATATCGGTATCGGTATTGGTATCGGTAAAAATGCTGGGGGAAAATATCTGTATCGGACTATCGGTAAAAAGGCATATCGGTCGCTCCCTAG
>JAGDYQ010000020.1:2797444-2865888 GCA_021962125.1 Bulinus truncatus
AAATTTACTTTTGCAATGAGTATTAACAGTAACGACATAAGATCCCACAATAAATCTCAGCCAGCGTGGATCCCATGATAATTCTCAGCCAGCGTGGATCCCATGATAAATCTCAGTCAATGTTGGTTGCTATATGGTATCCCACGATAAATCTCAGTCAATGTGGGTTGATATATGATCCCACGACAAATCTCAGTCATTATGGGTTGATATAGGATCGCATGACAGATCTATAATGTGAGGATTGAAGTTTATTACATAACTATTTTAATACAGGTTTATAAAAGAATCTCACAACAAATTTGAATCAATGAGGGTTAGTTTAGGATCTCTCTAGTACATAATCATTATTTTATTCCACTAAAAAAAGCCGTTTCAATGCGGGCTGAATTTGGGACCTATATAAAAACTGTTCAAATGATAACTGATATAGAATGAAGAGTTGTTATCTTCTGTATACGAGGAATCCTTTTGATCATCGACATCCTTTAGCCTCTTGCGTTCACCAGATGACAGAATGGACAGAACAGATACTACGAAATATCAGAAACGAAAGAAAAGCATGTATTCTTTGACGCGTCTATATCCAGCCATCTCCCACGTTACAGTGAGAAAAGTGGTCAGAATATGTTTAATACATAGTTACCCAAACGTCTAATTTGACTTGGTTGAATTGGAAGACAATGACTTGTTTCGGGGCGTGGGGGGGGGGGACAAATAGTTACAGGAACAGCCGCATGTGACAATCCGTTTACTTTTGTACGGCACCAATTGTTTACTTTATTTCTTCCATTCTGTCTACTTCATCCTAACAAATTTTCTAGAGGGTGGCCTTTTTTTTTTGACAAGTATGTTTATGTCTAAATATAACCAAAATAAAAACGTATTGTGGCTTTGGCTATTATTGGTCATCGTGTTATAGCCAGATACATGTCCTGTCCCGTTCCCAGCTTTTTAACTATGGGTGAACGATTGATAATTTCAATTTATTTCTGTGGCTACTACCTTGTTATGATGTGTAGATAGAGGCGTGTGTATATGTGGCAAGGTGAATGTAGTTGAATGTTGAGAATTCTAAATGTTTATGTGATTGGAGTATGTATAAAAAAAACGTAGCAAGGTGATTAGATGACTAGGTCATGCGAGCAGAAAGATTGGACATAGTTCAGAAAAGGGAATTGATACAAGTAGGTTAAGAACTGTAGAAGGAGTACAGAATGTTTTGTTTAGTTGAACGTAAGTTCTTAAGAGAGGACAGTTGATCATTGATTGTGGATGAAGTAATATCTTAATATCCAGCTAAGTAATTGTTTATAGTCCAATTCAGCCAGGTTTACTTGAAGGCAAGAGTTCTTATTGGTTTAGAAATTAGTGAGATTAAAAAAACAAAATCACCACTTCATGACCAAATAACGCAGCAATCTCGCCACAGAACAACACTATGACAATGGGGTTCAGAAAGAGTTTACTGCCGGTACGCTTATTAATTAGCTCACTTTTAATTCAAAGCTACAAAACTGAATACAAACGTTGGAAAGATTGAAAAGGAGAAAAACCTGAAAACTTGGGTTGGAGACATGGGGGGGGGGGGGGTTCTTAGAAAGTGAAGGATTATGATCCCTGTTTTGTATTGTGTACAGCAAGACATAGAGACATACGTTGGTTATACTGCTAAAAATGTATATGATATACTAACAAATTGCAACCAATGGTGTGTTCATAATTAATGCCGGTCTGGGGTATCATTACCTATATTAAAAAAACGATCGTAAATGTGCACACAAAACAATGTATTTGAGAATCCCTGATTTCTAAAACTTTGTGAAATTATTTTATGGTTTTTTTTTTCTTTGGAAGATGTGCATCAGATCCAGGAGCAGGCAACGGTAACCAGCCCAGATACAACTACCCTTGCACAGAATTCGTAAGTCCAAAAGAACGTAGTAATGCTAAATTGATGTAAATTGACTAATGCAAATGTCAGTTGACTGTTCCAGATTAAAAAAAAAAACGAGTTGGGACAGAATCGTATAAGAAAGTTTTTATTGATGCCTGCCGCCATATTGGTTGCTGTAATTTCTTTTTTTTAAAAAAGGGGAAAGAAATAACTGTAGACTGCTGGTCCACAAATTTGTTTGTGCCTTGATCCACCTAGGGTCCACCTTTGCCTTTTAAAAATGTTCATGCCCACCATAAAAAAAATTTGAAATGTCCAATGAATGGCAAATACAACAGATTATAATTTCTTTGTATTTCTACTATTTTTTTTTTAATTACATTTACATATACAAGTCGTCTGTTTTAAAGTCATTTGTTTTCTTTTTTTTAAGTCTATTAATATTCATGAGTTGTTGCACGTTCTGGGCGGTGCTCACCCTCAGCAAGGACCAATCAGGACCAAGTATATCACCATTAACAGTGATGACATTCAGCCAAGTGAGTATCTATAGGAATAGTCCATTGGTCTTTAAGGTAGACAGATAGAGAGAAAGACAGAAATATTGGAGGGCAGACAATGAGCAGGTAGACAGATAGAGAGAAAGACAGAAATATTGGAGGGCAGACCATGAGCAGGTAGACAGATAGAGAGAAAGACAGAAATATTGGAGGGCAGACAATGAGCAGGTAGACAGATAGAGAGAAAGACAGAAATATTGGAGGGCAGACAATGAGCAGGTAGACAGATAGAGAGAAAGACAGAAATATTGGAGGGCAGACAATCGGAAGAGCAGGTAGACGGGCAAATTTACAAACATAAACACACACACTCACAGGTGAAAGTCATTTCTTTGAAAGCCTTTATGTATTATCACATAGCTTCAAGTTGTGAAATCATGTAACTTCCAGGCTTATCGCTATAGCATCTGCACAGTAAGATTCGTGTCATCATAAAAATATCGCATCATAGTGAACACAATAAAATGTTATCGTTAACTTTAAAGAATAATATCAGCAATCTTCTTACATTTTGTTTTATCTTGATCGCAAATAACCTTTTTTTGTTAGACCTACAATTTTCTTTTTTTTTTCTAATTAACCAATTTCTTGTTATTTCATTTAAATGTTCTATTCGGTGATAATTATTTGATTTTTTTTGTTTAATTGTCACTAAATCTCATTAGTTAATATTTCCTGTTTTCTCTCTAGATATTAATATCTTATGTAGGCCAACAGTTTTGTATTAATTAAGTTTAACCATTTTCTTAGGTTACCAATACTCGTACAACGCCTACCCTGCTCAATCCACCACCTACAACATGGTCAACCCATATTTTGACCCAGCATCCGTACTGATGTATGACTCCTCTGTAAGTATCATCAGTAGTATGGGAAATAAAGGGGGGATAATCTAACAGCGGGCGGGCAGGTTGCACCCCCTCTTGTTTAGAAGGTCTTCCTGCCCTAGACCCAATTTGCGGCCTTTCCTGTAACTCTTATTTAAAATAAACTAAAACCGTTCTATTTGCTTCAGGTCTGGACTGACCTAATTACGCCTGGTTGTAAAAACGTTATATCTGCTTCAGATTCACTATCAAATACAGGAGCGAATTCACTGTCATTCGGCAAGCGCCTGGGGTGGGGGGGGGGGGCGGCCGAGTCGTACAGGGTTTTGCAAGTAAAACTTTGTACCCGGGGAATAAAAAACCTTTATTAACTTTTGTTATATCGCCGTATATTTTAAGGGCCGCAAATATTATTCTTTTCCCGGGACGTTTCAGGTGGCACCAATATTTCATGTATGTTTAGATATGTTTATATAAATGTATATGTTGTGATCTGTTGACATGCATCCATAGGCTGAGATCTGTTTATATAAATGTATATATTTTTATATATGTTGATTTAAATGTATATGTTGTGATCTGTTGATATAAATGTATATGTTGTGATCTGTTGACATGCATCCATAGGCTGAGATCTGTTTATATAAATGTATATATGTTTATATATGTTGATTTAAATGTATATGTTGAAATCTGTTAATTTGCATCCTTAAACTGGAATAAAAACACAGGCCTTTGGACCTACGTCCTTTAGAAAATTTCACAGAATCTTTAGTCTGCTTCAATATAAAAAAAAATGTCACAGAATATAAATTATACATAGTTAATTTAAATGGATTTTTCCGAATGTTGTCTTTTTTGTTGGGCTAAGTGTATCTATATTTTAGCGCTACACCATTGAAAAGGAAAATAACGCAAATGGCGACATATTTTTGGGTCATTATTAGAGGACAATCGAAATAAAGATTGTGCTTCCTGTATGATATATTTTTCTGTGTTATGTTCGAAACTAAATCAACAGACGGATGGATCCATAAGATATTTCATAAACAAAGAACACCAAGCTGACCTGATTTTTTAAGCATGTGACATAGCGCAATAATCGAAATAATTTTTGTAAAGCTGTTGCCTCACTCAAAGTAAATGCGTGGTGTCTGTTTTTGCCCTGACGTGACCCCCTCTATATTAAATGGCTCTGGTCCATGCAGGCACTTATTTTTAATACCGATCCTCTTCATTTATGTTTCATTCCAATGCAGGGACTTTTTTTTTAGCTCACCCAGATCTAATACATAATCTGCTAGCCTGGCGTACGTACGTGTTTATAACTTCCGCGGCTAAAAATAGTCTCACTCAAGGGGAGTGAACCCTTGCATGGCTAAAAATAGTCTTGGGAATTCCAAGTAGTGCGCAAGTTATGTAAAGTTGTAAAGATGGTCAAAGGGATACAACTCAATTATAAGGAGTCACTCGCCGGTCCGGGTACCGGGTCTTTGATCTAGTAGTACAATAATCGCGAGCAGCCTTATCGATAGTCCACTTTATTCATGTGTGTGATTAGTGTTAGTAACAGGCTGAAAAAAAAAAGGTACCACACAGGGCGGATCTCTACCTCCGCCTCTTCTAGATACGCCACCGAATGTATCGATTATTATTGTATTCGTGTGTGTTTCGCTTTGTTTAGTCGGCATATTGTTTTTCCCCACACAGACTTGGACAAGAAACTCATTAGAAACGTATACGGCAATCAGAGAGGACATATTCAAACCGTACTTCTCCCCATCAACTGATGATGTCAACTTCTCTGAGTTGAATCAGATCTATCAATGTAATGGTAGGAATCTTTTTTTTTTCTATGATTTCATTTAGAGTTGAGCCTCCACCGATCAGAAAACTTCCGCATGCGGATCAATTCCACACGAAAGTTTTCGTAATGCGGAAAACTTTCTCTCTTTCTCTCTATCTCTCTCTCTCCCTCCTCTCTCTCTCTCTCTCTCTCTCTCTCTCTCTCTCTCTCTCTCTCTCTCTCTCCACTGACACGAAATTTGTTAAAACTCGGTAAGACTTGCGCTTCGAATATTTACACTTTTCTAGTATTCCGATTGTGTATTTATCATATTATAGTGTATTACTGTGTATTTAGTACAAATAAAACAAATCCATCAAATAGCCAACACACGTCGGTGGGGTTAGTTTTGATCTCTGATATTTCAACCCCTCACAATGGTGGATACCTTTACGTTTCATTTCAACTAAAATAGTTCAAACATTATATGTTGTACATTTTACATCAGTTTTACATTTTACATCAGTTGTACATTTTACATCAGTTTTACATTGTACATCAGTTTTACATTTTACATCAGTTTTACATTTTAGATCAGTTTTACATTATCATATATTTTGTTTCTTTATTGGTTGTTTTTTTTTCCTCCAATAAATCATAATAAGTAAGACATACTTAGAGAATCATATCATTTTATTCATATTAAGTAACTTGTATTAAATCAGTCATATTGAGTTAGTCCTATAATCATAACATGTAGGTCTTATTGTGTAAATCAATAGTATGTATGTCGAAGTTTCATGTTCATAAAATCAATCTATTTATGTCATGTTATAATATTAGAAAAGTTATACTAGGTTAGTCATTATAAGTACGAAAAATTTATAGATTGATTCACAATAAAGAAAACATATTAAGTTGTATTAAATAAGTCGTGTAGAGTAAGCCATTTAGAATAATTCCTATTAAGTAATTTATATAAAGTCAGTTATATTAGGTAATCCTTTTTTAAGTATTTCATATTTTTAAAAGTCATATAATCAAAGTCATAAAAAGTAAGTCATTTAAAGTAAATCACATTAAGAAAGTCATGCTAAAAGTTATATCAAGTAAGATATTTTAGGAAAGTCATTTTAAATAAGTCAAGCTAGGTAATTCATGTTAAAATATGCAGTCAGTTTTAAAAACATTTTCATCTTAAAGCAAAGTCTTTCAAATCTTCATTGTTTGCCATCATATACAGCCCAGTTTTGTGGGAACTCAACCGTTGACTGTGGACCTGGGTACTATGCACGAGTTAAAGGTGTGTGCAGGTGTGTTTGCCCCAACGAGTATGATGTCGCCAGCAACTGTCAGACTTTGAAGAATGGACGTAAGTTTCAGATTAAATTACTTTTCTTTTTTTACTGGATAGTGAGAGATGGGGTGGGTGGTGGGCCCTGGTGGGGTCTGGAAGGGGGAGAGAATGGTGAGACCCAGGGTTGGCTATTCCAACTCGCCTCGGGCCGAGAACCCGAGCGAAGATTGTGTATAGGTTTGATGCTATAGAAATATAAAAAAATTATCCCTGCTCGGTTAACTCAGAGCCAAAATGGTATGTACTTGATCTAAATGATTTTAATTTAAAAAAAAAAACTGATGTGTGAGGGCGGATGGCCGAGTGGTGTAGATACTCGACGGACGACCTCAGAGTCCTGGGTTTGATCTTCGATGATTTTCCAGGTGAAATTTGTTTCAAAGTCGTCCCGCTAGTCCACCCAGCCGGTGGACGTTGTGCTAACCACACAATCCCTTCATATGGCGAGTTTATAGAAACATTTGAATTTTACATTGCATCTGTCCCGATGGCCCGTTAGGGATAAGGGAACCTTTTTTTACAACTAAAGTTCAGTATTGTCAATTTTAGGCTTCTTTCAAGAGGCACCTGTCCCAAACACAGGGGTAAGTGAAAAATGAATGATTGAATGTTGATTAATCGTGACATTTATTCCCCGCTTGATATGTATATTAAAGATAGATTAATATAAAGATAATATTTTTTTTTAAATTGATAATAAAATGTTTAAAAACTAATTGTGTGATACAATCAAATATCCTATTGATTGTGTTGATTGTTTTTTTCAGCCTCACCTCATCTAACATGGCCAAATACACCAATCATCGTCCTGGCCGGTGGCCCTAGTAACACCTGCCCTACAGGGTTCGACCCCACCCCCGGTTGGTTCTCTTTCACTGGCAACTCGACCATAAGCCAGACCCCCGCAGCGCCTGTGCAGCTCCCCACCTCAGGTAAAACGCACTTCACCCCGCTGTGCACCAAGTCTACACCTGCTAACGGCAGCATTGACTGGGAGTCCTGGCCTGGAGGCGCACAGTACTGTTTCATTAAACCCGTGGGGGTGGACTGCGGCGGAGGTCAGTGTCAGGTTTACCACACTTGAATGTACTGTTTGATTTGCCACATTGTAGTGTACTGTTTGATTTACCACATTGTAGTGTACTGTTTGATTTACCACATTGTAGTGTACTGTTTGATTTGGCACATTGCAGTGTGCTGTTTCAGTGTTTGACTTACCATCCTTGAATGTACTGTTTGATTTGCCACATTGTAGTGTACCGTTTAATTTACACATTGTAGTGTACTGTTTGATTTAACAATCTTGAATGTACTTTTTGATTTACCACACTTGAATGTACTATTTGATTTACCGTACTCTAAGATACTGCTTGCCTTACTACTATGTAATGTACTTTTTGATTTACCACACTGTAATGTACTGTTTGACTAATCATTACCACACTGTAATGTACTGTTTGACTTATCATTATCACACTGTAATGTACTGTTTGACTTATCATTACCACACTGTAATGTACTGTTTGACTTATCATTATCACACTGTAATGTACTGTTTGACTTATCATTATCACACTGTAATGTACTGTTTGACTTATCATTATCACACTGTAATGTACTGTTTGACTTATCATTATCACACTGTAATGTACTGTTTGACTTATCATTATCACACTGTAATGTACTGTTTGACTTATCATTATCACACTGTAATGTACTGTTTGACTTATCATTATCACACTGTAATGTACTGTTTGACTTATCATTATCACACTGTAATGTACTGTTTGACTTATCATTATCACACTGTAATGTACTGTTTGACTTATCATTAACACACTGTAATCTACTGTTTGACTTATCATTATCACACTGTAATCTACTGTTTAACAAATAACACTGTATTCTGCTGTCTGTTTTACTCAGAAACAAAATAAATCGAAACCAGATAAAGATAGATGTGGCTTTAACAGTGAGGGCTCAGGGCGAGCATTATCGGCCCCCGACTTCTAAATGTTGGCGGAGGGGGGGATTCCAAATCTCTAGCTGAACGATTTTTAAGCGCAACTTATTTCTGGTTTCACCTGTGCATTTTAATTGCACCCATTATTACATGTATTTAAATATTTAAGGTTAAGTTGGCAGGAACATTTCACCATACAGCACTGGAGATAAACCGATCCCAATCCGAAACTGGCATATAATTACACAAATAAAGGCAGACTTACAGACAGACAGATCGATTGATTGAATTAATTGAACTGGTCGATTTTGATCATATCCAGGTTTCATCACGACTGGGGCCGAGTTCTATTCATTGGCACCAGTGACCGTGAACGGCAGTGTAGGTGACTTTTATTACAACACTGCCAGCCAGAACATCACCCAGTATTACTGCTGCAGGTACCAGGAGTCCTCCACTTTCCCATTTGATTTGCCAGACGCTGAACCTTTTAGGCTTCTTTCAAGAGGCACCTGTCCCAAACACAGGGGTAAGGAAAACAAGCAATTAAGCATGCTCCAATCTTGGACACAGGACGTTTTAGCGCATTTTCGTGTTATGAATTATGGGTTTTATTAAAAGTAAGGGAAGTAAGTCATGTTGAATAACTGTTACTAAAATAAATAATGAGTTACACCCTTTGTACGCCCCTTTGTTAATTTAGCTTATATAGTAAAAAATGGTACGTAATAAGCCCTTTCATTCGACCCTCAAGGTCAGATCGCGAAATGGACTTTTGATGCATACATGGCAGGTCAAGACCTACAAAATGATATATACACCATGGGTCTAGGACTTATGGTTGTTGAGATCTAGGGTGATGACGGATAGACAGACAGGCAAAACGGGGACAATAGAGCATTTATTTTTCGAAAATGCTCTAAAAATTAATAGAATGATTGACTGTTGATTAATCGTGAAATTTATTCCCTGCTGGATATGTATATTAAAGATAGATAATATAAAGATAATTTTTTTTTTGATTTATCGACTGACTGACAGACGGATATACGGATTAGATATATTTGTATAGATTAAATAAATTAGATAGATTGGATAGATAAGACAGATTGAATATACTAGAAAGATTAGATAGATTGGATAGATTAAATAGACTAAATATATTAGATAGATTAGATAGATTAGATGGATTAAATAGATTAGATGGAGATGGATTAGATAAATTAGATTACATAGTATAATGTATAAGATCATGTACATTCCTTGATATATACTTATCATTGGATGTAATGAAAATGGTCAATCATCCTTATTGGTCCAAAAACATATCTTAGACTGATTAAAACAATTATAGGCTATATATGTAGATATAGATATATATACATATATATAGATATATATATATATACATAGATGTATACATGTATATATAAGCCAAATCGTTTGTCTGTGACTACACGAATTGATAACAATGATGGACCCAACACCCACAGATCTCAAGGTCTACACTACCAGGCTGAACTGGTGGACTGGCATCAATCGAGAAATTGTCACCTCTAAATCGCCATTCTGGATGTACTCTAATGCCATGACCACATACCAGTGTTACTTCCTTCCACCGGTCTATGGTAAATAGATTTTTATTTTATCTGTACTGACCAGGGTAAATTGGTTTTAGTTTTATCTGAACTGAGGAGGGTAAATTGGTGTTAGTTTGATCTGTACTGACCAGGGTAAATTGGTTTTAGTTTGATCTGTACTGACCAGGGTAAATGGGTTTTAGTTTGATCTGTACTGACCAGGGTAAATAGGTTTTAGTTTGATCTGCTCAAGGTGAAGTGACCAGGGTAAATTGGTTTTAGTGTGATCTGCTCAAGGTGACGTGACCAGGGTAAATTGGTTTTAGTGTGATCTGCTCAACGTGAAGTGACCAGGGTAAATTGGTTTGAGTTTGATCTGCTCAAGGTGAAGTAACCAGGTTTAATGCTCTCAAAGAATAGAAAATATAAGAGGGGGGGGTAATGACAGGGTAAAAAGGTTATGCCTACCTTTGGTCTAAGTCAGTCATGGGAAATCTATGACTTCTGGGGGCGGGTACAGTCCGTTTGGCTAAGTAATATGGCCATAACATACTATTTTAAGTACGATATTTTTTTTTTATAATTTATATTAAAAAAGAAAACTACATCCATTATTTCTTATCTGACATTTTATCAAATATTGAGCCCATGGCATTACGGCTCCCTATTCTATGTCTGCCCATCTTTGGTCAAAACTCTGTTAATGCTATGCGTCTATACTTCGTTAATTTAAGTTTAATTCATATTCATTGTCTAGTGTAGTTCTATTTTATTGCAAGTTTTAAAACTCGTATTAATTCACTGAGACACTGAGATTTATAGATTTCGGATGAAATTCTAAAGAACTTTAAGTTAAGGAAACCATATAATAGGTTTCGCGCTGCCAATCTGGATGTTTTGTATCCACATCAAGAAATGTTTGGAGACATCTAGATTCTAGATACAATGAAATGTTCTGAACGAATAAATCTGGGTCATTTTATCTTTTATATGTTTATTTTATTTTTTATTTTGGTCATTTTAACTTTTATTTGGTCATTTACATAATTTTCTTTTTTTTGCAAAATATTTAGCATTGTCTAGAAAATTTTCTTATTTTCTGGATATTGCTTTCAAACATATTTGGCAGACCTGGGTCCGATATACAGTTAATTAATCAGAATGTAAGATTTTGTAGTATACTGGTAGCTAACAAAACGACAGTTCTTTCCCCACCCCCCACCACCCCCACCTGCTAAGGGTATAGATGACTTAAATATCTGCGATTCTGAACTTATCTTTGATGTCATATATTTACATGAATAAAACTTATTATATATATATATATATATATATATATATATATATATATATATATATATATATTGGGACCAATATCCAAGCGGTGTAAAGCAATTGACGTTCGACCCAAAGTTCGATCCTCGGTGATAAACAAGGATAATGTTCCAGTTCCTGGGGAAAGCTGGTTGAAAGTCCACAGTCCACTCAGCTTTAAAATGGGTACCTGATTTGGGTTGAAAAAGTAAAATGCGGATGGGAGTTGTGCTAGCCATACAATCCCTTAAAATGTCGTGGCTACGGAAATAGATGACTTCTACTTTTCATCTGACCCAACTGCCCTTAAAATGTCGTGGCTACGGAAATAGATTACTTCCACTTTTCATCTGACCCAACTGCCCTTAAGAAAAACTTTTATTTTATACTAGCTGTACCGTGCAAAACATTTTCATAGAGTTATATCCCCTTATGCTTGATCGGTAGGTTAGGTTATTTTTGGTTTCGGGCAGATCCGATTTTTTCATGATTTTATTTTAAACTGGAATACTGTTGTATTAATTCTTTACTTTCGATTTAACGCACACTGGAAATGAGTATTATTATATATGATAGTTTTAATCTTATTGTAGCTACATAATTTTCTTCCCATCTTAAGGGTGTAATCAAGATGTCACTCTAAACTCCACAACAAGATCAGTGACAATAACAACCCCAGGATTCCCCACGGGCAGGACTCCAAACACACGTTGTTTTTATAATTTTAAAGTAAGTATTTATATTTTTTTTTTGCGAGACCTGTATGAGCTTCAGCTAAATACTGTTGAAATGTTTCACGTCACTAGTATTTTTCGCATTTTAACCTTTGCTTCATGTAATTATCATATTAATAATTTCTCGTTACGATTGTTTTGTTCACGTTGGCAACAAAGCGATGCGTGCTTCGTAAATTTATTTTTTATGTAGTTTTATTAAGAAAGAAAAGTTTAAGTTTTAAGGTATTTTGTGCATTCAACCTTAGTGTACGTTACTACTGTAGCGAGAGGGGTGCCCATCAAGTGTGGGCGCTAAAGATACCACCCCCTCGTTCCCGTGAAAAAAAAATACAAAAATGATGAAAATCGCCGCCCCTGCACTTGTGGCGAAGTAGGTTCCATCCCAATTTACGCCACTGCGGCTACACATTTTTTTTAATGTAACACTGTTGTGGTATTTAATGAGTTACAAAGAAAAAATCATGAGATCTATATTTTTACTGTTTTATATATAGACCTCGCATGAAACCAATGCATCTCTTGTAAAGTTTCGGTACGCTGACAATTTATATTGACTGACTCTTTTGTGCAATGGTTATCAAGTTTAGGTATGCCTATGTCAACAAGCAATGGGGAAATAATTGTCAGGTTTTGGTAAGCTGAATACCTTTGGGGGTAAAATAAATGAAGTTGAATTATATGCCGATAACAAGTGCAGTGGCATACTACAGGAAGTACGGTGTGGTCTTCCTTGGATGGTGGCATACTGCAGGAAGTGTGTTGTGGTCTGGCTTGCATGATGGCATACTGCAGGAAGTGGGGTGTGGTCTGCCTTGGATAGTGGCACTTACCTTGCCTATTTTAAGGGAGTCCATCTGGATTACCGAAGTAATATTTCGGCATGTAATGAGACGGCATTTTCAGTCTACACCAGGAACCACTGAATCAGTTACTCTACCGGACCAAAGGCATTTTTTAGTTTTAAAAAGTTACAAATAAGACTACCTAAAAAATATGTTTGTGTTATTTTGTCAAACTATTGGAGAATAAACCCAAACGTTGTGTATATCCTCCACCACAGGTACCACCCTACTCACAAATCAGAATTACCTTCAACAAGTGTGACCTGAGCACTACCTACGACGACTGGGTATTGGTGAAAAGATATCACAAATGGCAAGAAGGTTACAAGTAAGTCATATTGCTATGCGTTGTGACTTTAAGCTTCAAGCTAGTCATACTGCTATGCGTTGTGACATTAAGCTTCAAGTAAGTCATACTGCTATGTGTTGTGACATTAAGTTCCAAGTAAGTCGTACTGCTAAGCGTTGTGACATTTAGTGGCTTGTACAAGTCACCTGTAAGGTTGGGATTTTTAACTGTTAGATCACATAAACCGCTGAGACTGTTTTTTTGTATTGGCCTTCTTTCATTTCCACCATTGCCGATAGTGCTATGGCCATTGAGGCACCACTGGAGACAGAACCAAAAAAATCACCTTGGTTCTCATTGGAGAACGAACCCGGGTGGCTCATGTCTATTGTCGAGCGCTCTACCGATTGACCATTCCTCAGTGTTAAAAAGATTGTTTACTTATCGATGTACTCATTTATTTCTACTTATATAGATTTGTATGTGTTTGTTATTTATTTACTTAGGATCGATGTCACAAACTGCCCATCACAAATTCTCAGCGCCAAGGACTATCTGAACATGGAATACTGGTCAGGATTTGACACGGTCACCAAACAGGGTCTTAACTTTACAGCTGAAGTCATCCTGCGTAAGTCAATAAAAAAAAGAGCTGGCTTTTTTTTTTCAAACCATTTAAAAAATCCTATTTTAAACTAACTAATGTTGTAAATTGTTTCAACCCTATGAACAAGGTGAAGGGAAAATGCGTTCGAAAGTGTACATGAGTTAGTAGTAATAAAAAAGACTATTGTCTGTCAATATTAATTTTGCGTGAAACACTCATAATTATGAAAGTGTATATCAGTAATTGTAAACTGCTCAGTTTGACATAGGCTAGGGCCTGAGCCAAAAATTATAGGGCCCCCTAATAAACCCTGGAGCTGTCTTACTTCTGCACGGCCCCCCTTCGACTCATAAAGGCCCCAGCTTCAAGGCAATAAAAAAGAAAATCAATATTACATTTTCAAATCGACAAGTGTTTGCATTGCTTTAAAGTGATCCTTGTATAGATGGAAAGCTGAATATGGGTGGTTGTTTAAATATGGGTGGTTGTTTACATATTGGTGGTTGTTTACATATAGGTGGTTGTTTACATATGGGTGTATGTTTACATATGGGTGTTTGTTTACATATGGGTGGTTGTTTACATATGGGTGGTTGTTTACATAATGGTGGTTGGTTACAAATGGGTGGTTGGTTACATATGGGTCGTTGTTTACATGTAGGTCGTTGTTTACATGTGGTGGTTGTTTACATATGGGTCGTTGTTTACATATGGGTCGTTGTTTACATATGGGTCGTTGTTGACATATGGTGGTTGGTTACATATGGGTGGTTGGTTACATATGGGTCGTTGTTTACATATAGGTCGTTGTTTATATATGGTGGTTGTTTACATATGGATCGGTGTTTACATATGGATCGTTGTTGACATGTGGTTCATAAGGGGGAAAGGTGTTATTTACAGGTTCGAAACGTAGAATCGGAAATATGCGATCATTATAGGGATACAGGCATCAGCGAAATTATTCCCAGTTTTCAATTCATTCGCCCCCCACCGCCACGTCCCTTTATATTTAGCTTTTTTTTATATCGGGATTGCTAAACCAATCAAAATTTTATACTTTGAAGATGATTCGGTAGTTGTATCAAAATTGAAATAAAGCAGGGCTTCTTAAACTATAGGTCGAAATTCTGGGGTCGCGAGAGATAAAAATACAATTTAAAATGTTTTTTAACTTGTAAAATATTAATTTATTTTTCTTTTATATTTGTATGGGGGTCGTCAAGAAACTCGCAATCATAAATGGGGTCGTGAATTACAAAAGTTTAAGAAGCCCTGAAATAAAGCAAAAAAAAATGTCTTACTTCCATCTGTTAGAGGGAATGTATATATTTTTAAACTCCACACATGAAGTGAAATAATAATTCTTCAAGAAATGTTTCAGTTGATTTGTTTGTCTTCTCACCCTATAGCTGAAGACATGTGTTACGACCCCACCAACAATGGTGCCAACTACACTGGAGACATGAGCTACACGGAGACAGGTGAACGGTGTCTCAACTGGGTGGATGCGATGGGTTGTGCCGATTTTCCTTGGTAAGTCTTACAAATACATTCAATGAACAAAAGGCAGTGGCTACGGATACCTCAAAACGTACTCAGTATTATTTTTTTAACGGGATACGGATACAGATGTGCGCATGTGCGGCAGACGGACTCCGTATTATTTTTTTTTCGGGTTCCGTCTATAGAAATTGCGCCTAACCCTAATCCTAACCCTAATCCTAACCCTATTCCTAACCCTAACCCTAGCCCCGAAAACAAAAATTAGCAATAAAATGCAGTCCGTCTACCGCACATGCGCACATCTATATCAGTACCCCGGAAAAAAATAACACGGAGTACGTTTGCCGTATCCGTAGCCACTGCGTAAACAAAAACTGAATATAGGTTCTAGTGGCCATCTTAAAAAATGCCTTTTTTTTTTTAGAACACAGAATATAATATGAAATTGAAAGAATGCACCATTGCTATTAATCACAGCATAGAAAAACATACAATATTCGAAAAATCAACTACGGTATTTAATCATGTAAGCTCTTTCTAGTTTCTATTGATGTTTTCTCATTACAACAATAGAAAAACTTTAAAAGTTTAGGTTTGCGCATTCTGCTTAATTTATTTATAATCTATGCTCAGAGAATTAAGAGCTGTGGTACACCAAATACTTTACGTCATTATTTCTACGATTGACAAAACAAACATATGGGCTAAAATTTGACAGACTTTTAAAAATCTAACCAAAGAGTTATTTATCTCGGCATTAATGCCGTTGAACTCCTCAACTCGTAACCTAGAGCCGGATTTACAATTTTAGGGGCCCTAAGTCAAAAAAAATTGGAGGCCCCAATTTGAAAAATAAAAAATATTGCTACGTTGTTTTTTTTTTATTTATTGCATACAACTCAACATTTTGGAATCCCTTATTTCGCCTAGTTGACCTATCTGTAAATCCGGCTCTGCTCGTACCCAAAGAACTTTCTGTCGGTGACGTAGTAAACTATCTTGTATATCCTTTATGTTTGTGCCTTTTGAATTCTCATTGCCCTCACACTTTTCATATTAGCCAAATCGGACGTAAATTAACCTAATCGGACATAAATTAACCTAATCGGACATAAATTAACCTAATCGAACATAAATTGACCTAATCGGACATAAATTAACAAATCGGACATAAATTAACCTAACCGGACATAATTTAACCTAATCGGACATAGATTAACCTAATCAGACATAAATTGACCCAATTCGACACTTTTGAAATACGCCGCCGCCCCGCCCTGCCCCTCCTCCATCAAAAAAGGCTCTGCTTAGAGCACCAAATTGACCCAAAAAACGGCTCTAAGTACGACCTCAGTTTGTGAATGTTGAAGGTTTAGAAAAACAAGCAAAAATTAAGCCTGTAAAAACAGGACGTTTATAGCATTTTCATGTATAGAGAGGGAAGTAAGTCATGTTTAATTAGTAACTGTTACGCCCCTTTGTTTAGTTTACAATCTATATATAATATATAAGTCCCTTAGGAGCCCTGAAGCCCGGCCCTGAGAGGTCCATATCGCGAAATGAACTTTTGATGCACACATGGCAGGCCAAGACCTAAAAAATGATATATACATCATGGGTCTAGGACTTATGGTTGTTGAGATCTAGGGTGATGACGGACAGACAGACAGAGCGGGGACAATAGAGCATTTTTGTCGAAAATGCTCTAAAAATGCCTTACTCTCACCACCAGGCAAGACGCTTTCTGGCTGATTCAGTCCGGAAACAAATGTAGAAATCCAAGTGGAGCATTAGACCAGCCCTGGTGTTACGTGTATAAAAATGGAACCAACTGTCATAAACGTTACTGCGATGTCTGTAATTTGAGTAAGTTACTGATTGTTGTTTGTTATGCCTGTGAAAAACGTACCATTTTTTTTTCTAATGCTTTGTTTATTGTATTAATGTATGATGATGTAAACAGTGTGTACTCAATATATAAGTAAATTTATTTTTGTTGATGTTAAATAAAAGTTTGTAGTTTTTAGCAATCTTCTCTTTCTCGTAGTTTATTTGAAGGCTTGTGCATTTCTCTGTTTATGTGTGTGTGTGTGTGTGTGTGTGTGTGAGTGCATTTCTTTGTTTAGTGTATTGTGTGTATTTTTTTATTGTGTGTGTCTTTGTGCATTTCTTCGTTTTTGAATACTTCCTGGTGTAAATTCGAGACAGCCCCATAGCGTGAAAATTCTACAACAGGGGCCAGGCATTCTACAGCAGGGGCCAGGCAATAGCAGGGCGCAGGTAATACATTTTACTAAGTAGAGCAAATTAGCAGAGGGGGCCAGACAAAACGCAGGGGGCAGGCCCCACCCCCGCACGCTACGGGCCTGATGCGAGAGCTTATAAGTGTGTATATTTTTCAGTTCGGTCTGTGTATAAATACTAAGCAGTAATAGTGAGTGAAGTTTACTTGAGCCATTAAAGCTCATTGGGACAGAGGAAGTTTAAAATTCATCTGTTTCTTAAATCACGGCAACAAAAAATTTAACTTAAAAAAAAACAACAATTAACTCATCACTTAGCTGTACATTCTCGAGCCATCATTTTAGTGTATTTTTTTTCTTGGTGTTACAACAATCAACTTGTGTTCAGCATTGACAAGAGCGTCATTTTGTAAACTTAAAAGTGACGTTCCCGATAGCCTTAACGGGCCATCGTGACAGATGAACTGTAATTTAGGGATTGTGTGGCTACCACAACGCACAGCCGCCTTTACTTCCCCAACTTAAGTCAGGTGACCTATTTACAGCTGGGTGGAAAAGATCAAAGGTTCTCACCCAGGATCCAACTCACAACTCTCAGTTTGACAGGCGAGTATCTACACCACTTGACCATCCTTCCAACTTTGTTAACTTCAGCAATGCCACAAATACTTCATTGTTTACTTTTTTTTTTCGACTTGTTATATTATGTTTTGATCGTTATAGAATGTTTTGATTGAAATAGAATGTTTTGATTGTATTATAATGTTTTGACTGTATTAGAATGTTTTGATTGTTATAGAATAATTTGATTGTTATATATGTTTTGATTGTTATATAATGTTTTGATTGTTATAGAATGTTTTGATTGTAATAGAATGTTTTGATTGTTACATAATGTTTTGATTGTTACATAATGTTTTGCTTGTATCTTTACAGGGGCTCCAATGGACGTTATCAAAACGTGTTCTGCCTTGATGAGTGCCGATCCAAATTTTTGTTCCACCGGATACCAGAGATATGGTTGTTTCAGCTCTTGTGGATTCACTCCAGTGGCAGCACCTACAGGTTAGTTCTGGTCTAACCAATCATCCCATTTAGATATGAATAAGTCTTAGAACTATTTCATAAACTGTATTGCCTTATGAAAAGTATACACGCATTGGAAATATATACCCCACACCACCCAAACACTATAAATTCCAACACAGTCACTTAATTTTTTAAGCAATTTTTATTGTTGTTGAATAATCATTTCATTAGTGCTCAGAATCCTACTAATAAAGTAGCTATCTTGTCGTCCGTGTGGGGAAGCCGTTCTATAAATAATCTATGACGTCCCGATGGTACATTTTTTTTTTGCAGAATGGAAGCGCCGTCGCTATAAGTAAAAAAAAATCATCTATGACGTCATTTCTCGATGGTTGCTGTATCGTGCATTCGTGCTGCAAAATGGCATAATAAATTAGTTATTTTTTACTTTTCAGTGCATTTTTATAAAAACTTTTTTAATGCTTTGTTTCGATTTTAACATGAACATACATTTTAAATGTATTTTGGCTACAATAATCTGTTCATGTTCTTTTGTGCCACTTCGAAGACATAGATACACTTTTTTTGGATATAGACTGTTATCGCGCTCAAATATATATCATAATTTTCAACTCCAACTGCGTGCCTACTAGCCGGTCTGGTAAAAAGAAATCATTCATTGCATTTAAGTCTGGAAGGCCAAGTTTTTCAGAAGAATGAACCATAAAAAAATATCTGGATATACATTAACAAACAACAACAACAACAAACGCGCGACGAACTATAACTACATTTCTAGATCAGTTGGTGCCACGGGTCGCAACCGGTTGTACGGGTACCCCCTGGGAAGGTCATCCAGGTGCACGCAGCGATATATAATTTTCTTTTACAAAAACCAGGAGTTTGGTGTTTGCTACTTGACTCATCAACAAAACACGTGCCAAGGTATCGCTTTAGAAAGGTAGAAAACAAAGCACATCCCATTATGAAGATGAATGTGAGGGATACCAGAAGACACACTTTCGCACTCTTTGGGGTACCGCTGAGCTAGAAATATTTACTCTTAGAATATCTTCTCCATCCCCCCCCCCGCCCCCCCCCCCAAGAGACTAGCATGAACATAATCAATATATATAAAAATGGAAATAGGATTGAAATTTACAAACAAAGCTGCAGAAAAATACTCGGCGGGTTTATATGTATATATATAAAAGTAGATATCACATCTATTATACTTAAAAATATTTAATCAATCAGTTTGGTATAGTTATTTCTTTTCTTTACATTTTAAAAATCTCGGCAAGTAAATCAAACTCACAGAAAGGCAATTAACATTTCGTCAGTATTTTTTTGTTTTAATAAATCAAAGTGGGCACTCACCAATGCTGATTGGTGCAATATTCTTCAACAGACTTCCTGGATAGGTCAAGGGACATAAAATAATGTAACATAAAATACCGTCCACCACTAAAGAAACTGCTTAGATCTGTATGATACACTTGCAAGATGAATACTACATTTATTTTCCCCACAATTAAACACTTACTTATATAGTTCAGTTTTACTACGTCACAAGCAATGGGAAGAGTAAAGCCATTGTTTACACGTCACTCGATACATTAGAATCCCATGATACCTGGCTCGCTCTTATGGAATGTGAGATAAGGCAGCAAACAAAGAGCAAAAGAATTAATTTCATCTAATACTTAATCGTCTAGCCTGACGGACGTACGGGCGTTCGACCGACCGAGCGTGTGTATAACTTCCGAAGCTTAAAATAGAATGGAGATTTCCAAAATTTTCGCCTCACTCAAGGAAAGTTAACTCTTGCTCGGCTAAAAATAGTCTTGAGAATTCCAAGTAGTGCGCAAATTATGTAAAGTTGTAAAGATGGTCAAAGGGATACAACTCAATTATATGGAGTCGACTAATCCCTGTATTAGTTAACTCGCTTGGTTACTATTAGGTGTCCCTATTCTCAAATGTATTTTAGCTACAATAATCTCTTCATGTCCACTGCGCGTGATTGTTAACGCACTCAAATATATTTTCAACTACAACTGTTTGCCTACTCGCCGGTCCGGGTACCGGGCCTTTGATCTAGTATTAAATATGCTGCTAAGAGAGCTGTAATGTATGCCTTTGCCTAACGATGAAAACATCCCAAGAAGTTACAATCAAGGACATCCAAACGGCCCAGCAGGGTACATAATAATGTCATTTATAACCAATATATACACAAAACTATTACATCAACCAGTAGTCTAGAAACATTCTATTATAACTTTGATTATTATTACTTGTTATACCCTGCAAAAACTTTGCATAGAGTTATATTCCCTTAGGTTTGTTCCGTAGGCTAGGTTATTAGATCCAATTTTTTAATGATTTTTATTACTATTGTTGCGTTATACGATTTTAAACTGGAATAATGTTGTATTAATTCTTTTCTTTCGATTTAACGCAGAACCAACACCGCTATTATTTATTACTAGATGTACCCTGCAAAAACCTTTGCATAGAGTTATATCCCCTTAGGCTTGAATGACTCGGTTATTTTAGGTTTGGGGCAGATTTTTTCATGATTGTATTTTAAACTGGAACACTGTAGTATTAATTTTTTTACTTTCGATTTAACGCAGAACCCAAATCGCTATTATTATATTATAATATTATTTTTCACAAAGTGGTCAAAGTGCAACTAAAATGTAAAAAAAAATAATAAGTTTCCATTTAAACAAAAAAGAAACACAATAATATAAATAAAAAAAAATGTGCAACGTTTTGTTTCTATCCAGGTACATGTGACCCCCCAACGATTCCCTCCAACGGAGTGCAAGTGGGTACAGCGAAATCTTCGTACAGAATCGGAGAAAGAGTTCAGGTGAAATGTACTTTATTCTCCACAACCGCCAACAGCGAAATAGTGTGCACCACATCTGGTTGGACCAACCTCACTCGAGCCTGCACTGGTAATTATGATATTCGTACACATTATTTATTTAAGTACGTGATTTATGTTCAATATCAGTCTCAGATTCTGTTTTTCGAAATGCATATCACAGTTATGGTCTCCATTGAGGAAAAATATATGTCGGGAAACTTTTTTTTGTATGAGCCGCCAATGCCAGCATGACATGGTGTCGTGTGCCTGCCACACAAACTCTATTATTGGGGCTGATGCGTGTTTTCCATGCCTACAGATTGGCATTGCAGTCCCCAATAAAGGTTACATATTTATAAAGTAAAAAAATGCACGAAAATATAGTCCTATCAAGTTTGCAGAAACTTTCAAATGTATTTAATGTGTGTCGATTAATTTCTCGATTGAGACCAAAAACTATTTTGTTGTCGAGTTTGTTTGCCCTTTTTTTTTTTTCTAAGATTTCTAAAAGCTGCCAACTTTTATCACCAGATTGTCCCACTGGCTGGGTTGTCTATGGTGGCAGATGTTTTAAGTACCTCGGAAGCAGTAATTTTTACTCAACCGCCATCAATAACTGCCAATCACAGGGGTCATCTGGCACATTATTCCAAGTCCGTGACTCAGTAGACCAACAGACTCTCAGAGATTACAAAATTCTGGGTGGATCTATGTAAGTAGGCCGAAATTTGATGAGACCAAAAGATTTATTGATATCATGTAATCTATTGGCTGATATGGATATCCTGTAATCTGTTGGCTGATATTGATAAGCTGTAGTCTATTGGCTGATATTGATATTGGCTGATATTGATATCATGTAGTCTATTGCTTGATATTGATATCCTATAGTCTATTGGCTACTATAAAAAAGTGATCTCTACTAATCAAATACATTTTTGTCACTAGCATATCAGAAGTACATTTTCCTTTCTTTCGTACTGTCGTGCCTCTAATTATTTTGAGGTATCGTGTATGTAGTGTAACACAACACAGGTAAATTTTTACTATGACAAGTCAGACTGATCAAGATTAATAGTTGAAATGATTTATTTATTAACATATGTACAATAAACGAATGAGTAAATGAGTGGTATTTTAACTATCAGAACATAACACTATCAAAGTGAGTAAATGAGTGGTATTTTAATTATCAGAACATAACACTATCAAAGCCTTTCTTCGTGCTTTCTCGCTTACTTCTCTTTCCTGTACTTTTCCTTTCTTTTTCCCCTCCATCTTGATTATCTCCCTTTTTATTCTTTTTTTTTCTTTCCGTTTAATTGCAATGTCTTTCTCTCTCTCTCTCTCTCTCTCTCTCTCTCTCTCTCTCTCTCTCTCTCTCTCTCTCTCTCTCTCTCTCTCTCTCTCTCTCTCTCTCTCTCTCTTTCTCTCTCTCTCTCTCTCTCTCTCTCTTGTTATTGGAAACAACTCTATATTTATCAGGGCTGGGGAGCCGGTGTCGGTGGTGTCGGTAGTTTTTGCCGGTGTCGGTGTCGGCATTTGTACTTTGCTCGGTGTCGGTGTCAGCGTTTGATGGAATGCCGACACCGGTGTCGGTGTTGGAGTCGGAAAATATTTTGGCCGACACCCCACCCCTGATATTTACCCTTTCTCATTTAACTCCCGAGTTGTGTCCCGACACTTGTCGTACACGTGAGGTGAATTTAATCTTAATTCGCTAAATTCAAAATTTCTAACTTTCTGTTTTTGGTTAATAATCTATAATAGTAAAATTATGCGTTAGGAACTAATCTATTGTTTGTGATTAAATATTGTGGTGTCTTCTTCCAGTGCCTATCCCACTAACTGGATCAGTGGTAAGCTGGAAAGCGCCAATGGAAGATGGTTATTCTCCACAACTAACACACAAATGACTTACACCAACTGGAGCTCTACTACTGGTAAAAACAAAAACAATAATACAATGGTATATATATATATATATATATATATATATATATATATATATATATATTTGACAAGGGTTGTTAGTGTTACTTTTTTAAGAAAAAATATTGTTGTCTTATTTGAAATTTTACTTTTGGTCCTTATAAATGGACGCGAATAGTGATATATGCTTGAATATATTGCCCAGTATTGATCCATTTGATTATCCAATCTGGCAGATAAACAGAAGGTTTATTGTAAAAAAAAAACTAAAATAATTGGAGGGAGAAAGTACAAAATATGACTTGGTTGCCGTTTGATTTTTGAAATACAACCTCGATAGATGTCTTTGAGCCTTGATTTAAAAGTATTTCTTTGAGAATAGACAAAATCAACGATAGTATATAAAGCCTTGCTGAGAGGTCAATGTGCTGCGAGATGGGGGCCAGTTGAGCAGCGAGATGGTGTCAGAAATATATTAACCACAAAATACAAATTTCTAGTTGTCCCGCGTCGTAATACGCCGCTTTATCAATCAATATAAACAACATGCTTGCTGTGATCCATCTTGACCCACTTTAAACAACACGCTTGCTGTGATCCAGCCCTCCCCAGCACACTATAGTGGGTTTTTTTTCGGGTGTTGCAAGTTGTCGACGTATTCGGAAATTCCACAATCTATAAATAGTCCTGCGTCTTCTCGAAGTTGTGAAATATATATATAGATATACAATGCGCATCGTCAATTTAAAATGATGTTTCGAACACCAACATATTTGTGTATTATTTTATTGTGTATCAATTTTCATGTCTTATACATCTATGTTTAGGTGCAACACTTTCAAAAAAGTGAAATAACACAAATGTCGGCATTTTTTATTCATCGGTAAAGGACTTTTTTTTTTAAATAGCGAAGCGATTGCTGTATAATATATACTCAGTGACACACAATGTAAAAGATAGTCATATGTCCCCTAAACACACCCCTATCTTAAGGGGCAATTCAGAAATAATCATGCCGAAATGGTGCTTTTTAGTCTCGCCGATGGTTCAACATAATTGTTTCCGACATCAAGTCTTTGTATGACGACTGCTGCGGCTTAAGAAAATTGCTACAACGTGACGGTCTTTCAAAGTCAAATCCAACGGATGACCCGAGTGTTGTTGTTGTTTTTTTTTTTATGAACGAGAAGTGTTTGTTGGCCACTGTGTGGGCTCATTTTTGATGGCCTTGTGTGGGTTCATTTTTGGTAGCCAATATGTGGGTCCATGTTTGGTGGCCAGTGTGTGGGTTCATGTTTAGTTGCCACTGTGAGGGCTCATTTTTGATGGCCTTGTGTAAGTTCATTTTTGGTGGCCAATATGCGGGTCCATATTTGGTGTCCACTGTGTGGGTTCATGTTTAGTTGCCACTGTGTGGGCTCATTTTTGATGGCCTTGTGTGGGTTAATTTTTGGTGGCCAATATGCGGGTCCATATTTGGTGGCCACTGTGTGGGTTCAAGTTTAGTTGCCACTGTGTGAGGTCATTTTTTGATGGGTTCATGAGTGGCCTGTTAATGGGAAAACTATCAAAAATGCCACGCATGACGTGTACGTTTCTGGATGGCATCGTCGACAAAGAGGACAATACTTCACCATTTAATATCCTCCAAATGACAGTGGTGACTCACCACTGGTGAGTGACTTCATGCCAGCCTGTATGTTAATGGGTGACTTCATAATTCTTTCATTCGTATTTTGCTGCGTTTCCTTTAACTATTTGATTGTTTTGTCAATGGGGGATGACTTGGTCTTAGGCTATAAAATTTTTAGCTCAGTTTTAAATGAACTTAAAAAAAAACCATTACATTTTACTTAAATGTGTACCAAATTAAAGAAAAAATTATTTATGTCTATTTAGTTCTTGGTGATATGAACTATGACTGTATTCAACTGCTTGCTGAAAATGATGCTAATAGTCCAGGGGCGTGGAATACTTCAGACTGTGAGGGCACGTCTCTTGCAAGACCCATGTGCCAACTGGACAGAAACGGTCAGTAGAATGAAACTTATCATTGTCTTTGTGGTCAAGTAGTACATATTTTAACACTTAGGACCTTTTTTCTTATTCTCTTTAGATTTATATGATGAATATTTATATAGAACGTGTCTCTCTAAGTATACAGTTTGTTAACTTCACATATAACATGTGTCTCTCTAAGTATACAGTTTGTTAACTTCACATATGACATGTGTCTCCCTAAGTATACAGTTTCTTAACTTCACATATAACATGTGTCTCTCTAAGTATACAGTTTGTTAACTCCACATATAACATGTGTCTCTCTAAGTATACAGTTTGTTAACTTCACATATGACATGTGTCTCTCTAAGTATACAGTTTGTTAACTCCACATATAACAATAACTCCACATATAACATGTGTCTCCCTAAGTATACAGTTTCTTAACTTCACATATGACATGTGTCTCTCTAAGCATACAGTTTGTTAGCTCCACATATGACATGTGTCTCTCTAAGTATACAGTTTGTTAACTCCACATATAGCAATAACTCCACATATAACATGTGTCTCTCTAAGTATACAGTTTGTTAACTTCACATATAACATGTGTCTCTCTAAGTATACAGTTTGTTAACTCCATGTATCACATATGTTTCTCCAGGACTGTGTAGCGATAACTACGACCAATGTGAGCAGGTCATGACATCGTATCCACAATTCTGTACTGGGTCTCAGACTGCCGCTTCCGGTGACATATATTGTTCCAGGTCTTGTGGGGAATGTACAGGTCAGTGGAATTCTTAAATTTACCTTCATTAAGATAGACTAGAACAATGGTACCCAACCTCCGAGCCGCGGACCGGCAACGGTCCTTGGTACAAATGTTACTGGGCCGCCCAACAAATATAAAATTATTTCCATTTTTATTTATTTTTCTCGTGATTGAGCGACTTTCCATGGTCCGTGGCGAGAAACAGGTCGAGTACCACTGGACTAGAAGTCTTTATCACGTGGTTACTTAGAGTCACGTGAAGTGAATCGATTGAAAAAAGAACAAACAATTCAATTTTTTTTATTCACCACTATATATTTCAAACAAAACCCCAAAAAATTCTTACCAAGATTAAACTTCTGTGATTTCTTTTATTTAAAAAAAAATGCGCCATATTTTCTCAACACACACGTTTTTTTTTTTTTAATATACCATAGTGACCTTTTTTTTTTAATTTGCATGGCCCCTCTCCCATAAACAATTTCTGTGACAATGACAAAATGTTTAGCGATTCCGACACTATTTCCGACTCCACTTCGCAAATGTAAATGGACTAAGTAAAAAATAAAATATTTGAGTCTAACTCAAAGATTCCAATGTTGGCGCTATTGAGTTCTACACGTTTTAATTTTACTGATTGTTAAAACAAAAATACGAGCAGACAGCTTTTTTCATTACTACACAAAATGGAAGATTGAGTAATTCTTCCTTTTCGATGCAAGCTTTGAAAATCCGTAGAAAAAAAAAAGTTCTGCTATTAAACAACCGGACTCTTGTTTCCGATAAAATGTCCAGTCACAAATGTAAACTTGAAAAGTCTTGCGGAAAATAGTTTTGTTCTAAATTATTGATCCCATTGTGAATACTATTTTGTCCCAGGTCTGCCAAACTGCACGGCCCCCACCAGCAGCGTCTACACCCGAACTTCCGCCTTGGCCAGCATCGCCCCTGGCAACTTCATGTCATTTGACTGTAATGCAGGGCTCTATTACGTGTCTGGGGACAAACAAAGAGCGTGTTCCTCAACAGGGAACTTGTTGGGAACTGAACTGGTGTGTCAGGGTATGTACCTCTCATGATTTGGTTTTTTTTTAATTTTTGTATGATTTTCGAGGAGGAATTAATAATCATTTAGTTTATTTGTTTATTTATTTTGCAATGAAGAATTGACTACTATTATTTTGTCGAAGAAGTTAACTCACGTAGGAAAAATTTTCCACCATATTGCTATTGAGACAGCTTTTATTAACAGCATGGATTGTGTACTATTTCGGAACACTGATGATGTGTCTAGGGTTTCTATGAGCCCTTATTAGTTTCAAAGGTTATTAGTTGCCCCAATAAATGCAAGCGACAGCCTTGACGGCCTTGTTTTCTAAAGCCTCCCCCCACCTTGCCGTACCATTGTCTAGGGCCACAAAATGTATGTTTGTCTAGGGCCACAAAATGTATGTTTGTCTAGGGCCACAAAATGTATGTTTGTGTAGGGATACAAAATGTATGTTTGTCTAGGGCCACAAAATGTATGTTTGTCTAGGGCCACAAAATGTATGTTGTCTAGGGCCACAAAATGTATGTTTGTCTAGGGCCACAAAATGTATGTTTGCTTTGCTGAAGGTCTCCCCCCCCCTCCTCTACAACTTAGAAATGGTTCTGAGAGAAAATATTTTGAAAAGAAATATTTTTCTTAAAATTACATTACTATTACTACATTTTTTATTTAAATGAAGATCACATATGTCTATTTATAACTGAGACATAAATATAAACATAAGCGTTTTGCAAAAATAAAACAAACATAAAATTATATACATTATAAAAGAATACAGAAAAGCAAAATTGTAAAGCTTTACTTTTCGCCTAAAATCTTAGAGCATTTGCATTCATTTTTTTTTGTAACAACTTTATTTTATCTCATTTTCTTTAACTCTCAGTCAAGTGCTACTTAGTTCTATACTATTGTTTTAACTAATGACCCCGCTAACTTAATAGTTTGCATTTTCTCTCGCACATTTTACTAGCCCAACCAGTTGCAACAGACGTCAACTTGAACAGCGTCATCAGAAGATCAACAACATTGACCACTAAACTCGTAGTTGTGTTGGACAGAACAGGATCGAGGTAATGGTAGCTCTGGTACAGTAGATACTGTGTGTAGGAATATGCACAACAATAAAGATTCCCTTAGAACCGTAAAATAGAAATGACCTGTTTCTACAAGCACAATGTTCAGTCACATTTACTTTCCCAACATAACGTCGGGCTAGCTGGTGAGTTACATAACGACAGGCTAGCTGGGTGAGTTACATAACGTCGGGCTAGCTGGGTGGGTTAAATAACGTCGGGCTAGCTGGGTGAGTTACATAACGACAGGCTAGCTGGTTGAGTTACATAACGACATACTAGTTGAGTGAGTTACATAACGACAGGCTAGCTGGTTGAATTTATGAAGATCGTCCTGAACAAAAAATAAATCTTAGTCTGCTACTCAGCGTGGCTTGAAGCTGTATTCGCTACCATAGTTCCACTGTTTGCTATTAACCAATGGGGCTGAATGAGGCTCTTCATTTAGGTCATTGACCCTCATCGAACCAGTTGTTTGTCATTATCACTCCATTACTCAATCTTGTTCAGCTGAATGTTTTGTAACTCATTTAAGTATTTTTTTTTACTGTATGATAAAGTTACATTCGGGTCTCGTTGACCTCACGCGTTGCCATCCCTGCTATACACTGTGTGTACAGAAGGGGATTCCTAAATACTTTGTGTACAGAAGGAGGGATTGATATATACTGTGTGTACATTGGGAGGGATTCCTAAATACTTTGTGTACAGAAGGAGGGATTGATATATATTGTGTGTACATTGGGAGGAATTCCTAAATACCTTGTGTACAGAAGGAGGGATTGATATGTACTGTGTGTACATTGGGAGGGATTCCTAAATACTTTGTGTACAGAAGGAGGGATTGATATGTACTGTGTGTATAGAAGGGGATTCTTAAATACTGTGTGTACAGAAAGGGATTCCTAAATGTGTGTACAGAAAGGGATTCCTAAATACTTTGTGTACAGAAGGAAGGGTTGTTATATACTGTGTGTACAGAAGGGGATTATTGTTAATTTAGCTCTCCACAAGTGCTCGCACTTAGAGTCGCTGCAATTATTCAACTTATTTTACAAAAAAGTAACAATGTTCAATCTTTTCTTAAGTTATCTTAAATTATCTTAAATTATCTTAACTTATCTTAAATTATCTTAAATTATCTTAAATTATCTTAAATCTTTATTTAAAAACAAGCCTATTAATAGAAAATAATCTTCGATTCAAAATGTCTCCATATCATTAACAAACTAGTTTGACAACAATAAGGCCTTTAGAAACGAGTTAGGGTAGTTCGGAGTCACTGTCGCAGAAGAAAATTGTGGACTCTTTGAAACATTGAGACCGGGCTCAAGCAACCACAAATGCAACTTTGGATTTTGCGGGAAACAAAAATAAGTCGGGAAGAAGGCCCCTATGCGCCCACCCCACCCCTAAATCCACCCCTTGGTGGTACCTCCACATTTAAGGATAAACAACATAGTCTGGTGGAGACATTGTGTTACATCTTAACTCGTGATTTTTACATCTTAACTTTTTTTCGCAATTTTCTATCAAAGACTAATTTATAAGAAGTAAATTAGTCAAAACCTGCAACATAACACTATGATTTCCTCTATTTCAGAATACCTTTCAATGGTAATATCAGTATTTGGTATTATTACTGCATAACTCCTGGGGCTGTTTCATTCTTGGTTTACAGAAAAAATGGGTATGTTGTGATTGGTTCTTATTTTATTCTGACCGTTTTTTTTTTACTCAAACTTCTGATTATTTATTTAAGTGTATAAGTATTCTTTTGGGATATATTTTTTGTAAAAAAAAAACATACATGTTCTTGCTCAATGACAATGCATTATTCAATAATTAATTTTGCAATTAATTAATATTTTATTTTATTTTTAACAAATACGAGTCAATGAAATATTCTAATAACTAATTAAGGGATATAACCGTGTTTAAGTATGACGATCGGCATTAATAAATGGGCTACTTCCCTTGCATAAATAATACTGCGTGGGGACATGTTTTAGATCGAGCCGCGTGCTAATAGGTCACATCAGAGGTACACACGCGTGCATGTATTTACACATCGTGCTACATTGTATGTCTCTCTTTATCCTTTCAACCGGCAGCGTTTTCAAAAATGTAAACAAAACTGTTTGTTTATTAGGAATAAATGAGGGTTAGGTGCACACTTATTGCAATTTATTTGCAAACTTTAAATATATAGCATATATATATATATATATATATATATATATATTAGCTTTAAAAACTCTTTGTTTTTATCGTGTCTTGTTATTTTTGTTTTCTCAATGTTAGACGTTTGTAAATTAAAATCCATTCTTAACTTCCGTCCCGGGGACATAGTTTGTTCCGAGCCACGGCAGGGGGGAGAGGCGACCTGCCTTGCTTTCGTATCTTCATTTATTTTACTTTTATTTGTAAAGAACGGAGCCGATTTGTTTGTTGTTTTATTGTTTTTGTTTGCATCGGACGCCATTAACGCTAACTACGCAGCTGGCCAAACACAAGCCATACATACTATACCGCATCTATCAATAATGGGCCCAGTGCGGCTCTTTGTTGAGTTTTTTGCGGATTACAATGTGCGATTTTTTTAATATTTTTTTTCTTGACTAAATCTTGATCAAATGACAACGGCGCGACCCTCTTAAGTAATTGACTATGTATAGACCATAATGTAGACCATAAAGTAGACCATAATGTTGACTGTAGGCCCATAATGTAGACCCATAATGAATACCATAATGTAGACCATAAAGTAGACCATAATGCGACTATATGTGTCCTCATAAGTGACCGCTCCGGATATCTACATGAAATAACTTATTTTCAGAACAACCAACAACTATGTGGTTGCCAACAATCTACATCAAATAACTTATTTTCAGAACATCCTACAACTACGTGGGGGCCAACAACATCACCTGTCAGGCTGACTTCAAATGGGCCTACACAGTGCCAGCCGAAAGTCAAATCGCCGTCCAGGCCAATGACGTCATCGGCGTGTACTCCACGGCAGCGACCATCGCCACGTCCGACTGCACATCGGCCATGGACAAAATCTGCAACTTTCCTTCCGTCACCGCCAACAACTGGAGCGAGGTTCAGACCAAGGCCCTTAATGTCACCAGCTGCAGGTGTCCTTCCTTGGGTGTCAGGGTGATTCCTGGTGAGCAAATTGAATAATTGTATTTTGCAGTTACCGTCTTATGTATTATCTAGTTCAGCCATGGGGAAAACTGCGGCCCTCCGGACTGTTAAATCCAGCCCGCGGGCTGCTCTTCGTTTCAGACTGTGGCACATCACCAGCCTATCATGATATGACGAAAAACCTTTAACTAGCTGTACCCTGCAAAAACCTTTGCATAGAGTTATAATCCCCTTAGGCTTGAATGGTAGGCTAGGTTATTTTTGGTTTCGGGCAGATCCGATTTGTTCATGATTGTATTTTAAACTGGAATACTGTTGTATTAATTCTTTACTTTCGATTTTAACGCAGAGCCCACACCGCTTTTATATATATTACTAGCTGTACCCTGCGAAACCTTCGCATAGAGTTATATCCCCTTAGGCTTGAATGGTAGGCTAGGTTATTTTTTGGTTTCGGGCAGATCCCATATTTTCATGATTGTATTTTAAACTGGAGTACTGTTGCATTAATTCTTTACTTTCGATTTAACGCAGAGCCCACACCGCTATTATTTATATAGATATGTATATTAGCTCATGTCATCACCTCACCCATCTGCTACTTTGTCCGGCCCCAACGGTCAAATGTATGAGCCTAATGTGGCCCGCTGCTCAAAACGTTTGCACACCCCTGATCTAGTTGGTTTGACTTTATATGTGTAGCTTTATGATTCTCTCTGACAACCTTTTAGAATTTTATTTTTTTCCCGATCGGGGTAATTTTTCCTGGTTTACCGACGGATGGGATGGATAGCCGAGTTGTGTGGATACTCGACTGTCGACCTGAGAGTCATGGGTTCGATCCTCGGTGAGAAACATGGAATTTTTCCAGGTGTCATTTGGTCGTCCCACAAGTCCACCCAGCTTTAAATGGGTACCTGACTTAAGTTGTGGAAGTAAAGGCGGCTGGGCGTTGTGCTAACCACACAATCCCTACGTATGCCGAGGTTATAGAAATAGATGAATTCTACACTTCATTTGCCCCGATGGCCCAGTAGGGCTAAGGCAACTTTACTTTTTTTTTTTTACCGACACCCTGGTTTACACTTTAGACCAGTGCTTTTCAACCGAAGTCCACTCATTAACATGTTGCCATTTGATTGATGTGTGGTGTAATTAGAACATTTTAATTAACCTTTTTATGTTTTAAAAATTTCAACCCTTTATTTCTAAAATAATTTATAGTAATTTCTTCCTCAAACAAATTCGTCCCTATCAAATATTTTCCTAAACCCGTCAATTAAGCTTCGCACAGTACGTGAAATATTCAATTTTTGGATATAAAAATTATGTACAAATAATATAATAGAAATGGTTCGGTAATACTTGGTATTTAAAGTTTGAAAAATAATTCCGTAGGCAGTTCCTTTTTAATGTTGATATGTGACGATTAATGATTTTGGTCGGACGTTTTAGTCTGTGTTTAATAGTAACAACTGTACATTTATATTGTGCTTTGATATATTAACGTACTATTTACTTTTTAATTCTATTTGCTCCGGTAGTTTTTTTTTTCTTTATTTCTGCTGTTTTCATTTCAGTTTGAAACCTCCTAACCAAATGAACCTCGTGGTCTTTACAGCTGACGACTATTGATCAATCTTCGAATCATACCTATGTTCTACAAATTAAATTAATAAACTATCAAAACATGATATCGGAGTTTGTATTCATTCTGTATTGAATCTATGTTTGTTGATGTTTTTCTTCGATTACGGTACTTGAAATATAATCCATTGTATAATCAAAATAAACATTCCAAGTAGAAATAATAATAATATTTCCTTTGGACAAAAACACATCCACCACACACGTAGAAAACATTTCCAAGTATAAAGATCAAGAAATCGAACTCGAGAAAATGCGGGGAATGAAAACCACAACTGTGTCCGTTGTCCGAGAGCTGATAGTCATTAAGATCTTAAAAACGTCATAGATAAAATACCAGGGAAGCTCTACATGTAAACTCTAGAAAGTTGCCTTGCTAGGGACAGCCCACATATTGAGGAGGGCTCACTCTCCATAGAATGAAGAAAGCGATGAGCTTTATGGTCACCTTAAGTCCGTGGCATGGACTCAATTGTTGTCCGTACTCCGTAGCATGGATTCAGTTGCTGTCCGTAGCATGGACTCAATTGCTGTCCGTAGCATGGACTCAATTGCTGTCCGTAGCATGGACTCAATTGCTGTCCGTACTCCGTAGCATGGACTCAATTGCTGTCCGTAGAATGGACTCAATTGATGTCCGTACTCCGTATCATGGACTCAATTGCTGTCCGTAGAATGGATTCAATTGCTGTCCGTAGCATGGACTCAATTGCTGTCCGTAGCATGGACTCAATTGCTGTCCGTAGCATGGACTCAATTGCTGTCCGTAGAATTGACTCAATTGCTGTCTGTACTCCGTATCATGGACTCATTTGCTGTCCGTAGAACGGACTCAATTGCTTTCCGTAGCATGGACTCAATCGCTGTCCGTAGCATGGACTCAATTGCTGTGCTCCTTAAATAATAATAAAATCACTTGATAAAAAACAATAATAGAAGTGAAAAAGAACCAACTTTGTATCAGTAAAACCCCTTAGTTTACCACTGGCGGAATCAGCGGATTGTTGGCTTGTTTGTTTTAGTATTTTTTGACACGTAAATCTGGCAGCATTTCCAGAGAGTCTGTCCTGGCCGCCAACTTCGGCAATTAGAGTTATTGATGTTTGCTTGTTCTCGTGTTTTTATGATCCTTGTAGCGTGTACAGGACACAGTTAATCAACAAAATGTTGTTGGTTTTTTTTTTAATACAGCAGTTGGCAGCTGTAGTTGTGCTTACCTACTAATAGACTGATCTTTATCTTGCAGCTCAATTTTTCTGCAATCAAGCAAAAAATAGA
This sequence comes from Bulinus truncatus, assembly GCA_021962125.1. Taxonomy (NCBI): domain Eukaryota; kingdom Metazoa; phylum Mollusca; class Gastropoda; family Planorbidae; genus Bulinus; species Bulinus truncatus. Next base: position 2,831,782 of record JAGDYQ010000020.1, read on the forward strand.
GACCTGTAGGTTTGACAACTAGGGCAACCGCGATAGGGACGTTTTGTTACGATATTTAAACTCAAGTAGTTACAATATAAAATTCTACAGTTCTGATTCTACGTCTCGCATTAGCCAACTTCCCATGACCCATAAGCCCGGGCATTCAACTTAAAGGCCAAGGCCGATTCTAGTGCATTTGTAGTTGCAATGTTTTACTGTCTTATTTGAACAGGGGATGTATCTGATTTGCAATGTATTACTGTCTTATTCGAACAGGGGATGTATCTGATTTGAAATGTATTACTGCTTTACTTTAACAGACTATTCTCCTTTATTGCAATAGTTCACAAGAACGAAATAATTTTTATTCAATTGTGTCGAGAATGTGTAAAGAAGTGTGTATGATGTGTGAATATAAACAGATGTGTCTAATTCTAAATCTCTGGCTGTGGATAAATGTGTGTTCTACTTGAAAGCAGTATATTGCCAGTTTGAATGGTAGTTTTGGGTGCATCGTCGATATTTTAGCTCACTGGCGAAATGTACGGAGTTTTAAAGTTTTTTAACACTCAAAAACAACAAATGACACATTGAATTTAAACTTATGCGTAAATTTCGACATTTCTATTTTATGGGCTTTTGACTGGTCTCTTATTGTTTCGGCAGTTCTTGTCAGATACATCTGCCAATACTGATTTGAAGATAGAGAGCATTTTATTCCGCTGTCATCATTAAGCCCAGTGGCGCAAGCAGCAAAAAATGCTGGGGTGGGGGGGGGGGGCTCACATATAGAAAAAAGACAGTTTACATAGTAAAATATGTATGATGATTTGGTCTGGGGGGCCCAAGCCCCCCTGCCCCCCCCCCCCGGTTGCGCCACTGAGTAAGCCTACTGATTTATGTATTATATATATATATATATATATATATATATATCAGTGGCGTAGTGAGGGGGGCAAGGGGGCATCATGTCCCGTGCGCTAATAAAAAAAAAAAGGTTCAAAATGGAATATTTTACATATAATATTATATGGTTTTCGAATGGTGAGGGGGGGGGCGCTTAAAAGATATTGTGCCCCGGGCGCGAGTTAAGCTCGCTACGCCACTGATACACACACACACACACACACACACACATATATATATATATATATATATATATATATATATATATACTAATTTTTTTTTATTTTAGATACAAGCCTAGTAAATACGTTTTAAAAATTTTGAAAAAGACAGTGCATTTGTCTAAGGCTGATGAGATTGCGTAAAGAAAATTTGCATTGGCTCGTTAACTAACTAACTTTAATTATTATTGCTTAACCGATTTCATGCTAACTTCTTTGAAATGAATATTTCCACATATCTACTCAAATGCCAACGAAAGAGAGAAAAAAATATTTTACAAACAAAACTTTAAAACAATATGTGTTATACTTTTGCAAAACCACTTCCAAATAATTACTTTTCTCAAAAGAATATTCTTATTGTTGTCACGGGCAACGGAAGCAAGCGCCTATAGTAACTCTAAATTCCTCAAGCTTAGCAAAACATTGGTATATTTTTAATAAATTTTGGTTATTGTTATTTTTTATAACAACTAAAAGTATTTTGTGTAGAAATTATAAAATATCTTGATAAAAAGAAAAAATTCAATACTTGTATTTTCTTTTTTAAAATATATTTTCAATTTTGAGCTCTATAATCTAGTTTCGTCAACTAGGGAATCCTTTGTCGGAAAGAGTCAATGGCGACCATGGCTCAAAAATAATGTGGATCTTCGGCACTGAAACGGCCACGATATAATTACATTTGCATGGATCCGAAACATTGTCCCAGTAATAGCATTTATTAAGAATGACATCTTTGGAATTATTTAAACACCCAGATACACAAAGTGACGCTCCAAATGACTGGGGAACAGGACGCCATGGAGTTGAAGGTTTATGGATCTCACGGGCACCAACATGGCATCACACGTAAGATGTAACCATAGTCTAAAAAAAAATAATAATTTTACGTATATAATAGAGGCTATAAGAAATTTAAACAATCGACGTCTATGAATGGATTTCCAGGAATATGTCTCCAGATTTATAAACTTAGGCGGATTTAACGGTTGGTCACCAAAGTGTCCAAAGCAAAGCAAATACTAATTTGAAACGCACTGGCTCCGGTACCGTCATATGACGGTGCCGGTATCTTTTTTTTACCGCTTCCGTCAACATTTACATAGCCGAGCAATTATACATTAAAATGAGAGGTTAGTTTGTGTGGTGCGCTAGTGATGTAGGTTGTTCACTTGGCTGAGACCCAGTTTGGCTAGCTATGTGCGGGTTCGATTCCTGGTAGAGACATACATTTTTTTGTTCAGATTTTATTTTTCAGGATCAGGGTTAGGGATAGGGGGTTAGGGATAGGGTTAGGGTGTGGAGCAATATCTATTGATGGTCATTTTTTAATAAATCATAATTTTTTTTTTTCAGATTTTTTTTCAGGATTAGGGTTAGGGTTAGGGATAGGGTTAGGATTAGGGTTAGGGATAGGATTAGGGATAGGGTTAGGGTGTGGAGCAATATCTATTGATGGTCATTTTTTAATAAATCATAATTTTTTTTTTTTATTTTTTTTCAGGATTAGGGTTAGGGATAGGGTGTGGAGCAATATCTATTTATGGTCCCCGAAAAAAAAAACATCTCCGATTTTTAACAGTAAATAACGTCATCAACGTCTGCAGTAAATAAGAGTTCTCATTCATTCTGTTTACTCTTTAAATGTGTTAAAACGATCGCCGATAATATCATAATATAAACTGCATTTATAACTTTACATCATAAGAGTTCATTCTGTTGAGGGAAGCGGTAAAAAAAAGATACCGGCACCGTCAGATGACGGTACCGGAGCCAGTGCGAATTTGAAACGTCTAAGTGCCCTGCAAAACTCATTTTACACTTGTTACTTGTAATTTGTCTGAGTCTAAAATTAAAGTTGTTTGTTAATTTTTAATTGAAAGTTGGCTAATAATATGTAGATCATGCTCACAGCTAATATATGACTATGTTAAGGTTAAAGTACTTTTGTTCCCTATCTTATCTCATATCCTCAGTGGCTTTCCTCTGGAACATCATTACCAGCTGACCAGCTTAAAGTTAAGTAGTGTCAGGGACAATGATGAACTGTAAGCATAGCTTTTCATGTTTTTAATTAGTTAAGTTATTATTTTAAAGGTATTATTACTACCACGATTTTCTTATATAAGTTATAATTATTTTTAAATTTATTTGATCATTTTATATTTACATTTGGATTTTTTTAGTATGAAGAAAAGTTTAGTTGTCTATTATAATCTGCAATACAGTTACATTTTTTCATTAGGGTTCCTCGGCCACAGTCAGTTGATATCACGTAAGTTATTATGTGGTTGTTATTAAATTTAATTATATCTGTTAATTGATTTCTCAAATTATTTATAAATGTAAAAAATTATCTTTTGAAATGTATCATCAATATACTTTTGCAATAGAATTCTGTATTATATTTTCAATCTTTTTTTTTTTCCTAAGGAAAAGAGCAATAAACAGACCGTTCCCTGCTGAGCATCCATATGCTTCTCACATTGAGAAGTTCGCCTTGATCCCCACTTTTGATTCACCTCAAGACCCCAAGAAAGGTGTTGGTGCTCGCAAAAAGCCAATCAGTAATGAGATGCCAGCAAATACTTATGACACCATAGTTGTGAAGAAAACTAAAGGTTATCTTTCTGTTATAGTGTTGTTGTGTTTATTAATGGGATCAAATTTATTAGTCCCCATTACCTCTGTCATCACTGACTTTGCTGCCCCAAAATTATTGTAGTTTTTTTTAGAAAATGCACCACAAAATAAAAAAAAATGTGCAAGTGCTATATCTTTATTTGCCAAAAATAGAAGATTCCAAGTTCAGTCAACTTTGCTTAAATTCAGTATAAACAATTTTATTACTAAATATGAAAAAGTTAGATCCATAATTTAGAAAACTTAATTTTCAATAAAAATCGCTGTGCTCCAATTAAAGAACACTTACTACCATTTCATTTTTTTCTCAGTTTATCTCTTGTGAATCTTAAGCTTATTAAGTAAATATCTTCAATTTGGATTGAAAACAGTTCTCAAAATAAAATAAAAAGGTTTTTTTTTTTCTTAATTAATTTACAAAAAAAGAATAAGCAAAGAAAGTACATATTCAAGTTTTTTTTTGTGTTTTAGTTCTTTTTACATATTTGTTATCATTAAAGGTTTTCCCTATAGACAAGAAATTCAGTCTTTACCAACTGATGGCAACAAAAATGCACTTTATTGGCAAGGAGAACATTTTTTTGATCAGGTCTGCTTTGTGGCTAAATTTTTCAAACTACTTTCTTATGATATAAATTTTCCAAAACTTTTTATTGACCTGATTTTATTATTCTTTTTTGTAATATTTTTGTAGGAAAATGTATTTCATTTATTGATTTCTTTTTCTAACACATTTTCAGCAATCAAAAATTCATGGCAACAGAGTACAGTATTATCCTACTCCCATAAAGCAAATAACCCCTAACTTGCAAGAGCGCCCTCTGGAGTACCAGTTATCTGAAAGGTCTCAGAATGTTCTAAGGAACATTGAACAAAACCAATGGCTGACCACTCATAACTTAAATTATACTGGACTAGGTCCTGCAAACCCGATGTGCTTGGACAACATTGACTGTAAAAATGAAATGTTCTTTAAAACTGGTGAATGGGATGATAATTTGGTAGGTTCATTAGTTTTTTATTTATTGCTAGTAAATCTTCAAAACATTTTTTTTTTCTTTTACTTTTAACTGAATTTTAAAATTTTCAAATATGTTTCCTAACGGAATATTAAAATTAGTAATATTGATCTAATTTATTTTAAGAATGTATTGTGCAGTGAAATTTGTATCTTTTTTTTTACTTCTGCTACAAATTTATATATTTTTAGTATCCCTGTTCTGTCAATACCTTTGACCCAGCTCGTCCTTTAGAAGGCAGGCTAAGAAAACTTTTTGCACCAAAGCCTCATCAACAAATTTATATTGAAAGTGGATTTTCTACAAAACCAGAGAAAAGGTTTAATTTAAAGCAATTTTTTTAAGCTGTTAGCCTGTTTTTCCGAAAGTTTTCATTACAAAATAAGACCAATTCACAACATTGATTTACGGAAAATTCATTATTATTTATTTATGATTCTTGATAATCATTATTTAATTTCTTGCTGTTGAATTCACTTTTGCAGCAGTTATGTTTGTTTAAAAACTCCTGATATGCAGCCAATCACTGTAATGACATAAAATATTTGCACCCATTTATCTCATTTTATTTTTAATAGCTAGCCTTTGTAACATTGTATTTACATCAAACTTTTTTTAGTTAATCATTCTCAAGTGTCTTTTCATTATTTTTCAGAAAGAAAACTAAAAGTGAGATTGAAGAAGATCGTTTGCTGAATGGGCGGGAATATGTCAATCTGCCAGCTGACTATAATGAAAATATGAACAACACACTAATGTGCCCTCCTCATCCAATGTCTGATTTCATTCTTACAGATCAGGTTAGTTTTCTTTCTTTGCTATGAAATTTCCCTATTCAGTTTATCATTTGATTGTGATTTCCATCTCACCAATAACCATAATCTCTAAAATCTGGTTAAGAATACAAAAAGGCATTTTTAATGGTTTGAGTGGAGTGAACTGTGAGTATTTGTAAAGTATAAAGTGATCGCTTTCTGGTCTCATTATGATGCATAGATATAGACATTTTTAATTAGGCAGTGGCTACGGTTCGGTCCGACCGAACCCGTATTTTTTTTACTTCGGGTACCAGCCATAGATAATTTTGCTCCACACCCTAACCCTAACCCTATCTCTAACCCTATCCCTAACCCTATCCCTAACCCTAATCCTGAAAAAAAAAATTCTGAAAAAAAAAATAAATTATGTTGTTATATAGTTCAGTGCAGCGACTCGGCCGCTAAGCAATAATAAGTAAGGCTGGTACCCGAAAAAAAAAATACGCGTTCGGTCGGACCGAACCGTAGCCACTGCGTTTTAATTATGTACCAAGATTGATCTCAAAAATGAAAGACAGTTTAAGAAGTAGGTTATACCTTGCTAGAATACCATTTATTTTTAAGTATGACAATGGTGATGAATTTTTATGATTAAAAATAATCAGCATCCGAAGGAATAAATGCTGACTTTGACAACTGTCCTTCGGAAGTATTGGGAAGATGCATCAGATAGCAATGGAAATCATAGGAGCTAACCAAGACATCAAAAATGATATATAAGTTTTTATAAGTGTTTGAAGCATGTGTAGAGAGGCCTTAGCATTTATGCGTGTCATTGGGGGAGATCATTTGTGAGGTCTGAAAAAACATTTATTTTTTATACTGGCAGGTAAAAATGAAAAACTCCAAGCAGAGCCCCATCAGGCTGTCACCCCAGTTGCCAATCACTAAGGCCATGCCTGGTGTATACATTTTATTGACACCATGTATTTGAATGTTAATTGTACTAAATTCTTTGAATATTTAAAACACAAAAGCATCAACTAAGCATAGAAAAAAATGCAAAATAATACCTGATACTTTCACTACAAAGAAAAATGTTATAAAAAGCACAAGAATAGCATGTTCCCAAAGGGAAATTACTAATTAAAACAAAAAACACAGAAATTACACATAGGACATTCAAATTTCACACCATTGTTGTATTCTAATGCATTTAATATATTTAGTTTTATTTTCCAAGTTGTCTGACTTTTAAGGCATTCTTATTTTGAAAAGGATGGGGCTGTTTGCCTTTTTTAGAGTCTACCCTTGGTAGCACAAAAGCTATTTTCACCACTGAATAGCTGTGACCTATTTAGATTTTATGCTTTTTCATCATTTTAGGCTGGATAATCAAAAATGTTCTGTACTTTATTTGGCATATAATCTATAAATCATTTGTATTCCAGCCCAACCGGGAAGACACCAGTGCATCAACAAAAGCACCTCACAGGGAGGCAGTGGTGTACCTCACTGAAAAGGCAAAAGAAAGGAGAAATTCCATACAACAAATTGAGGCAGAGAATCGTTGGAAACTTCTTGAATCTGCAACACCTAAACATGATATAACACAGCTGAGAGTAGGTGTTTTTTATGTGTAAACACAAATGACACAGGTGTATTGTAGATATTGTTTGCCTATGCAGATCAATAAAATATTTATAGATATATACATGTATATATATATTGATCAAGATAGTTGATTTATTTCCATCCTGACACTTTATTTTAATTTCTATTATGCTCCATAATTGGAATGTGCCTGATTTCTTCAAATATTCTAATTACTAAAGATAGTGAATTGAAATACTATTGTATGCAAAAATGAAAAGAAATCTCTGCATTTTAGTATTTAAATAAGTTTTATTATCTAATTGTACTTATAGTCTCTCAGCTTTATACGTGTAAAATTGAACTTTTTGTGGCATATGCACAGAGGCAGATTTAATCGCATGCACCCTATGCCTCATTTTTATAAGGCTTAAGACAACTTTACACTCGTATATTTTCCTTGTCTTACATTTTAAAAGGTCAAATACAAAACTCTGAATGACAAAGAACTGCCTGCCACTTTCTACAAACATGAAGGAAAGTACAACGAGGAGAGAGCTGGTCTCTATAAGACGAGCTATGATCCTGAACAGTTGACCTACTCAATGAATGCTCAGCGACTCAGTGGAGGCTCATTGTTTAATACAAGCTTGTCCCACATTGATGCCAGTCAGTACCCTACAGTTATTTGGGATGAAAATGGGGCAGCACTGAGAGACAGGTATCAGCCAGATATTAGTGATTTCTATCAAAAATTGCTGCAAGATTTATTTAGTTTTAAATATGCAGTCAACTGTGTGTCATTAACATTCAAAGTGTAGCAGATCACTTATTTGTCAAAAGTTTGTCTTGTCACATGAGTTATAAGTTTTATACATGTTTATTACAAAGTTTAATCTTATAGTTATTCAGATGGATAGTGTGGTGACGAAGAGAATGTTAGCCCAAACTGCAGTGAGCAATTTATGTGCTTATATCCCATTCATAGCATTTATCACTGCTACACTGCAATCCACTTCTGGGAGACCTGTGCCGTGGTTTTTAATCAAAGACTGTAGGAAGGGTGCTAAAACCTCCCACGATTGCATTTTAAATTCATTGATTCATAGATTCATTTTAAAATCAACATCTCTAAGAGGAAGACACCCACTTTCAAGTTTTGCTTTTGTTTTCTTCTCAGTCTTGCGCCTTGTCTGTTAACAACTTCTCATTCTTAATTTATTTGTTCTATTTGACTGTATTGTCTTATGTAAAATTATATACGCCTTTTTCAGTCTGATTATTACCTACTGACAGTGTTTTCCTTGTAACATTCATTAAACGTGTACAAAATTTTAACTTATTCAGTAAAGCTGATTCTTTCTGTTAATTCTTTCCCTACAAGGCAGGTTAATGGTCACATTTTGCCAAGCTGCCTCTCTAAAAGTTTGGTAGGATAGGTTAAATAAAAGGATCTCCGTCCAAACTGGGAATCGCTTAATATATTTTTAAAAGTTACTAGCTTGGTACCATTATTTTTGTATTCCTTGTTTCTTATTAATATTTCTTTAGGTTTTTTTATTATCTACCTCTAGTAAAGTGCATGTATATGACATTTTACCTGAGAGCTCCTTAACCGCATGTGCTGGTATTAATTTGAAATGTAAAATAAATTTGTAAAACCATTCTTTCTCAATAAAGTTGCCTTTCTCAGTTAAGAGCTAAATCGTTTTTATTTGATAATTATTAGAGTTTAAAGAATATAAAGCAGAAAGATGAGCATTTTTATTTAAAAATTTTGCTGTTGAATTTAATCTCTAAGATAAAAATAGTGAAATCTCTCAACATAAGTAAGTAGTGTTAAACTTTGATATTGATGACTATTCTGTTATTTTTCAGCCGCACGGTGGTGTTTAAAAATAATGAATTAAGCGGAGACAGACCAGCCACTGCAGATGTTCTAAACCCATACAGAGAAACTGTTGCTCTACAGAGGGCAGTACTGCTGCCAGATGTAGCCACTGCTCAGCCCAGAACACAGGTCAGGAAAAAGCCAAATTTATTTATCAAAGAAATGAGATTGTCCATTTTATTTAACATAACACTGTTATTTTCTTCAGGGAAAAAATTTCAAAGGCTCATACATCTATAAAGTATATCATAAATAGCATTTTTGTTTTCTTATACCTCCTTAATATGATAGCTGAGACTAAGGGAATTTTTTTCTGAAGTGGTTTGCTTGAAAGAGATGGATTATAAAAAATATTCCAAATAAATTACCTATTCTTAAATTGTCGAATTAGCTCATTCTTTTTTAATTAAAAATAGTGTAGATTTACTTGAAAAATTCAATAATTTATTATTTGATTTTTCAACTTTAATAATTTTTCCAAAGCCAGTTTCGTCTGCATGAAATGTTTTTTTATTTTAAAGTGGTGAGTTTAATCTTGCCATGCAACACCATTTGCCTTCATCACATTAACAGTCTGGGAGTCGTGATATTTGGTGCTCCCATTAATGTAGGAATGATAAAGCGGGCTGTGTGGCTGTACATGGACGCTGAAATAGGAAGATGGAAGAGGGTGCCAAAAACTTTTATTAGCACAAGGGGTCACAGTAGCTAGTTACGATTCTGGTTGCATGGTGGCCATATCCCTTGGTTGTGGGAAAAGTTATTCAAAATTTTATCACAATCTTATTGTAGTCTTAAAAAAAATTTCATTTTGAATCGATCAGGAGGGAGAATTTGTAAGCAGAGAAAGTACTTATGGAGATGTACACAACAGCAAAAAGTTTTTGCAGGAGTATAAGCTGGAAAAAAATATACGCATTGATCCAAGTTTTGTCATGTCTAAAGAGAATCAAAATCTTGATAGGTAAGAGACAACTATCAATTAAAGATTATCTTTTTTATGATTGTCACTTGCCGGTGGCAGCAAGTCACATTTTTATCTTTTTTTTTTAACTTATTCCAGGAGTAAGAGCTGCTATTAAACATAATGGTTTACCTTTTAACTGCTGTATCTTTGATATAACATGCCCTGTATTTTAAAAGAATAAAAAAAAATGTTTTCCAGAACACATCAAAAAACTACTTTTGAAGTTTTTCAAGAAGATCGCATTGAAATGAATCTACTTCATTTAAGTCAAAATCATTCAAATATTGCAAGTGAATCAGCCATTGATATATTTTTTTTTTACTTTTGTCTTTTACCTTAATGGAATAAAGCGGTGAATTAAAAATCTACATTTTTTTACTTGAGTAAGTCAGACACTCGCAATGTGTTTTATTTTTTTTTACACGGAATGTTCATTATGTTTTGAATTATAGCTACAAACCGATCAGCTTTTTTTGTTGGGGTAGGGGGTGGGAGCTAGAGGGAGAATACAAAATAGGAAATTGGAAGAAAATACAATACGAGAAGGGGTTATAAACTAAAAATAGAAAAAGAGAGAATATATAATAGAAAGAAAGGAGTGGTATATATTTGGTGCTGGATACTTTTAAAGATCTGTTTTTAGCCAATACGAAATAAAAAAAAATGCTAAGACTAACCAGCACAGAATACAGCAAGTACAAATACTATTATACAAATTTTTATTTTTTTCTATCTAAATATATCTTTGGCACAGAGTACGAGAGAAAGCAGCCCCTAGAACCAAACCTAAGAGAAATGGTCCCCTCAAAGTAGTTCATTTTTATGATGATATTAATGTGAGAAATGTGCATACAAATGTTCCTGTGAAAATTGAAGAGTCTTACATCACCCCATTGACTAAACAGGAAGGAGAAGAGCTTGCCAGAGCATTTGGCCATGACAAGGTTAGTCACTCTGATTCTTTTAAATTGAATATCTTGGTGGCACTTTGATTGTGAACCTGAAAGTGACTTCACATGGTGACTTTTGTGGTGACTCTCAGGTCATTAAGCCTTGGCTAAGCTAAGGATGTGAGCAGGGCACTACAAAATTCTCCCAATAGTGGCTAGACATTTTATGAAGGAACCTTGGGTTAGGATCATTAAAATATAAGACTTCTTTGTTGCTACAGAACCAACTCCCATTATGCTCAAATATTCAAGGCTCATTTAATTTTTAATACTATTTAAATCTTTTTAATTCATCAAGCGAAATCAAATAATTGATAGGAATTTAAAACTTTCATTTTTTTATCTTTATTATAATTACTTGAAATCAAATTATCTATAAATACAAATAACTCCAGCTTACATACTAGTCTCAACAACCTTTATACAACATTTTCACAAACTATATTTGTATTCTGCTCACACCACAATATCTAGTTTTTTGCAGTAAGTTGTCAGAGATCCTTTTTTTAACACTAGTTGCAAAACCAACACTGGCTTAAAATAAATTTGGACAGACACACCATCCCATATTAATTCATTGTGTTCAATATCCCTTGGTTTACTTATAAAAAAAAAGTTCATATTTCATAATACACAGATGACATCTTTGAGCTACACTGAGGCAAAAAATCAAGGGCCGCGCTCCATTCACGATTTGAAAGGTGACTGTAGAAATCTGGCAGAGAATTTGCTGGGTCCCCCAGCAGTGCCCACAGTGGTGTCTAGAAACACCACAATGGCTCTAAAACCTGTATTTGTCAACTTCACCAGGGACCTTCAGACTAAGGCAACTCCCATATCAGAAATGGCTGACCAGTTCAGAAGTCTCTCCACCAATTTCATGCCCACAGGTTCTTGTCTTATCATTTGTTTATCATTCATTCCAGTCACATAAGTAGTTAATTGGTGGCATCAATATATTTAAAGAGATTTACTTACCGGTAATTAAATACATACGCATAAGTAAATGTATGTTTTGATCAGACTTTTATTTCTTTTTCATTCAGGCATCAAAAGTGCAGCACCAATGAGTAGCAGCTACTCCAGCCAGTTTCCTTACTACGATCTGTCTGAGAAGAAGGACAAGAGATTTGACTGGGAGCCTGGGAAGGGTAATCTCAAACCCCAGTCATGCTTGCTGGAGCTGCAAGACAGTTTTATCAAGTCTGAGGTGAGTAAAGTATCTAAGAGTGAGTTGTTTAGTCTTTTACTAAAGAAATGAGTAAGCACCAGATTGAATCTCTTGAATTAATTAAATGAAAAAAATTTTAACATTAAAATATTGTAGACATTGTATTTCTTCAAGCTGTTTCCAATGCTAAATTAAACAAGGAAGTAATCTATCATTATGCTACATTCATTGATAAACTCCAAAATAAATGAATTAATTCACATTGGCTCTCACACTTTTTTTAGTCAATAAAATTTCATAATATATAAATGTATTTGTATGATCTTAGCCTAAGGAAATATACTTCTGCTTTTTAATGCATTATAAATAGGGTCTTTTTTTTATTTCTTTATCCCTCCAGTTTAGAAAATATTTTCATGTATTAAATATTGTGTAAGTAAAATTTTCACTTGGGTCTTTTTATTTTATTTTTTTTAAATCAGGTTCACAAACGATTCCACCACCAGTTTCCTGAGATTGTGCCTGATCCTAGAATAAATGCTAATAAGGGCAAGAAACATAATTTTTTTGGCATGAACGCCCAAGTTCTGCATGGATAATACTTCATTTTGTTATGCATACAATGACTTAGCTCAACAGACTAAAATCAAAATAATTGTTCTTATTAACTTTGTTGGGAAAAAAAATAATGCTCCCATAAGATAAATAAATTTTAAAATCAGTTTTTAAGAGTCAGTATTTTCAAGCTAAACTCAGGTCTTTTGATTAGCTGATCAGACCACTACTGTCTTTTTGTGACTAAGTAGTTCTCTGAAATTTATAATAGATGTATTGAAGTTTTCTTTTATTCACTTTTTTTTAAAATTTACTTTGATGAAATTAAATTTATCAAGAGACATGAACTTAAAATTATCAATGCTTAAAAGATCTGTTGAGGCTAGTTTTTTTTTTTCAGGTTTTTAAAATAAAGTTTATTCCTTGTTAATTGATTGTTAAAGTTTTTTGTTTAAATATTTTTTAAGCATCTTAACACTGTTTTTTATTATTCATTTCATTTTTAATTTATACTTTCTTGTTAAAGATAACTGTGATATTTTAATGTCAATGCAAATTGAGTGAATATTTTACACACATATCAGTATTATCAGCACAAAGCTTATTTTTTTAACATGAATGATGGACTCACATTTATTCACACATTTCTAGTATTTATTATTGTTATATGTCATGTTAATTTCTAAAAAAAATCACATTTGAAAATTACTTTTATCTTTTTAAGAATTTTTTTTCTCTATATTTCAAATAAAACTTTTTAATTATAAAACTTATTGTACTTTTTTTGTAATGTTGCTATTAAATAATTCTTTTTACTTACCAGCATTATTTGATTATTTTTACATACACTCCTTTTTATTGTCCTTATACAGATTTTTTTTTTCTTGTGAGTTTTTCCATAATACATTACTACACTTTTAATATTTCTTTTTCATGGTTCCTAAATAACATTTTCATTAAAGCCACAATTTTTTACCTAATATTTTTCATTAAGTACACATTTTTTCTTTCATTTTAAACATGCAGCCAGATTACTAGAAGTCTCATATGCATAAAGAGAAAATATTAACATTCAAAAATGTGTATGTTGGAAAATAAAACAATAAAAGGTTTATTTTATTTTTGTTTGTTTTTTTTTTTCAAAACTTTTTTGTGGTCTAAATTATTTACTTTTATAGTTTTTAATCTTAACTGAAAATTTTTTCTTTTTTTTTTCATATTTATTAGGTATGCAAACCAAAAAGCGAACTTATCTTTCCAATCCTTCAATTCTTTTTGAACAGATCTGGTAACCAGAAGATTGCAAACATCCTTAAAATAAATTTTTTTCTAATACTGCTCAGGACTTTTCTTTTATTAAAAATTTCAGCAAAATTTTTTTATTTTTTCTTTTACCTGTTAAACATTATTTTACTTTAAACAGTGAAATAGCTTTCGTTGGTCATGTTTAGACCAAAGATAGTAGATTCTTTTTGTTCACATTCTTTGAATTAAAAATTTCCTTTATTTCGATTGATTCTTTTTTTTTTTCCAGACAGTGAAATAGGTTTATTTTTTTAAAAGACCAGAGTTTTTTTGTTCTAATTCTATTAATGGCTGTGTTCTTTACTCTCATTTGAAACAGTATTATGTAAAAAGCACTAACTTTTATAAAAAAAATGTTGAATTTCCATTTTTATTATGTCTATTGCATATAGTCTATTAATATATCATTTATATGCACATATTTTTTTCTTTTATCTTATTTAGTTGTTTTTTGTATGATTTAATTTTCAATGCAAAAATTTTTTTATTGAAGTGATGGGCTTTTTTTTTATTGAAGTGATGGGTTTATCTTTTTATTTATTTTTGCATCACTAAATAAGTACCAGTGTGATGTGTTTTACAGATGTTTTCCTTGTTAACTTTCCAATTGTTTATTTTGTTATTTTTATTGTTGCTTTCTTCTAATAAACAAAACAAAAATTTTTAAATATCGAAATCTTTTTATTGAGGTTTGATATCTACATATTAATTATTTTCTAGAAGTTAAAAAAAAAATTTGTGTTTTTGTCACTAAAAATTCATAATAATTTTAAATCTGTCATAATATTTGTCTTGATTATTAGCATATAATAAAGGTGACTCTCTTACTGTAAAACTTTGGATAACAGGCCAATAATTATGGGGAAGGTTAAATGTTTGAATCCCAGCTGCATCGGCTGTCATGAGTGGATGGATGGTTAAGTGCTGTAGAGTGCTTGATAATCAACCTGAGAGTCTCGGGGTTGATCCACTGTGAAAAGCAAGGGCCAGGTGAATGTAGTTTTGCCTTGGGCCCCCAGATGTAGTTTTGTCTTGGGCCCCTAGATGTAGTTTTGCCTTGGGCCCCTAGATGTAGTTTTGCGCCCCCCTCACCCCAGATGTAGTTTTGCCTTGGGCCCCCAGATGTAGTTTTGTCTTGGGCCCCCAGATGTAGTTTTGCCTTGGGCCCCCAGATGTAGTTTTGTCTTGGGCCCCTAGATGTAGTTTTGCGCCCCCCTCGCCCCAGATGTAGTTTTGCCTTGGGCCCCCAGATGTAGTTTTGCCTGGCATGTTTCCCCCAAAAAACGTTTCTGATAACATAGATGTTCATTATGGTGCCCTAAAGACAATTACTGCTCTTGAAGAAAAAAAAATGAGGCCACTGTCTTGACATGGGATGTTTAGGTCTATATTTATAGGATTACGAAATAACTATTAAAAGTTAATGAACGGACTTGTGATAAAACAATAGATACAGCATTTTGATTTACTACAATATTCTCTCATATTTTATTGGCACTTTAACATGAGATGGGGATAAAGGAGGTTTTATTTAGCTATACATATACGCTAAAACTATATCACAATGTATACTTTATTAAGCATTTGTGGGTAAATTAAATTAATTGCTTAATTGGATCAGTTTCTGAGATAACGTATTTTGAAAGATAAAACATGGATATATTAGGATTGAAGGTTTATAAACAAGTACTTTCTGTGATAAATGCTAAATGGTAGACGATGGTGTTAGCATTGACTCAATCCCCTGAATCAAGTTATTTAGACCGTCTCATACTCAGTGGTGTAGCGAGCCGTCTCATACTCAGAGGTGTAGCGAGCCGTCTCATACTCAGTGGTGTAGCGAGCTTAACTCGCGCCCGGGGCACAATACCTTTTTAGCGCCCCCCTCCCTCCCGTTCGAAAACCATAAGATATTATATATGCCCTCCCCCTTTCCCACCCTTCGCTACGCCACTGCTCATACTTGTAATACTCTATGTTCTCAAAAATTAATACGTGATCGATCTATTTCTTCACTTTATTCCTGTCATAACATTAAATACACAATACTCGACAAGGCCGATTGAGGACAATTATCGAGATAGGCCTACTTATTTGTCCGTGTTTGATCTTGTAAATATGTCTACTTTTGAACTTCCTGGAATAGAGATCAGTGACTTTGAACTTCCTGCAATAGACATCAGTGACCGTGACTTTGAACTACAAGTTAGGCGATCAAGCACACGTGGATTCGTTAGTTGAATAATACAACATTTAATCGCAATCTACAAATAGTGCAGAGTACAGGTTATAATAGTCCAGGCGAAACCAGAGTCTATTGTGCGTAAAACTGATCAAGCTGCATGATATTAACGTGTTATGACGACGTGTCGATAACGAACTCGCTGCTACAACAGACCTAACGTTCTCCAGTGACCTACTCTAAACAGCTCTTGCATTCCACTTATGTGTCCTCTCTAGGAGTGTGTTGTCCCCTCTCTAATGTTCGTCTCCCTGTGCGTCTTTTCTGCGTCTGACTGACCACTTGCTCTGGGTGTTTTGAAGCAGAGTTATAACAAACTTTATTATGAGAACGTGACCTCTTCAAATTGATGCTGGAAATGTGTATGAAACCATTATGTAATGTTGGCAAACATCAGTTACATGTAGCTGCTACTTACGTAAAAGTTAATAGCTTAGACCAATTTGAAACTGAATTGATGTGTATGACTTGACCAGTGGCGTAGCGAGGGGGACGGGGGGTACATATGTCCCCGGGCGCCGAGGTCCAGGGGCGCCAAATGGTATATTTTACATATAATATTATATGGTTTTCGAATGGGGGGCGCTATAAAGGTATTAAAAAGGTAAAATGCCCCGGGCGCAAGTTGCCTTGCACCCCCCTCGCTACGCCTTTGGACTTGACAAGATTTACTTTTACAAATTTGATTTGTCAATAACTTTTTATTGGAGCCGGGTAGTGAATCTACGCATTATCATAAACGTACGTCAGTCTCTAAAGTACTTTATAAAAAACGCAGTTACTTAGAAACTTTAAGAGTAAGGCTAAATAACTCACAGAATGGAGAAACCACACCAATTAAGAGGATTACAAGTTAGGGATACAACGATTACACAAACGTTGTATGAAAGGTTTGATTTAAGTAAGGAAATAGTGTCTAATAAAACAATTGGACTAAAAGCACCTGAGGCAGACCCGCGATTTAATTTTTTTTTACTGTATGCTTTAAGCCTAGATAACATCCAAGGTGATGCAAACAGACCACATGTCAGCAGCCCATGAACTTTAAGAGGTGTGCTTTAATCTGATAGGCTTTGATTTAGCAATCAGAGATGCCACGGTAGATGGCTGGTAGAAACCCTTTATCGACAGTTTGACTTGATGATCATAACCATAGATATATAAGATCATAGGATCTTCGTGAATTATAAGTATTTAGAATAAGACCCGAATATAAACCCACACTTTTTTGTACGTAATACACTCATACCTCGCTATACGGCCGCTCGTTATACGGCATTTCGCTATAACGGCCTTCATCATTTATGGCACGTTTTCGATATACGGCCTAAAATGTTTCGCTATAACGGCCAAAAAAAAACACTTTTGTACAAAAGTGAAAAAATATTGATTATTTTGTATAATGCACCAGAGCATTCTACCTAATTTATCTGAACTATCTGAAGATGTCATGATTGAGTACCTTCCGAAAATACAACAGCACTGATCCAACCAATGGAAAAGGGTGCAATAGTCACTTTTAAGGCACATTACCTACACCGAACTTTCCTGACAACTCAGCATAAGGGAAACCAATGGTGAGTCTTCAATTAAAACATTTTGGAAAAACTATAACATTAAGGATAATGTTGACAGCATCAGTGAATGATGAAAGGAATTAAAATTGACAAAAATCAACCATATATGGAAAAAAATATGGCCAGAATGTGTAAAAAAAATACTGATGCAGACAGAAGCGTGCCTAGGGAGGGGGTTGAAATTCAAAAGTCCCCCCCGGCCTTAGCTTGTGGGACCCCCAATTATTTTTTTACATTAAATATAAAGTACATTATCTCATGTCATGTTGTCGAATGTCAAAATGCAGGGACCTCCAATGAGGGACCCTATAATCCCTAGGTTCGGCACTGGATACAGAAGTTAATTTTCTTCCTGAAATTAGGAAAAATATTTTGGATCTACTAGAAGATTTCGGCTTGGAAGGTTTGAACGAACGTGATGTGCTTGATCTACTTGAAGCTGATAGGGAACCTCCTCCTTGAAAACGATCCTGACGTCAGACGTAGCGCTCAATTTCTCCAGTTATTAAATCAGCCATTAGCAGTTATAACTCATTGAAGAAAGAACTAGACAAGAAGGCAAGCCAAACAACGTTGGACAACTGCTGTAAGCCAGGCCCATCCTTACCAGCGGAAAATGATGACGTCATTGATCTTCATTTAAAAAAAAAATTATACATATTCATATTTTATGTAACATGAAATTGTTTCATTTTATTTATAGACTAGTGTTGATTGTTGGAGTTTGTTATTATTCTATGTACAAATGTATGTAGCTTTAATTTAAATGAAATATAAAGAGAAAATACATTTTGAATGATACACCATGTTACATATTTAAACAACTTGGAACCGATCTCATAGAATTTGTATGGATTTGTACTAGAACAATTGATTCCCTATACGGCTTTTCACTTAGCGGCCAAATTTCGTGGAACGTATCTAGGCCGTAAAGCGAGATATGGGTGTACTTAATACCGACAATAAGTCAAACACTGACAATGGTGTTTGGTAAAAAGGTATTAAATTGTATTTCATGACATCCTAAATATGTATTTCCTTAGTAAAAAAAAATGTATTTGGTGCGTACCAATCCTGCCATCTCTCCCCTGGTAAATTATTAAAAACACGAGGAGAATGTTATAAGTTAAATACTAGAATTTAATTATTATTGTCTATTTTTTTTTAGAATACATAGTTGGCAGCTCATATATATAATTTTTACCCATAGTTCAGCTTAACTGCTGATTATAGTATTAAGGTTTAATAAAAAATTATTTTTATCTTACAGAATAATACACAACTTTATGAATGAAGTCTGTAAAATTTAAAATTACCAATAAATTTAAATGTCTATTTTAACTAATGTTAATGAAATATATTTTAGTTAAATTTTTGAAGCCTTCTCTAATAAATACCAAATAATATTTGTTTTTTATACCTTTAGTTTTACAGGTTACGAATTTGTACAATGCTTATAAACAAAACATGGAAACTAACTTAATCCAAAAACACAAGATGATATTCTTAGTAGTAACTTTGCTAATTCACAATGTCTATTCACTTATGGATATGGAGGAACTGAAGTCTATTTATTATGGCCTAGATATACTGAATGAACCAGTTGTTATTAACCAGGTACTGTAGTGTATTTACATTAGAAAGTTAGGTCAGGATGTATGGTCAATTTTTTAGCGTAACTCAGAAGTTACTGCTAATACTGCCAATACTGGTATCTATATCCACACCACTTTTTTAAAATATAAAATCTTATGGATTAAAGTTAAGTAAATTTATGTTGGATATTAAAGAACCATTTATCTCGTGGGCGGGAGTTCGTAATCAATAACCATACAAAGTTTTCTAAGGTTGTTCTTTTATTATAACTTGTGATTCGCTAGCAAACTCAAGCTCAATTGTTGACTATTGTTAAATGAATGTCCAGAATGTTAGCCCTGATTACCTCAAAAGGACTTGAGAGACAGTAAATAGTAGTGCTAGTAGACCTAAAAAGGACCATTAAGATAAAATGATTGGTGGTGGTTTTATAGAAAACTCTAATTTAAACTAAGATTTTTCTACTAAATTACATTAAAAATACATAGCATCAGCCTTAAAAATAAATGTGCATGAAATTATTTATTAATCATTGAGACCTCTATAAACATGATTTCTAGTTACTTTTCCCCAATAAACTGTTAGCTTTTATATGATAGAACAAAAATCAAAGAAACTTCTAAAATTTATAATCTTTGATTTTAGATGGTATTTTTTCCCTGTGGAAAAAAGCAATAATCTTTACCAATTGCCATAGAATGAAAAGAATAAAATGACTTTCAAAAAATATTTACTTTTAGAATTTTTATTTTGAAGCTTGATCTACATGCAAAGACGCAAAAATCATGATGTTAAGCTGAAAACTTGGCTTGTGAATTTCTTGATGTGCTAGATCTAGCATATATGTATTCTAACATATTAAATAGATGGCAGTTTTTTTACTTTTTAATCATACAAAATTTCATACCACCTTAACTATGTTAATATATATAAAATGAATGCAGTTATTAGGCCTGTGGACTGGGGATATCGATAACCAGTGCTAAGGTAACAAATTATATCCTTTTGAGTCTGTTGAATTCTGTGCAGTGCATTTTTTATGGTGAACATGTATACATTTTCATCAGAAGTGTACTTTTTTTTATTTTGATCTTAGGCTTTGCCTTTGGGAGCTGTTCATGTAACATCAAAATATGGCCAACAGTATCAGTGTACATTTCTTGACCATAACAGTGAAGATAAAAAGAAAGAAGAAGAAGAGAAAATTGCAATAGAAACTGGCATAGTGGAGATGCTGAAACCCATGGGACTGAAAGATTGCCTTTTTAAAGTAGAATTTTTTTTATATTTAACATTCTTCCATTTTATTTTGAAACATTTTCAAATAAGCGCAATTTCAAAAACCAACACTTGCTCAGTAAATTCACTGTTTACGTTTTCAGATAAATGTAATATTCTCCCCTGCCACTGTGAATGTACATATTTTATTTGTTTTCAGTCAAAAGATTGGTGGAGCTATGAATTTTGTTATGGTAAACATATTCGCCAATTTCACATGGAAGGTATATTGTTTTAAAAGCTTTTGTTCCATTTTAAGCTAATTTATCCATATGTCAACAAAGTTTTATTTAGCAATTTACTTCACAAAAATTTTCTTATTCAGATGGCGAAATTAAAGGCAACATCATTTACTTAGGTTACTATGAAAGTGACTTTGACTGGAACAATGAGACAGCCAGGGTAAGATTATACAACTCGCTAAAGCAAAATACTTCATGTATTTGATTACTTGTTTGTCATTTTTAAACTTCATACATGGTATGTAAATCAAGATCATCCAAATTATTAAATTCTTTTATTAACATTAAAGTTTCAAATTTTAAATCATAGTACACATTTTAAAACCATTTAAGGAAGATCGTTTGAGGAGCAAAGTGAGCATGAGCAGGTATCATTCACAGACATATACTTTGGGCACCAAATGTGATTTAACCAATCAAATGCGAAAGACCGAGATCAGGGTAAGTTTTTGCCATATTTTATTAAAAAAATGTTTTTAGCAGATTGTTTCTTTATAAGAGAAAATGATGAATTTAAAAACATGATTTTGTTAAACTACATTTAGATGTATATGGATGTTAAAAATTTAGTCTGCCATTGTCCTTTGCTTCCATGACAAAAGCTATTTAATTATTACATGTTCTTACAATTTTCACCAGTTTATGTGCGAAGAGAATTCAGAAGATTACTTGTACAGAATAGATGAGTCAGAAACCTGTGTCTACACTGTCATTATCATGACGTCGAGGATATGCAGCCACCCGTTTCTTAAAGCTCCAGTGAAAAGACAGCCAGTCCCCATCACATGCAATCCTCTTCTAACAGAAGATCAGTACCAAGATTTTCTTGCCGATAAGGCAGGTAAGTAGGAAATGATTTCAATGTGATTTAGTGATTAAGTTTATATTCACAAAGAGAAAAAAGCAGAGCATTTATTATTAAAGTGAAAAAAATTAAATTTTACAAAATCTACAATCAAAGTTTAACAAAATGGTTACTTAAAATCTAAGAATTTGACTAAGAATCTAACAGTTTCACTATTGCAAGTAAAAGCAACATGAAAAAGTCTGAAAAGATTGTTTAAGAAAATTCACAGTTTCGCCTTTCAACAAGTTATTGATAATAACTGAACATTTTACAAAATATAGTTATGAGAAACATAGATTATTTATACATGTGTATCTAAAACAATGTTTGAAACTTTTTTTTTTCTTTTACAAAAAAAAAAAAATTCAAAAGAAGAGGAGAAAAAGGCAGAAGAAAAAAAACTGAAAGAAATTCCAAATACTCTCACCAAAGAAGGTAATTGTTGGTTTAACTTTTGAATCATAATAGCCAGTTTCAAATTTAATCTCATATGGTAAAAATATATATATGGCTAGTATAAGGTGGGATTTTGAGATTCCTCCGCCTGCTTTGTTATAAAATAATTTTCGTTAATTTTTTCGGTATACATTTTATATTATTTTTTTTTAAATGAAAATTACATTAACTTATACACATTCAGATACATCTGACTATACGTTCTCTTATGCTATAGCTTACACATACCTGTTATGAAGCAGATTTCTCAGGTCCTCAAATGGCCTGCCTGTCTTGTCCTTAACCTTTGTTCTACACTTGTCCTTCCACCTAAACTTTTGTCTGCATCAATCAGTAAATGATTATACTTTCTTGAGAACACTGTGACACTGCTTCACTATATTTAGTATATTTCTTTTTAGACACTTCATCTTCTCTCAGCTTGGATCAGCAGCTCCAGAAAACTTTAGATAATGAAATGTCTAATGCTGCTAAGGCTCTTTTGAGTAAGTTGATTTTTTTTTTGTGACGTTCATACCACAAACATCTTATAATGTTTTGTACAAAAAATAAATACTAATATTTTAAATTCTTTAATTGTAAACTATGAGAATATTTAATAATTTTAATATTTGATAGACTGTAATAATCAGAAACTTTTACTAGTATTTCACGGACAATTTTTTTTTATATAAAATTTTTTAGTCAAGAAATCATGATTCGTTATTTTAATTTTTTTAATGATATAAAAAAATTATTATGAAATAAGTTTAGGATTTTTAGATTAGCAATTTTTTTAATGATATTTTTTTTTTTTAATTATTATTTTTATTTTCTTGCTCTGATTTTGCAAGTCTAGTTAGAATTTAATAAAAGAAAATTAGCAATGTTTCATGCACAAAAATTGCTCAGTAAATTCACAGGGTTACAGGTGAAATCAATATGCTACACTGTGAATTTAATGCACAGTATTTCAATTAGTTTCAATTTCAATTCAGACTACTGAATCATAATTTTAATTTTTTCTGAATTTATTTTTTAATAGTTAATAATTGATAAAAAATGCTAATATAAATACAATTGCCTAATACATACAGTGTAAGTTAACACATTTCTTCTAAATCAGCTGAATCTCCAGATGAACTCTTCTCTCATGGAGATGCAAAGCCAATGACTAAAGAGGAGTTTGAAAGGCTATTTGGGTAAGAAATTTGACAATCTGGCTTTTTTTTTATGCTTTTGCTATTGAAGAAAGTATGAATGGCTTTCATACGTACAAAAATAAAAATTGCTCAGAAACTACAACACTAAAAATACAGGAACCATTGGTCTGAATAGACTCTATTACTGTTAACTACAGTAATTAACAGTTAAAAGCCTATATTAAAGAAAAAAAACTTTCTTTTCTTATGAATGACTTAAGATATCATAATATCAAACACACACAAAATCTCTTTATTATATATTTTTTTTAAATACTTAACATATTTCAGGGGCTATTTGGAGCTTTTGATTCTGTGGCCATTTGGAGCAGGCCAATTTCTGAGTTGTTCTCTTTGGACAGCTATGCGAAAATCCCTGTTTGTCTGGGATTTGAGCATAATGTATTTGGTTTTATCAGCTGCATCTCTGTAGCACTTCTTGATTTTTAAATTTTTTTATAAAAAATAACCTATAATTTATTTGAGCGCCATAGTATCCACTTGTTCTATGCATTCGCTATGTATATTTTTAATGAATCGTTTCAAAACTTTGTTATTAAAATTTTGATTCAACATTTTTTTTCAGTAACTGGGACTAATAGTCTCGCTAGATAAAAAGGAAAAAACAATGAAATGTTTTTGCACTGAGCCACATCACAATAAATTAAAAATGTTTTAGTCATCCCTCTCCAAATAATTACCCAGATTTAAATAAAAAAATTTTTGTGCAAGTTAATGGGTTAACACAAATCTTCAATAGCTTAAGTATTTGTCCCAGTCGGATTTTTCAATTGCAAGTTTATATATTTTGCATGTCCAATCAGTGATTTAATAGTGAAACCTAATTGCTCTCACATGTTTTATTTATTTTTTTTTCTTTACTTTAATTTACAAAATTTGTTTTATAGACATGATGAGCAACTGTGGGAGCTGTATTTAAGAGGAAATGAAATCACTCAAAAGCAACAGGACATTAAAAAGCTCATGGATATGAAAAAAGAAACTGCAGGAGATGTTGCACCATCAAAAGAAAAAGATGCTGCTGATGAGGAGGATGAAGAAATATTGTCAAAATTTGATGAGGGTATAGTGAAAGACCAAGAAGAAAATCTTACCAAACTTATTAAAAGTATTTTATTCGTAAACTTAATACTTCTTATTGTTGACAGAAGTTCAGTTTTTTTTTGTCTTCTATTCATTTATCAGTTGATTAATTTGTTTCTTTGCTGTTGTTTGTTTTTTTAATCATTCTTTATTGTTAAAGATTTCTCTGTCACATTTGTGTTATGGCCTAAAATCTCTTGGCAGAGGCAGATTAAATGAGTGGCTCACCAGGTGTGGGCCATGGTCTCCGATTTATAAAGTGCCCCACAGATCCCCAAATTTAGATTTACTGCTTTATTTTCTTTGTCTCTGCCTTCAATATTTTCTTCTGCACCCATGGACTCCAATAGACCTTTATCTTCTTATGTCTGTTGTGCATTATTTGTTTAAACTAAAATTTTATGGCTATTTTAGTTCAAATCTATGTCTTTCATTGATAGCTTATTAGTTAATCTGTTGAAGTGCTTTTTCTGGGGAATTTACAAAACTAAAATTCCAGTTGTGGTTGTTTGAGCATCATGACTTATGAGCAACATTGTTAACAACTCTTTGTTTACAGAAATTAAAGAAATCAAGAAAAAATTTGAATCATCCCAGAATAAATTAGCAAGCATCAAGAAAAAAATAACATTAGACAGGCAGTGGGAGAGTGAGATAGAGAATGCTATTAAAGAAGTGAGTCTGATCTAATCAACTACTGTTTTCTTCAGCACCCATACACCCATAATTCAAGTTTGGTTTATAAAGAAGAAGCTTATTTCTTTTCGATGTTCAGCTGATTCTAACATAATGAAATTGCTATATCTCAGGCGGAGACAGAACTCGGTGTCAAAGTCGACAGAAGTCTCATTTCAGGCCTGTCAAACACATTGGATAAATTATTCAACAAACTTCAGGATACTGAAGCTGGTTTGTTTGCTTTTTTTATTTTATTATTTGGATTCAATTCCTGACCAACTGAAATTGCTGATATTCATTTCGATGATACTTTGTAATTTCTACTGTAGACTACCGAATATGATATTCCCAATTAACCATAGTGGTCTCTACTTACAAAAAATATGTCCTTTTATACATTTTTATCACAGTAGATCATTTGTTTTTTTTTAAAACGTTGCCTTTGTTTTAAAGAATTGTCTACCATGAATAAGGAGATAGGCAAGCTTCAGTCTAGTGAGATGCAAGCAAAGAAAGATGAAGATCAGATTACTGAAATAGATGAAGCAGATAAAACAGATGTGACTGTCACTGAGGAATCAGAAGAAGATGAGGATAAAAAAGGTTAGTTGTTTCTGTCTGTCTCCTGTTATTTTTTAAATATGACTTAGAAGAATCCGAAGCATTTGATGATATAAGTATTGAATATTCATTTACTTTGGTACGGTTAATAAAATATTTCATATTACTATTCAAATTTCTTTTCATGGTGTAAATCAACATATTTTATTGACTTTATTTTAAGATCCAGCCAAAGTAGTAAAAGATCCACCTCAGGTAAAAGATGGAGGTGTTGGTAATCTTGATGAGAAAGTTTTAGCTCCACCTAAAACACTGTCTAAACATTCAGGTAATTTTTTTCTTTGAAATTTATTATACATATTTGAATTCCATAAATGTACAAAGTCTTTTGTGTGTGTATGTGTGTGTTAAATGTTTATTCCTTTATGAGGAGTTCTTACACTTTATAAAAAGATTGACCAACTTTTTTATTTTGTTCAGACTATTTTGGTTCATTACTTAAATTGACAACAATCCTATAACAAAAATGTATTTATTGACAGTAATTTTCTTTTTTTTAGCATAGCTTCAGTATTCATTGATCGTTTGTATATCTAGAGACATGATTTAGCAGTACATACCTATTAAAAAAAAACTGCACTAGATATACAGGCTTAATCGCCAGATTATTTTGAATATACATTATCTATGTTTACCTTTTTCTTCACCTTAGGTACAAAAGATGCAAATCTTAAATCACTTCAGCCCAGTGATGAATTAAATGATGACAGAGAACAGGAACCTTCCACTGGCATAGATGGCAGTGAGAAAGTTGATCCTGATAGCAAAGTAGCACTGCAGAAAGTAGGCAAAGATGATCTCAATTTACCAAAAAATGTGCAAAAGTTATTGGAAGAAAGTGTACTAAAAGAATATCAAAAGCACAAGTTGCAGCAAGGTCAGCTGTGAAACTTTTTTGAATTAGTCGATTATTAATTTTTTTTTTCATACATTCATTTCATTTGAAAACAAATAAGTTGGCTAGTAAACAACTAGTCAGCTGTTAGACATTCAGTTAATTTCAAAACATTTCGTTTTTATTCTAACATTTGGCTAGTTGTTAGTCATTTAATTTTTATACTGTTCTGTGTAACAGAAAAAAATGTATAACTCAACCAGATTTTTTTCTCACTTGAGTTTATTTCTGAATAATCAGTTATTTAACTCGTTAAATGACTTTAGAAAAACAATAAAATCATTACACACACATAAAGGTTTACTTTTTTAAAAACAACTCAAACCAGCTTTTTAATAAAAAAGAATCATCTAATTCAAATTATATGTGTATGGTTAGTTCCAAACATGTAATCATTACATTTCATTTAATTACATATATATGTATTGTGTATTTCAGAGGAATCAAATAATTTATTCTGTTTATACATACATGTATTATTTTTGTCAGCAGATAATTTTATGTGTTAAAGTAAATTTCTTTCTAAAGTTTATGTTTTAGTATTTTTTTACTAATCAGACAATAATTAAAAAATGTTTTTTGTGGTTAACAGTCAATAAATATATTAAAAGATCTCATGCAAGTTATCAGTGCAGTTGTTCTGTCTATATTTCATGTTTGATTATGTAACAAGAAGATATTTTATAGTATGAAAGAAAATAAAATATGGCTGTGCCAAACTGTTGCAGTAATTAATCACTCTCTTCCTACACTTACAGACGATTCAAAGCCCCTCAGGTTTGATACTGATCACTCTTTCACCAAAGATAAAATGTTCCACGTTATACAGCAGGAGGATGAGGATGGCAAAACTAATCGTTTTATTTTTGTGTTTGTAAGTCTGGATTTTGTCATTATTATGTAAATTGGTGGTGGATTTGTTATTCTCTAAACAAAATGTATTGTTTAAATCATTCTGTTCAGAAATTAATAAATCCCTTACACAAAGTCATGAAATTAGCACAATTTAGTTTCATTTACCCTATAAATATATAATTTGAGAATGATTTTGATTGTTGGAAAAAATGCATTAAAAATATCAATGTAAATTGCTCTGTACATAAAAACTGTAATAATTAATTGAAATACTTTTTTAAAATATTGATTTAAAATAAATATAATGTGTGGTTTAGAAAATAAAGTTGGCAGTATCACAAGCAAAAATATTACCACATATTCTTTTCAAAAAAAAATTATTTATTTCTATGTAAAACTATGCTGGATTTATTTTTTTTTAAATTTTAATTGCCCTTTAATTTAAATCAGGGGAGGATACTTATCTTGAGGTCATAATCTTATAACACCAGCCATATTCAATGTGCTCGTGTCTCAGGGATGACCTTGTATTTTCATTTTTTATTGTTCTTAAATTACTCATTAATACATCTAGTATTAAAACTTAAAAACCTTGAATGAATACAAAACAAATATAGAATTCTTTTTTTTTTTAAAAAAAAAAAGCTTTATTTCAAATGCATTGAAATGGAATTCTGACTGAAAAATAATAAGTGTCCTATGTTAAATTAAAACAATGAAATGAAATAACAAGAATGCATCAGTTGCTCACAAATGCCTTTTGAATAATGCATTGATTCTGTAAGAATACTGAACTCATTTTTACATCTGTAAAAATGTTACTTTTCAGGGTTTTAACGCCTTCAGTGAAGAGTCAGCAGAACAGGAGCGCCAGTCATCTTTAGAAGAAAATTACAGTTTTGTATACAAAGGAAAGAAAAATACCAATTCCAAAGAACCATCCAGTTGATCTGCAGATCAAGGTTGTCTAGCAAGGACTTAATTACCCCTTGATATGTTCAAAAATTATATAATTGATTGTTTACACTGTTATTATTTATACACTCCAAGTTTTGAAGATGGTTGAACTGACGTGAATTTTTGTGTTTCCATCTTCGTAAAAAAAAAATAATTTTAAAATCCAACAGATGAAAATAATAAAAAAAAAATGTAATTTCCTAGCCTTTGAATAGTGATGCTATTTGTTTTTTAAAACCTCATCTAGGTTTTAGGGCATGACGCTTTTTTTTTTAAAGGGTATAAATTCATGCTTACCTTTTGTCACCTTGGTAAATACAAGCTTTTGCTGCTGTGATTTAGTCAATTTGTAAAAAACAAAAAAATTCTAATTTTTAACATCCCTGCAATTGGTGGTGGCCATGTTTGCTTCCAATGATTTTTCTGTTGAGTTGTTTCAATTTAAATTGTTTTGTTAAACATTAAGCTCAAAGCACAGAGTACATATTTTTATTTTGCCATTGGAAATAACACATACCAACTATGTAATCTGTTGTTTTTTATTTATTTAACTACATAAGCTATACAGGGACATGTATGTCAGACTATGTTTTAAAAAATTTGGCTCACAGTCTAGACATTTTTTAATTGTTCACAAATTTTTTTTCTTAAAAAAAACAAAAAAAAAACAGATTCTTTGGAAAACCTGTAAATTTAATTGAACATTATATTAATTTAGTAGGTTTGTTCCGTTCAAAATTGATATCCTCTAGTCATGACTGGCTGTTCACAATGAGATGAGTCATTAATGAGGTAACTTCAGTTTCTCTTAGAGCTAAACCAAAAAAATCACAAAATGTGATTTCAGTCATCAAAGCTGATATGTCAAATGATTTGTATTTTTTTTAAAAGAGAACCTTTTCCATGTTTTATTGATTATTTTTTTACTGTGTCTAGGCCATGTTTTTTTTTTTAAATAACTTTTTTTTCTAATACTCTATCAAATAGTACTTCAACTTTGAACACATTTAAACTCTGGAAATTAATTTTTTTTTGTGTGTAAATTTTGCTATAATTTTAATCTTTGAACCATTTTTTCCTGCCTCTAATTTTTATTTTCAATTTAAAATACATGTATAAACAATTAGTTTTTTTTTTTTTTTGGGTATTATTTTTGTAACATGTTTGACCCATTTGGCATTTGCAAATGTGATATGCCGGCCTATAAGCTGAATCTCTGCATGATTTACATCTAAAAATGTTTTAGACCATTTAAATGACTGTCATGTTATCTGTGGTAGAAAATGGTGCTCTGTGCTGTGTGATTGTATGATTGCGTTGGATAATTCAATAAAATTAATAGTTGCTCAGGACTATCTCATAATTTGTTTGTCCGATGGTTGTAAAATTTAAGCATATATATTTATATATATATACATATATAGATAGATAAGAGAGATAAAATTAAACATGTGATAATTGTGCACGATGTAGGTGATATTCATATTAAATAATTTAATTAGCTGGCATGTAATTTAAATAAAAATACAGAAAAGTATTATTTTAGTGACATTTTTCAGTATCCAAAATTTTTTTTACAATGATGTACAGCATGACATAATAACAACCTGTAGATATTAGAAAAATTCACTTCCTTTTGAGCAATCGTTATAAAAGGATCACATCTCTTTGCTCAAGAACTTTGATGAAAAACTGAATACCTTTACTGATTCATTGCTTGAGACACTTTTGTTTTAAATAAATTATTTCTATTTCTTATTGTAATCAATGCTTTTAACACTGGATAAAATAACCGGATATTTCAACTGAAGAAAAAATTCTTTTCCAGGAATAAAAATTAATACAAACACATTTATTTTTTTTAAACCAGGCTAGTTGATGAATATTTTGTTAATTCTGTGGCCATTAAAAAAAGAATCAAAATCAACTAAATTATTTTTTTACTTAGGCATTTGTTTCGTAAAATTTTGTTCATGAATAGCACTTTTTTTAAATTTAAAATGATGCTGTCTTGTAACCTTGTATTTTACTTCAACATCATTCTTGAATATTACTTTAATTTAAAAAAAAATTATTTCATGAAACAATTTGGATACTTTTATTTAACAAACATACCATTGTTTTCTTTAAGAAAGAAACTTATTCAATATAAATGATTGTTATATTTATTGTGTTATTTATTCAAAAACAGTTCCAAACTCATTCCTTGAATTAAAAGTTGACTTATATGTCTGGGAATAGTTTTTAAGTTTTTTTTCCCGTTTATGAATTTTTTTTTCTTTATAATAATATGTTTTATTTTTCTTCAAATGTTGATGTTATTTATTTATTTGCATTGCTCTTAAAATGAGCTATCCATCTCAAATTTGCACTTTAAAGTTTAATACAAAATTGATTTAATTCGTTTTATTTTACTGCATTTTATAGTTCTGCATTATTTTATATTTTTTTTTTTTTGCTTCATGCAAAAAATTTTAACATTTATCTGAGGCATTGTTTCAAATATTTATCTGGATGTTACTTTAAAAATAAAATCTGTTTGAGATGAAAATGTATTTCAATTTTTATTTTACATTTTCATTTGAATTTTAAAAAAATCTGAAATTAATAAAGTGAATTGACATCAATGACTTAATTATAACAACTCTGCATTCTTTTCTTATACACCTCCAATTTATGGAGTTTTCTGTGGACCAGCCCCGTAGCGTGAAAATTCTACAGCAGGGGCCAGGCCCATAGCGGGGGAGGGGGGCAGGAAATAAATGTTACTAAGTAATGCAAACAAGCAGAGGGGGCCAGACAAAATGTAGGGGGGGCCGGCCCTCCTGGAGCCCCTCACGCCACGGGCCTGCTGTGGACCCCAAGTAAATGTATCTATCAAATCCCATTGCTCTCTCCCTCATACATAACAATAGTTTTATCCTTACTGTCAAAGCCCAGATCTCTTTCTCTCCTTCATACATAACAATAGTTTTATCCTTATATGAGTTTTAATAGACAGCCATGTACGACTTTCTGTTAATAAAACAAGATTAAAAAAAAACAACATGTCAAATGAACCTACTGCATTGATTCTACATTTGAATTGTTCTGCTGCTTTTTTTTGCTCGTTTTTTTTTAAATTTAAATTCGCAGTCTATAGTCCGTCTAGATTATTAATCTATTACTGTTTGTCAACTAATGTAAGGTCTTATTTACCCAAGTGTGTTGTAATCACACATGATTTTAATTAGAGCTATGATAGCAGTTTCTGTGTTTTCACTATCCCAAACGCTCACAATAACCTAAGTTTTTTTTTTTTTGTGTAAAGTCCCTGTAAACAGTGGCGCAACCAACCAGGGGGGAGGCTTGAGCCCCCCCCCCCCGACCAAATCATCACACATATTTTACTATATAAACTGTCTTTTTTCTATATGAGAGCCCCCCCCCCCCCAGCATTTTTTGATGGTTGCGCCACTGCCTATAAAGATGATATTTTTTTTATCTCGTAAGACTGAGCCACCAACGGGGATGTTGCTATTCTTTCATCCCCATCACAGCCTTCTCAAGGCAATGACCATGGAGGCACCACGGGAGACAAACGTGGGTGACTAGCACAACGCCCACGCTTCACAAGCTAACGTCCGGTACGCATTTTAAACTGGGTGGACTTTAAAACTTTCACTACGGATCTGAAAAAAAAGATTTCCGATTCTCTCGGCAAGGATCAAACCTGGTGCTATCAAGTACATTTTTTGCTCCACGCGTCAAAGGAATAAATAAGAAAATTACTAAGTTAATCTATTCAAGTCAACCGGTGTAGAAGAATCGATTAAAAAAAAAATTAATGATATCAAAACACACTGCGAACCACGGATTATGCTGCGAACTTCATTGATTCTACATTTGAATTGTTCTGCTGCTTTTTTTGCTCGTTTTTTTTTAAATTTAAATTTGCAGTCTATAGTTTCTTTTCTGTCACGGAAGTTACCGAAGCCTGTGTGCCGAAGATTGATTTGAAAGTAATAAACCAGTTCCTGACTAGGCCCCCTAGGAAATTAAATATTCAAAGTAATAAAACATTTTTTTATCGTTTTTTTAAATCCAATACGACGCAGACAACGAAATATTTGAATACTTTGGGTATATTTTTCTATATCTAAGGGAACCAGAGCTGTTCTTATATTTTTTGTGGGTCCGAGGCAAGGTACTATTGAGGTCCTATGCAAGGTGCTTTTGGAGTCCTTGGTAAATGTACAATTGGGGGCCCGAGGCAATGTACACTGGAGGCCCTAAGCAAAAGTTCATTTTGGGCCCTTGGCAAATTTAATATTGGGCCCTAGGCAGAGGTACATTTTGGGCCCTAGGCAGAGGTACATTTTGGGCCCTAGGCAGAGGTACATTTTGGGCCCTAGGCAGAGGTACATTTTGGGCCCTAGGCAGAGGTACATTTTGGGCCCTAGGCAGAGGTACATTTTGGGCCCTAGACAGAGGTACATTTTGGGCCCTAGGGAGAGATACATTTTGGCCCTAGACGAGGTACATTTTGGGCCCTAGACAGAGGTACATTTTGGGCCCTAGACAAAGGTACATTTTGGGCCCTAGCAGCCCCGTAGCCAAGGGGGGCACTGGGGGACCGTGCCTCCCCGCTAGGTGTGGAGTGCCCCCCCCCCCGCTTAAAAAGAAGAAAAAGAGGAAAAAATAAAGAAAAAGTAACTAAAATGAGAAAGTACCCCCTTGCTGGGTATTGATGCCCCCTGCTTACTTTGACCTGGCTACGGGCCTGGGCCCTAGGCAGAGATACATTTTAGGCCCTAGGCATAGGTACATTTTGGGCCCTTGGCAAAGTTAAATATGGGGCCCAAGGCAGAGGTACATTTGAATTGATTTGATGATCTGATGTAATAGTTTTATTAAATTTGGTAGTTAAAGTGGCAGGCTGCGGTAAGGTGGGTCCCCCTGATGTCAGAGATTGTCAGAAAAATCAAAAAAGTTTTAAAAATCTATGCTACAATAACAGAATATCATTTGATACCTAAAATGGGGAAGCATTTGACAACACCGATTTATGGATCATTTGAGCGATTGTAGCCCAACTTTTCCACCGCCAGTTAAAAATGGGTGTGTCAAAAACATTAAGCAATAGCGGGCATACGGGGAGCCCATCCCCCGCGCCCAATGGAAACCCCGCGATAGAAGTTTTTGATCTGATATATTGCCAACATTTATGTCTAGTCCTCCACCTCTGACAGTTGGTCAAGGCAGCCTTCGTACTGTGCTATATATAACTTTGCTAAAAAAGCCAATACGCACCACTGGCCGTATATATTGCTCTACACATTCTGCTATTGTTACGAGAGATTTGAGACACAAAACTTCCTAGCTAGATTTGTAAGAGGATCATAAAATGTTTGATCACCACAGGGTCATTAATATGTTTGATCATCACTGGGTCATTAATATGTTTGATCACTACAGGGTCATTAATGCGTTTGATCACCACAGGGTCATTAATATGTTTGATCATCACTGGGTCATTAAAAGTTTTGATCATTACTGGGTCATTAATATGTTTGATCACCACAGGGTCATTAATATGTTTGATCACCACAGGGTCATTAATATGTTTGATCAG